>JACBWW010000022.1:6163783-6329505 GCA_020086605.1 Lanius collurio
TTATGGATTCACACCGCTGCCTTGATGCGTCAGGTTGGTAGCAGAAGAAACGAGATTTTCTAAGGTGCTGTCAAGAGCAGGACTTTAAACCACAGTAGCCTGCCTCACTCACAGAAACCTCCTGACACTCTCAAAGTCTCCAGGTGATGAGTCAAAGCAACCCGCTAATAACCCAAATTTGTTTAGTCACTCATAGGCAGAGCCCAGCTGTATCTGCTCCCTTGCACGGAACTTTGTGGACCCGAAAATCTTCTCCAGAACTTTTGAAGAAAACTCTAAAACAGTAAAGGCCATTTAACCTTGTGACTTGAGCCCTGCAGACAAGGTGCATGGAAGAATGATGAAAATATGCCCTGGACTCAAGGCTTCCGTGACAGGGAGAGAATTGTCTTTTGGATCAAGGGAGACTTCCCGGGCAGCTCTTATACAGCTGAAAGTGTGCCCCGGACAGAGTTTCCTTCATTTGGTTGCAAAATAGCAATGACAACACAGCTATACAGATTTAACTGTACAACAGCAGCAAGACCTTCTCTGAAGGACAGACATCCTGGGCCCATGTTCAGTCCCACTTCTGACTGACACCTGCCTCAGGAGCTTAGTGCCCCATACTTCATCTCCAGGCAGGGTTCTGCTCTGTCTAAAAACATAGGGAGCAAACTGTAAAACTGTCAATAGCTACATCATGTAGAAAGGAACATCTTCCCAACTCCATTCCTAGAAATCTTATGTTCAATATTTGTGGTGGCAGAAATAGCTCCTGGTTGCACAGGACATGCCAGATCACCCTTATTCGGGATATTGATTCTGACATATCATACTTTGAAGTGAAGATCTCTAGCATGGTATTTTGCACTAAGAGCAGAATTAAACACAGCACAGATACACATTTGTATTTCCACAGAGTATTCAGAATTTAACTTTCTAGAAAACTGTGTATGAATGGGAAAATGCCTCGATAGCAAAGATAACAGGCACACTGTCAAATACCTAATCCGATTTCATATTCATTGTGGCAACCATTTTAACCAATGGGATAAGACTGTGAAATGTACTCTGTTGCTAGAAGGGAAATAGTTAAGGAGCACAGCGTATTCATGCAGACACACCTCATGTCAGTAGCAAAAAGTTACTTACGCTCCTCAGAGAAACAAATTGTTCAGAAAAAGACAATGCAACTGTTTCAGAATGCAAAATTGCATTAGAGCATTTTTCCAGTACAGTGATGGAAAATTTTTAGTGTACAGGCACAGCAAACACCTTTCAGTTGGGGCTAATAAAGTAATACTAGCTTTGTTTTATTCTTTGGTGAGAAACATTTCTATAAACCCAAGAGTACTTGTTAGGTTAAGCAGATTCTCAGGTATAGGAACAGATCATTGGCCTCAAGTTCTGGAGTGCTCTGCTATGTGAACACAGCTACTTCCCACTGCCTAACTCTTGAGTCTCTACACTTTTAATGAAATCTGAAAGCATATTTCCACTGAATTTAGAAGAAAACTACATCAGTGAGGAATGAACAGCAAACCATTCCAAGCCTGGCGTTGGTCCTGTTCAGCACTGCAAGCAGGTGCTGAAGGCTGCAGACCTATGTGATCTGTGGCCATGGACAGTGCATGTCCTGCTCTGGCTGGACACAGTTCCTGCCTGGCAGCACAGCCCAGCTCACCTCTCCTGTCCCCCTGTTTGAGCAGTGGCCTCTGCTTCGGGGCCGGGAACGAGAGGCAGCAGGCAGGAGGCACACCAGGTGCTCCGGGGGACCAGCAGCTACTGCCACTGGGTTAGGGGGCTTGGGTTCAGGAGATGAGCAAATAGTAGTGGTGTAAATAGTGATGATTTTAAGTATTCTGCTGTTTCCAACACCACAGTCCCTTCTGAATGTAAGAGAACAGGAACAACAGTCATACCTCAAAATACTCAATTTTGACATTGTTGGCTCAGAAAGTTATTGTAAAATCGAAACAGACTAAGTCAGCATTAAAAAAAAAAGTAATTACATTCAAGCTAGACAAAACACCCCCAAGGTATTATTTGGTGAAAAGTTTTGAAATACTGTCTGTTTGTGCTATCATGAAACTAAAACAGAACTTTCATATTTCCAGCAAAAAAAATGAAAATTCCAGTTCCTGGCTACAATCTGCCTTTGCCACCTTTACCTAGTGCCCAAAGGAAGTCTTTTGCAGAACTAGTATGACTGCAGTGAAACTAATAAGTGATTTAAAATGATCTAAAGAAAAACAGAAGAGAAACTGGGATGTATATGCTAATTTATTTTTCTTTTTAAATAAAATATGGTTTATGTGATATTGTGCCAGAGAGAATTGTATAAACTAAAGCATTAGGCAAGTGTGTGTTTTTCTTTCTCAACACCTCTTCAATGTAGTTTATTTAATAAGTAAACTTGAGTAATCTCTGCTATACTTTCAATTCACATAAGGGATGTCATTGTGTGTTTGTTATTACAACGCATTTATCTCAGGAGTACCTTAAAGATGGAAAAGGAGCCTACGTATTTATAACCCTCTGTACATGATGCTTGACAGGAGTCCAACAAACTCTTCTCTCAAGCCATTCTCTTTAAGGTCCTTCAGTAAAACTATGGAAATTCTACTTTTAACTTTTTTTTCTTTCAGAGTAGATGGAAGTATGAAGTATTTGCAGTTTTGAGTAAGTATTCCTTTTTTTCCTGCTGGTTTAATAAAAGCAAGTATCTATCTACAGTAAGTGAAGTACTCCAGTAATTTCCCTGGTGCTGGGTAGCCTCAGTTTCAAAGAAACTTTTTGAAAAGCCTTGTTTCATAAAAGTTTGAATGTATGCCTACTGATGCCAACAATTATGATTCAGGCAGCAACACACAAATGGTGACTCTGTTCCATCTTCAGCTATACTTTCTTCTGACTCATCATCACAATTCAATTTTAAAAGCCATTAAGAACACTCAAACTACTTTTCTGATGTAAGAACAGAAATTGTATTGAGTGAATCAGTCATATACAAACTTGAAAGTGTGCCTGCACAAATTCTCACTGCTGCCCAGAAGCCTTTCAACTTGCACAGGTAAATATGAATGTTCAAAGCCTGTCTGATTCCCGTACAAGCCTTGCAACTCTTACTTCTTGTTTTATTTTTCTTTTTTCTTTTTTTTCCTATGAGGACAAACTTTGTACCTTACAGCCTTTGCAAACCCTGTGTCAGTCCAGTAACATGGAAATAGTATCTGAGGCTCTGTAACAAAGGCACTGGAAGATTTACTCCAACAAACCGCAGGGTCGGGAAGGAACCTCAGAGATAAGAGCAAACACACCAGATCTCTGAACACCCAAATTCTCAGGTAGGCAGCCAAGTCCTCCACAAGCACCACACCTCAGCAACCCCCCTGGCTCTGGCCACAGAGTTCCCTCCTGCTGGCAAGGACAGCAAGTATGGGAGGGGCAGGAAAATGAGGGAGAAGGGATGGAACGAGCCGAGGCTGGGCTGAAACGCTCTGCTCCAGTTTTACAATGCAGAGTCAACATTAAAAAGACCAGAAATTCATTTCCACAATGCAGTATCCACATCTATGGCCCCAGCCCTCTCCACAGGTTTAAGGGAAGGTAGTTGGATTTACCCTGGGCAGTGCATGGGAGAAACACCCAAATTCTCAGGAGGTTCAATAACAACTTTTACCCACAAGCTTTAGAACACTCAAGTAGAATTAGGTACTTGGTAAATTTTAAAACATACAGATGTAGTAAGGCACTTTACAAACTTTAACTCATCAAACTCTCACCTGTCCAGACACAACAAGGCACCTACTTTTGGTCCAGCTTTGGTCCAGAAGAGGAAGGTAGAAGAAAGAGAAAGAAAGAGAAAGAAAGAGAAAGAGAAGGGAGAGAGAAAAGTAAATATTCACCATCCTAGGACCCACTATTCCTCCAGTCTCATATACTCTGTGTTTTGGCTTCTGTAAGAACTGGGAGGAACAAGAGGAAAGGGAGTAATACAACATCTCTGCTGTCACCTGTTAAGACTGTCTTAGCCCCGTCCCCCTGGAGCACATGCGGAGTACGGAAGGGCACAAAAAAAAAAGGGTAGAATACAGAAGGAAAAAAGAAAGAGCACCAAGCAGGCCTGGTTTAGAAGAGAGTCTAAAGCCTTCTCAAATCAATAGGAAGTCCCTTTAATTGATTGCAATGGGCTTTGAGTTAGACCTATATTCTACTTATCAAGTACAGCTGCTGAGAATCAATAATATTTTGACTTACCCTTCAAAGCAACAACCACATTAGTAACTTCTGGCTAAGAAAAAGTACAATTAATAGCATATTAATTCATTAGAGTTTATCTCACTGAAGTCCCCTTTTCGTCAGGTGGTAGAGTCTGATGGCACTTAGAAGTGATCACACATGCACAAATATCCTGTATGAGGCCATAAAGAAAATACTTTTGTTCTTAATATTAAGTCAGATCAAATATTCATTGATACCTACATTTCTTAGCAAGTATCTCAAGCAGAGATCAATAAACACTTATTAGTCACTGACTACATTTCCTGCAGTAAAGGGGGGAATTTCAGCCAAGAGAAACCAAGCAGTCGGGGGGAGCTGGAGTTTAGTGCTTGCCTGCCAGATGATCATTTACCTTCTCATTGTCTCAGTTGCCACAACTAGAGAGCTTCAGATCAAATGATTATTTAAAAACTATAATAATTAAAATACAAACCATTATTTCAAAACACTAGTATGGATCATTGCAAGGGAAAAAAATCACAACTGCAAATTTTTGGTTTCTGAAAATTCTTTCAGGCCCAAGTCAGGAAATGCATTACTTTGTGAAACTGGGAACAAAATAAAATTGTTAAACTTTTCAAACATTTACATGTGCCTCTTTGATATTTCTATGGATTGCTGAAGTCCCTTACTTTACCAGAAGTATTTTACCGTCTCAAATCACATACAGTATTTCAAAACACATTCTCCTAGAAAAACATATTTGAGTTGTTTAGAGAGCAGAGACAACTATTAATACTGTTGAAATATATTACAGCAAAAAGAATTCTGCTGCTTTAAAGAAAGTATTCCATAACCTTCCAAAATAATCTGTGTGTAATGGACAATATAGGATTACTTTTTGGCAGAGGGAATATCCTGTTGCTATTGACTGCAGTGTTACAGTATCCTCACATACTAGTACACAGTTATTGTGAGATAAAGACCACGTTGAAAAACAAACTGATTGCAGTACTGAAAACAGTGAAGGACCTGTCCAGTAATAAAAAAATTGACTTCTTTAGGAGAATGATGAAGAACAGTGTAACTTCTAGATTAGCATTAAAGATTAAAAGTTTTAACTGAAACTAAGAAATTAATGCAGTGTAGTCCTTTCTTCCATGGATGCCATTTTTAAAGCAAGACAGGAAAACTTGGTTAGAAATGGTCCTGTATATAGTTTTATATATATACATACATTCATACATATATATAAAAAATTACGTGTGTGTGTATATATATCTATACATATATAATTTATATCATCTGTTGATATAAAGCTGTGTGATATGTGTCTCTTTTTCTCCTCCAGCTCTCTCCACATTCATACATTTGTTGAATTTAAACTGCTGAACTATTACGAGGAGGGAAAAAGCTACTGCAATTTACTCACTACAGGGAATTTACAAGGACAATGTCTACAGAAAGAAAAATATGTTCACCAGGAGCAATCAAAATTCTTCTTTAAATTTTTGTGTTAGTCTAGAGGAAGGTGTTAGGCAGAAACTTTCATTTTACAGTAGAACCAAATCTAATTACTGAAAGAATTACTTTAATGAAAAGTCTTAGTGAGTTCTACTGAAGAGTTTTTCCAGGTGAGAAAGGTTATATTTAAACCTTGTATCTGCAACAGATTCACTCACACATGTTTTTCATTTTTAATTTCATCCAATGCTCTTTTAGGCAATGATTTGAAATACACACACACGACCTCCGATGTGTTTCAGGTGCACACATGAAGCACCTAAAGAAGGATGTAGGGATGTTTCTGGAACCATCATGGAAAGGTCTTTCTGAGATTTTGTGAGTTTAATTCATCAGTCCTGTATTTCCCCAATGCAAGGGCATGCTCTCCCTTGAGAGCTGCGTGGGGGGAAGGTGAGCAGCAGTGCCCTGGCTGTCCCCACAGCTGGGCAGGTGGCCCTGTCCAGCCTCAGTGACCACAATGCACATCTTTGGGGGTGGCTGGGGAAGGGATGGGTTTTTGGTCACCTCTTGGAGCTGATGAAGGACTTGATGAGACACTGCCAAGATATAAGGTAAAAACAATGTATAGCTTCACAGTCACGCCTTAAAACCAAAAGCAATTATTTAAAAATGCTGCTGTCATCAGGTCCCTTTCAAATATTACAGTGACTTACCATGGTATTAATGTCACACCATCTACTACCACAGGTTATAACATAAAATAATTAGTGACCAATGCTAGAGAATGTAAAGATATTAAAAAAAAAAAAAAAAAAAGGGGCTGTAGACATACAGCTTTATTTGAATAGATCAGATTCATACAATAACTGGGAGTAGTCTTCCAAAGGACCCATTAGTTATCCTTTAGGTCTTCTAATTAATGATGTAGTCTTCTGAGAGCATATTAATAACTCTGATATTAATAGCAGCATAATTCTATCTGAGGATTAAAAAAATGAAGCATTATTTTATAAGTACTTGTAAAATAGAGTTTGGGACTTAGTAATAGACAAATACATAAATTCATCAGATTGAAAATTGAGAAACAGATTTCTGAAGGTGTGATTAGGGAACACAAAAACATCTCTAAAATGAACTGCTATACTTTTATTCAGGAATTATGTTCAGTTATAGAGTTGAGCTTTTTTTTTTTTTTGATGCCTCAGTGGAGTGAGTTTTCAATGTTGAAAAGCTAAAGACAGATTCCAGTTCTCAAGACTATTTCCTGAAGCTCATGAACAGTATGTGCCAAGCTGTTCTTAAAGAATCATTCCCCATTTCCATGAATGGCTAATATTTAATAAAACATCTGATCACAAAACCAAAACTAAAAAAAAGAAATCAATAGTAAAATAACACTGACTTGCTACTAAATGCAATGTTCTTTGATACAAGTCTATTTCAACTTCATTTATTCTAGGGTTTCAGCAGTCAAAATAATCAATGCAGAATTTTCCATGTGATTTACACATTGCTTTTTAAAATGAATTGTCTGAAACAAAAAATGCTTTTTTCTGCTGCCTGGCTTGTTTTCTAAAACATATTCTCTTTCTTTTAAAGTGAGAGAACGACCTCTGCTTCAGGAACAATTTTCTGAGACAGTGTGTTTATCAAATGGCTTCTCTGCTTTCATGAAAACAATTTATTTTCACTGAGCTCCTCAAGATAAGCATTGAAGTCAGGAAGAATGTACAATGACATTTATAATTACATTCAAGAAACAAATATTTTGCTAAAGAAAAGGTTTGGATTTTTATCAGTTTTAGAGATTCAAAATATTTTCTTTCTTCCAACATACCATTAAAGACATTTTCTCTCTGAAATTACAAAGTGTATTTTCATATGCATGGAAAGAAAAGCCCAGGACAGTAATCTTCTCATAGAAAGGCTACAGTATGCATCCTAAACAAAGCTGTAGCATAATCCTTACAACCAAATTGCCTTCCCTGCCCCACTCTTCAGAAATTATCTGCAGAAAAGGACAATTTAAGCAGGAGGATACATGGCCCTTGTAGAGCCTCCTCCAAACAACCCCTCTATGCCCAATCTCAGGCAAAACAGTCGTCTCTTGGGATGGCACATCCATCTCCAGCTTTCCTCCCACGTTTTCCCCTTGCTCAGTGAGTTTCTGAGCTCCAAAGCTCCCTGCAGAGCCTATGGGCACAGGGCGTGGTGCCTCCCATTCTCTGGGGATGTAGAAGACCTTGCTAAGAAATTTCCCTCTCTTTCCCTCCTGGATTGAGCCCTGGACCTGTTCTCAACCAACAAAAACAGAAGCTCGATCATGCCAGACAATTACTGCTTCCTGCTGGATTCTGAACTACCCCTAAAATCAAGGTAGTCTGCAGCTTATCTCATCTTTCAGGACAAAGCAGCCACAGATTTAGCCATACAGTGCCCGTATTTTGACATGCAAATTCAATAACTACCTATGCAAAAGCTGCCCATGAATATATTTAGGAGTTCCATTTGGGCTGCCTGGAAACGTGGGGTTTACAGGATTAAAAAGACATACTGCTATCACTCCAATGAATGTCCTTTAATTTGCAGGAATTCATTTTAGAATAAAAAAAATAAAGATCTGGTTTATTCCTTGTCAGTCAAACATCCTAGCTTTTCATTATCCCATTTTTTTTCAGTGCATGTAGGTAGTTCTCACCATAAAGATTCCCTGATAAAGTTCTCCTCTAGAGACATACTCTTTTGTAGGCTCAGCTCGTGAAGAAATATCATTCATTTGTAATACTCAAAGAGAAGTTGAAACAAAATCAAAAGCAGCTGAAAAGAGATTGTATTTCACTAATATACACCAAGGCTTTATTTAAAATATACAGTGTTAAATTTGATCAAATATCAACCCACCATTCAGAGTGAAATAATCTCTTTTAATTTGCATGTATCTGTGTGTGCCAAAGAGAAGTGTGCTTGCTTTCAAGCAGGTGCACATCCTGCTATGACTAAATCTCTAACTCATCAAATTGCTTTACCAGTGTGGGACATGCCCTTTTTCTGGAACAGCTTCAAGCATTTTCCCCAGCATTTCAGCCACCTGTTTACCGAGTTCATACTCCAAAGGAGATGCATGCAATTAGAAACAAGGAAATGAAAATAAATGACCTTGTTTGTTATAAATAACAAAGAAACTCAGCAAAATTAATGCAGTGAAGCCTGACCTTCTGACCTGAAAGAAAGAATCACCTCATTCCTTTGTAGCAGGCTCACAATGCTCCAGCACCAGGCATTGTTATGCAGCTTTGCCTCTTTTGATGGATCTTAAAGGAGTATATTCTAAATATTAAATGTTTTACAAGTTAGATTAGGAAATTTGCATTAAAAAGAATGTTGAAACAAAGTCAAGAGAGCAATGATAAAGATTATCACTGCTTTATTTAGTGAATCCAGGTAAGCTGTGTGTATGGCAGTTAACTATAATACAGTTTTTCAATTGAAAATAAATATGGCATTCCAGGTGCTAAAAAGCCATGAAATGTCTCCTTTGGTGTTTGGTGAATTGATGAGGGAGAGAGTTTTTAATTAGCCAACTCCAGGAAAAGGAAACATTTTTCTTTTGTTAATTGTTTGTGCTATGATGATCTGACTTTTCAAAAAAAAAAAAAAAAAGAAAGTACTTCCACAACTACTGCCAAAAATACAATTTTTTTTCCTCATCCTTTAATTAGCCAAGTAGAAATGCCTTCTTTTGTATGAAGCTTACTGAAAAATGTTTCTGTGGGTTACATGTTCACTTTTAATTGATTCATGTCAGTCTGGAACAGCGTCCAGCTGCAAAAGAGGGCAAGGTGTTAGAAATTTGTTTCTCTGCTTGTCTTTGGAGAAAATGAGAACACAGCATTGTATTCATGGCAGTCCTCACAGAAAGAGCAGTGTGTAATTACGGTGCTGGTTCCTATCTTGTCAGTCTCCCAAACAAGTCTGTTATTAATGAAGCAGCTCAGAACCGTTGCAGAAATGAAAAAAAACGCGTTTGCATCTCACTGAAAGTAGTTCCCACAGCAGGTATTGTTTGATAAAGATTTTTCCAAAACTTGTTTTGTGGGTTTTCTTCACTTTCTTTCACTTCCAATGACGTCCATCCAGCTGCTGAGGTACTGTAACGCCCTTCGCAGCCATCACAGCTTTGCAAGGTTTCTCTTCCCCCCAGAGCGCGTTAATGGGAGTGGGCATGGGGCAGGTCCACCTGCAGTGCCCGGGGTGATGGGCACTGCCCAGGAACACACACAGCTGCCAAAGCAGGGGGCACAGGAGGGATGGCAGTCACAGAGAGGCACTGGGAAATCAGTCTCATACACAGGAGACAGCTCCTGGGCCAGAGCAGCAGCTGGAGAGGCAAAAGCTGCCTCATGCAGGACCCCAGTCAGGATCAGGAACGTGAGGGTGCAGTGGCTCTTCTCCTCCCCACCCTCTCATCCTTCTTCCACCATCCAATAGAGCCCCTTTAAGTTCTTGGCATGACTCACTCCTGCTCCCAAACTTTTACAGCAAAAGTATGACCTGAATGATAAATTTCCAATGGAAAAAAGAGCTGATCAAGACAGCCTCTCCTTCTGCTCATGTAGTCTCACGAACAGCTTGTTCTTTTGTCCAAATGTGGGTATCATTGAAAATGAAATACTCCACATGGCTAAAGGTAGGGATATGTTGAAGAGTTTGACTGAATCAGAGACCTTTGGGTATTATCTTCTCAATCTGCATTTGTCCACACAGATTGAAATCAGAGCACTCTCATGTCTAAACACTGAGCTGTGAGGCCCTGTCTGACAAGTCCCATCTGAGAAAACCTGCGTGACAAAAAGGTTCTGAGAACTGTGCCCAAGTAGAAGAAATTCTGCATTTGTGGAGCCTGAAGTCACAGTCTCTGTCCTGCTGTGGGGCTCCACTTGTGGGCCACCAAATACCCAGACTGGAGAGGGGCTGTGGATGTGTGCTGATCCACCACTGCATGATGTGCAAGGGTTGGAAAAGGCACAGCAGAGCTGGGGATCCATTAACAGGTCTCATGCTCTAAGCATGAGACCTTACTTTTCTAAAAATTGTGATTATTTATGTGAATGTGTATCGTGAAATGCATGGACTGGGTTTATCTTTTTGGCACTTACTGACTTCAGCAGTGTGTAGTTCCTCTTCTTTGTGAGGGATAAGTGGAAATAATTGATCACCTGCAAAATCTCATTTTTATCCATTCACAATAAATTCTAGATTAATATTATTCAACAAGTAACTTAAAATTCACTTGTTTAATATTTGTCCTAAAACTCACTCATTGAAGGAATTGTGGTAATTCAGCCTTAAAAGCCTATCGTTGTGGGCAAAGCAAATTCAGGGCTCTCAGGAGAAGTCTGTTAACTCCCTCACATTTTCTTTATTACTACCTCAATATATGATACCTTAAATGAGCAAAATAGTATTGCAAATATTCGGTTGTTATGTATTTTTTCAAGACAGAGCTCCCAGACTCCTGTGAGCTGCCTAAAGAATCACTAAGTGAAAATATTAAAAAAATTGGAATGAACAATTTTACTTAATTTTTTTTTTTTAATTTATATTTAAATGATTATAAGAAGGACAGAGAAGAAAGGCACACAGTGCTATTCTTTAATAATGGACTGAGATCCCAGCAGCTCCACAGCAGTTACTGTAGGTAGCTAGTGATTTCCATAAACTCTGTCCTAAACTCAGGATGTGCGTGCAATACAGAGATGAGCCATGCTTTTGCTAGGCTTTGCTTAACCACACTGTGGTCCAGGTTCCCAGAGCATTATAAAAACTACTCTCTGCTGCAGGCTAAGGAGAGTGATTTGAGTGTCCCTGGTGACAATGGCCCAGGACAAAGCCCATTTCACTCTTTTTCAGGCCATATGGATCTCAAAGGTTAAAGGCTGTAATTTTCAGCACCTCCTTGGTATTATTTGCAGATAGAAGAAGAATAGTATTAGTCCAACTAACCTCTCAATTTCCATGACTAGTGGAAAACTTGCTTGGGCTCTTTAGAGACAGCAGGCAGCAGAAAAGAACAAAAAAAAATCTATGTCACATAAGTAGTGTGATCTTCTGGATCAGCAGTTCTAGTCCCTTTTGGACTGGTCTCTGCTTTAGCATGTGGTTTATAACCAAGCTTCAGCTAAGCAAACTGAATACATGCATTTTTTCCCTTTCTCTGCATTCTCCCCAGACTTACACTGCCTTCTTCAGCTGACCACCTTTATTTTAGAGCAGTGGCTTCCACCCTACAGTTCCAGCCAAGTTTACTGCAAACTGTGCAAGCACCAAAACCATGCTAACGTGCAGTTCTAACATGCAAGCTGGTTGTGCAAGAACAACTGTTTGCTCTGCACCACATCGTTGAATGTCCTTGCAATACCTGGGTGACAGACCTCATTGCTGGTCTTTTCTGTAAGGACAACATAAACCAAATACTAAGAGAGACAAAGAACATAGCAGTGTTACATCCAAAATCAGTGATAGAGGTATGCAAATAAAGACAGTATTTCAAAAGGCTTGTAATGAGTAGGATTCAAAATGAGTGATATTATAGAACTGGGTTTAAAAAGCAGCAATTTTCAGGAGCATTAGAAGCACATGCATAACTGGCTTTGAAATTCAGCTGAAGTCAAGTCTCCCTGGAAAGCAAATGGTGCAATTTACTGCTTGGCTGTTTTAATGATTCAGGAAGGGTAGCTACCCACACAGGAGTAGGAGAGCACATATTTTTTTCCCAAGAATACAGGAGCACATGATGACCAAGAAAATAGTTGTGAAGAACAGAGTTCCTACACACAAGCCAGGGCTCACCCAACTGCAGCTCTTGCAATTCACAATTAAAGGCGCCACATGGTCAAAGTTATTGTCACTGGCACTGGGGAAAACCTAAGAATCAACAAAAGTTTCCTTCTTTCTTCCTCTAATATCCATCTGAGGAGAGAGTAAGCAATACCACAGAGAGTTTGAGGGGACAAAGAGAGTGTCAGGACCAGTGTCCTTGTCTCAGCACGACAGCCCTTACTGGCCATGGCTCTGTGAGCTACTGCTGAGCACATAATGATTTTGCATTGAAAGGCTAAACCAGCCATTGCTCTGGACTGAACAACCACAACTCTAACTCATTTCTTCATTAAATGCTTTGCTGTTCCTTGAGAATGAGAGGGTCTATAGAATAATCACGCTGTCCTGTATTCCACTGGTAAACAATATCTTATATATATTAAACTGTTCTATAGTAGTCATCTGTTCTTTCCAAGCTGTGGCGGGACTTTGAATTATTTGCTCCATCAGCAACTGCTGTAGTAAATTCCCCAGTTCTGCTGTGCGTGGCAGGCTTGCGGAAACACCCGTGACAATGAAGTGAGCAGAGAACTCATACATGACGGAATCCACTCAGTAGACTGGGTTTTGGGGACAGTTGGGCCTCAACAAACAATCCTTTCTTCTCAGTCTATAGAGGAGCTGCACTGGGGCCTACTTTGGCCATTAGTCTAAGGAAAGCCTTTGTTGAACATATAGCTGCTTCTCACATTGAAAGAATAAATCACATTCTTATTCTGGGTATGTCTCCACTGCATTCACTCATGTGAATGTTGTTCCATGGCTGAAAAACTGGGTAAACAGCGTGCCCTGTGCAGCTCTGTGCTGCTGTGGCTACATCACTGCCTGAACAACCTCATTTACAGCCAGCCTGGCCGTGCCTGGAAGAGCAGCCCTTGCAGAGATCTGCTCTTCAGACAGCATTTCTCTTTTCAGGAATATTTCATTCTACAGGCTGGATTGCCAGGATTTTAACCACTTTGGAACCCACTTTGCCTGAGAAGGAGAAGGGAAAACCCTATCTTTTCTATGCATTTAGTGAAGAAAAACACAATCTAGGCAAGTTTCAGGAATGGTTCTGAGTTTATAGGGTTTTTTTTAGGGTTATGCAGATATATGTAAATTTCTCAAGCACACATCCTAGAAGCACATCTCAGATAGTGCATGTTCCCCCTCTAATACTTAAAATCCAGAATAATTAATGTTCCTAACTGCTTCAATGTACAGCAATTCCATATTCATTCACCTTCACAATCACACACCACTCTCCACTCTTCAATGTGTTTCATCTTTTTTTATTAACTTACATTTATGTCCATCTTCATATCCTCGAAAGAAAAGGGAAGTTCCAGGTTTCAGCAGACCATAGGGACCTCTGCTGACTGTTTCTATAGAGGCGGTCATTGTTGGATGAATAGAAGTGGTTTGCATCATATCTGAGCCTCAGTTATTGGAGATTAAGTTTCCTATTTGACAGTGAGTCTGATGATCCATCATCGCTCTGGCAGAAAGGCTCCCATTTCCAGGCAGGATGCTACAGCTTCATCTCAGCTTTAGATAGACTCCTAAGTATAAAAAAATACAGCACATGTTAGTCCATGTGCAGACAGAATTCTGCATTTTGACATTTGAACAGGAGTTTATTTGTCTCTGGCAAAAATTTCCTGTGTCCCTTCTACCTCCCATTTCAGTTAGCACTTTTCCATTAAGTGCTGTGTTACAGAAGAGAGCCATGGCTGAAGCAAAAGAGAAGCTCCTGGTTAAACAGGGAGGCTCTCAGGAAGCACCAGTCCCTGAGAGGCTCTCACAATTTTAGTTCAGATCTACAGCATGCAAATTTCTGGGTTGTGATACCAGTATATAAATATATGTGTGTGTGTGTGTGTGAGTGTGGTGTGCACATTTTTGTATGCCTCTGCATAGATGTAAATTTAAATTAATTAAAAAATAAAACACAAAAAACCTGACCAAAACCAAAAAGCAAGTAGCTCCTCTGATGACACAATCCCTTCTGCTATACATGTTTTCAAACTGGATAAATGGTAGACACAAAAGTATATTTAGTAGTGTTTGCTTCCTCTTACAACACACAACTTACTTGTGCTGTTGAGAAATCACTGCAGGAAAATTTCCAATAACCAGAGTTATAACCATCTCTAAATTAAAATTTCTATTCTGAAGTTTTTCTGCCTTCTTTTATTGTTGGTTGCAATAGAACTGTCTTGCAAAAAGTTTATGTATAATTATTTGCAAAGAAAACAGCTCACTGTAAATGCTAATGTTAAATGTCTATGTTTCTAAAACCTTAGAAACACTAACCCCTTAAATTATTGTTTCAATTATTTCTCCCTCTTGATGCCATTAATGAAATATTTTATATATGCAATTGCTCCCAATTTGTGTAAGGAATTCTAAATAAATACAGTGGCCATTGATTTCTCTTAGTTCATATCCTTTGTTCTTGCATCTCAAAAGAGTCCAGCTAACCTGGTAGCATTTATCCTGCCGATTCCCCTTAGAATTATCTTTGACTCAATGAGATGACCTCTTAATTTCCTCTTCTATAGACCTGCTTTCTCCAACTTTAACAAATAACTAAGGTCTCTCTGTCCTTGTACCATACTAGCAGTAGTTTTGAACCTTTTCTGATTGTAAAATAACATTTTAAAGATAGTTAAAACCAGAGACTAGTCTTTTGAGCATTACCCTGATACTGTCATGTCTCTCCAGTATCAGACTACATGAAGACTCTGTATTTGCATTGCACACCTTGCTCTGATTCTTTTTGCTGTTCATTCCTTTTTCTTTTTTTTTCTGCTGAGAACTCTTCAGTCTTACTGCTCTCCATTGGTCAGGGCTGTTTTTAAAAGCATGTTATGCATTCTTTACCTGATTGCAAGCTCATGGTCTTTCCTATTCTCCTAAGTACAGTTCATTGTGTTTAAATACCCTAACTCAAATAGAATGAGGATGTGGCCTCTCACCACTGCTCCTCCACATCAACCTCACCTTGGTCTCATTTTGGTGCCCTTCTCTCTACTGCAAACTTGAAAAAAGCCCATAGTACACAAGGATAATTGAAACTGCTGTGTACAAAACTATTCTCTTGTAGCCACAGACTATCCAAAACACGTCATGACTTAAAATCTGCCAAGAACTAACCATCCAGTACTATACTTCAAGTCTTCAAGCATTTCCAGCCAGGCACTATTTCCCATAACGTGGTCAGCATGTTCATGTCTCCTGAGTGTTTCAGTTTCTCCCAGAAGTGTGGGTTGATTTTTAAAGCCCTAATTTTTGTCAGTACTCAGAGTCTATATTAACTACTTTTTCTGTTTCAGTGTCTCTTCTTTGTGTTATCTTCAGTGAGAAAACCAACCCAAAGAACTTAACATCTGAAAAATATATTTCTCTCAACCAAAGGTAGGTTACCTTTGTAATGTCTCAAACTCAACTGCATTCTCCAGTGACCTCATTTCTTGTGTATTCAGAAAATCTCTTATTTATCTTAGCCTTCGAACAGACTTCTTTTATTTTCTTCCTTCTACTTACACTTTCCCCTTTGTTCTGTAATCTTTCAATCTTCCCCACCTGCTTTATCTTACAGATGATTGATATATGTATTTCAACACTCTCAACTGCTATTTTATTTATCCCAAATAAATATCCACACTGGATGGCAGGTATAATTCTCTAGCTACAAAACTTCAGCTTTGAAAATCTCCTATTTTATTTTCCATCCCTACCCTTCCCTGATCCCCTCATACTTTTCAGAGCTCTTCTTTCTTCTTGCACTTTTTGATTTCACTATAAACCTAGCCTGGTTATAACACCTCGTATCAAAATATTCTCCCAGTCTTACATCTCTAGTCATGCTATATTTATTATGCAAACCTATGAAAAGGATTGTTCCCTTTTTAGTCCAACCTTTTAAATTGTGCAAAGAAGCAATATTATAGCATTCAGTCTGTGATTTGAGTTACACACCCAGACGGATTTAAAGTTAGATGGAGGGGCAATTCAGGTATGTTGTGTGTTTAAAGGTCTCTATGTGAAATAAAAAGAAATCTATAATGTTACCCTCAGGATTTCAGGCAATGATATTCCAAGTCTGAAAGAGAGGGAATAAAGAAACTGAAAAAGGATACACACCACTGACCAATCAATTGAAAAGTATGGTAAATGGAAAACAGAAGCCTCCCTGGATTTGCCTTTTGGGCTGAGAGCAGTGGCTTTGTATAAAAAGAGAGAGCACTTATGATCCACTTTCTACTTGAGACATTAAAAATTAGTTTTTCTGAAGGCATAATCCACCGTAACAGATTCTAAGGTGGTGTGGAAAAATCCCACCACTCCTTAATATGAACACTAAATGATGCCTTGTGTTTCATGGATCCCATGTCTCTTTGCTCAGGCAAAGCCTGTCTATGGAAAACTTAAAAGTTATTGAAATGCTCCAACCTTTATTGCAAAATTAATCCACACTGAGGATGACTGCAACCTTTATTAAGACTCAGGAGACTTCAGTTAGGCCTCACAGTTACAAAAGTCTCCTGTCTTTCTGCTACTCAGTGCAGGAAAGAAACATCCTACAGGCTCTGAAAGAAGATTAGAGAAGCTCCCCTACACCCCGACTTCCAGCAGGGATCCTGGCTTCCCAGCTCCTCCCCAACACACAGTGCCTCAGCACAGCTCCATCTTTCACTGGTACAAAGTCCACCTCGTTACTTCTGCACCTTAAATAGATCTTGGGGACTTATTTAGTGAAAACTCAGTATGTAATAGAGAAACTATCTGGGGCAGGATTCCTCAAGTTCCTATTACATGCCTGGAAAACTGCAGAAATTCCAAAACAATAAAAGTGGAAGCACATAGACCATAGTGACAGACAGAGAGAACCTCTCAGAGGATCAATGGTTTTAGTGCTGGGTGATGATGCAGAGAGCACTCTCTGACACCTTTTTAAATATCTGTAACACCGTTCTTTTCTCCTGTACTTCTTCTAATTTTCTCTCAGCTGCAGGAGTACTACAGTGGCATCTCCCCTAATATATTAGGCTTTGTAACGATGTTAAAGAATTGTCAGCAAAAGGAAAAGGAATTACACCCTAGGGAAAAAAAAAATAAAAAAAAAAATAGTGAATTCAAGCCTGCCAGTCAGGTTTCCTATCTCCTTCAAAAACTTCCTTTGGAAATATGGTGGGGAACAGAAGAAATCTGTGCAATCAACCACTCCACACTCACTAGCACTGCTCTCCAGTAAGACTAACAGGCATATTTAGGCTCATCACAATTTCTCTAAAATACTAATGATGATAATTCTCAGTAAGATTCCTTGCGTTAGAAGATCATAGGAGACTTTGCAAGCTCAGTTCTAAAAGACAGTAAGTGAAATACTCTCCCCTACAACCATTTTCTCAAACAAGTTGAATTTATTTTACAAAACCCCAACTCACATTTCTAGCACAGGGACACTTCAGTCTGTAAAGTAAACAGGCAAATATTAAATGAGGTGACTCAAATTTACGCAAGCAAAGCTACTCTTATTTTTTCAGAAAACAAATAAAGTTAAAGTTGGCAGAGTTTTATAAGCCATCACACTTCACTTTGTTTTTCCACTTCTTTCTCATGGCCCAAACTTGAAAGGCAAAGTTACCTTGGTGACTGCTGAGGTGGCACTCAACTGCTCAAGAGTGTCCCACCATCCTCAGGACTTCCCTGGATTGGGACATGCACAAACCAACTCCTCGGCAGGGACTGGGGGCAGTGGGAAGCAATGTATTAAAACTGCATGGTGAGCATGTGATTGGGATAAAGTAAAAATCAAACAGAAGGTCATCCTTTCCTCTCATTCTTGCAGAATATGAAAAAAAAAACCCTAACTTTGTTTCCTAAGTCCAATATATATAAAAAAGAGAGCCTGAGGTAGACTTTGTTTATATTACAGGCATTGAAAATTCCTACCTCAACATCTGAGTCACATCATTGTTTTGCTAGCAGGGTTCTCAGGAGGTGGAAAGAGACAATGGAAAGATAAAGTTTAATGGACAGGATAAACACCTTTCTTGGAAATAATGCAAAAATTATACAGGGACTATAAAAAACCTTTTCTATTAGTTTTAAAGACAGATTTATATCAGAACAAATCAGGCTTCACCAAAATGCTTAGCTTAGCTGTTTTAGCTCGTTTTTGTGTACAACCGAAATGATATAACTTGATAGGGTACACATTGACTGGAGACTAGGAGGAGATAGCTCTGTTCCAAAGTGAGGCATATAAGGTTGCATTTATGTTTGGTGGATAGTGCCCTAATTCATTACAGAATTACAGATTCGTACACTTACACAGTGAAAAGCTTGGATTAGGCACACAACATAATTTCCATTATGTTAATGTTGCTTTAAAATATATTGCACGGAGTGCTGCAACAATCAAATTATCAATTATAATGTCTACTCAGAGTAGAAAAGTGTTGCAAACAGAGGGCTGATTACTGCTTCAGTACTTCCAATCTGCATACTCATTGTTTAGTACAGGGAAAACAAATTATCTTGTGTTGGCCCTAGTTCAAATTTAATTAAATGAGTGCAAAGCAATTATAATAAAGTACAATAGTATAGTAATGAAAGGAAAATAACTCATTAACCTATTAATCTTTATTTATGTTCCTCTCAAATAAGTATGTAATTTCTTTATCACTGCATCCCATAAGAAATAGCAGCTCTCACTGCTCGTGGCCTGCTTTAGTGGGGCTTATTCTGCTAAAGATCATTGTATGACTTCACTGTTACTATTTATATAGATTTTATTTAATGTGTCTGATTTTTCTCCTCTCCCTTACACAGTGTATTTTAAAACCCTTTCCCACATATCTGTGATGTAGATTATAAACCTGTTCACACCCCCCATTTTCTTTTAACACTTGTCAGCTCTGAAAGGTAAACCTCTCTAGGAGCATTGCTGTGCTTCTGTCATTGCATAAGGGAGGGAGCACTCCCAGAACATCTGCTCAAAAAGACGCTCTTACATTAAGACATAAGATGAAAGCATATTATTTTTAAGAGGACCTGACACAGCTATTGCTTTACAATCTTTATGGGTATAACAACATACCCCATATTTTCAAATGTGCTTTTTTGATTCTTCATTCTGACATTTATCTAGGCTGCAGGGTTGTTTTGTGATTCTGACAAATCTCAAGTTAAAGGAAAAGCAATATTTTTAGATGATTAGTCAAATATTACACTGTGGTGTACTTTAATTGTGCTTGCTGTATGCTGCCGATTATTATTACCTTATCTCTCCAGAACTGGTTTTGTTTTCAATGACATCTTACATTCCAGTGTGTACATTTAATGTCACACACCAGTGCTTAGCTTATTGCAGCCAGTCAGGGTTGACTCTGTCCTTTCACTAAGCTGAACCACCAACAAAAAAAAGAGAAAAAAAAAACCCTACAAAAACTGCACCAAACCATCACCAAAACTATAAAGAAGTAGCAAGATTATGAGCAAAAATGCATTTCAAAATTTTTTACTAACTAGCACTTTTGCTTTTTTTTTTTTTAGACTGAGGAAATTAATAACATTGACTTATTTTTTTTTTCTATGAAATGAAATGAAGTAGAGGTGGTACTGTAAAGTACCAGGCAGTGACTGAGTACTATCCTGGAGAGTGGGACAATTGGTAAATGTTACATAAACTATAAGAAAAATCAAATTAGAAGGACCACATATTAAAAATATAATTTCCTCTTGTGCATAAGCAGCTTTGATTACTGGCACTTACAGAAGAAAAGAGGTACCTGTGTGAAACATTTAATAAACAAAAATACAATTCTGGATATGGATAAAGGATGAATGAAGGCTCCTTTTGAAAACTCAGAAACAAAAGTTTCACAACAGAGTTTGCAGTGTCAGATATCCCAAGGCTTTTTCCTCTCCATGCATGGACCCTGTGCAGGCAGGGTCCAATCTTACTGTCTTATAGAATTCAAGCAGAATCGCTTCCAAAAAGTTATTAACAGATTCTCTGAGAGGATTGTAGAGGTGCAAATTTACAGCTCAGATGGCTGAGAAACATACAAGTTCACCATATCTTTCCTCTTCACACATAGCAAAAAACTTCTGCCTTGCAGAGTGTATTTCTGGTTTCACAATCTGCTGCTGAGAACTCTGTTAGCAAGAAATGGAACTCTTTAATCATAATGACACTTAATGAGTCACTCTATTCTTTGCACATTTTTAACACTCAGTTCTTTATTTCACACTTACTGCTCAATTCTTGCTTTTATATTATTGCAGCAGTAGTACTGCATTAATACAACCAGGCACAGAGCCGTGGGAGGCTCTGTTGTGTGGTATGGGACAACTGGCATTGCTGGTGGTGACATTGCCACTGACCTGCTGGAGAGCAATCAAGAAGTGCAAAAGCATCACCAATAGGTGGCACATTCGCATTTTGCAGAGTACAATGCCATAATTCTTTTTGTTTGTTTCTGTTTGTTTGTTTGCTTTGACAATGAGTCATGTTTTAATTACAGTATTTCAACATGTGAAGTAACTAAATCATTAAAAGAGGAAGGAAGACAAATAAATAAATTTCATTATGTACAACCATCAGAATATCATATGAATTGTCATCTTTTTCAGTCCGGAGTTAAATACTTGTCATCAAGCTAAATCAATGTTTATTCTCTGTGTACAGCAACCACTAGAGGGGAGTTTGACACTCACATTGCAAGTTCACAACAATATGCTAAACCGCAGGGAAATGTAGATCAGAAATCTGCAGTAATTAAAAAAGACCATCCTGCCAAACTCACGACTTCTCACCATCTTTCCAGATTACTGAGTGAGATGATTTCTATCTGACTTAATAAAAGTCTAAATCCTGCTGCCAGATGAGCTTTGTCCGGCTTCCTGATACATAAAATGAAGCAATGAAGCTACAGTGAGCCGAGGAAGAGAATATGAAGCGTGCTCAATAATGAAGACAAATATGAAACAGAATTGCATGAGATGAGACTAGACTTCACAGTCACTGGACTTTCTGAGCCCTAGGACAGCTACACAAGGAAGGACTCTTCCTGTCTTACCCCTGCCTGCAGATCACTGGCTTAATGTGATATTTGGTGAAAATATTCGACTTGAAAATATACAATGATGTCTTCTGTTTGCACCTAGACTGTATATATAACTGTCCTTGATGTTTCCTTCTATGTGTTTCTTGTTTTTATTTACATGGATTCCTACTGTCCTGCATACCACAGGGAGATCAGATTCTCAAAAAGCATCAGTGTCCCTTTGCCATGTGTGCAGCATTGCTGAAATTTTCCTTTAATGCAAACACACAGCTTCAATCAAGTCAACTTATCCCTGTGAAAGGTTTGGTCATACCCATATGATCATAAAAATACCTGCCAGGACATCAGACATTGCAGAATGTTTGGTGAGGGTAGGAATTAGGACACAACTCCTCAGGTACTGGGGCACAGGGAGCTACAACTGATGCATGATGAGCTGTCCAGTTTGATCCTTTGTGCACCCACCTCTTTAGCCAGAGGGAATACTTTAAGCCTAACTGATTTAACCTATGAATCATGTAACATCGCATCATAACAGAAGCTCTTGCACCACAGCATCATACACAACTCCTGTAGTAAATAAAACAGATACCATAGATTCTGCAGCTTCTTAAAACTGTCATTTGTATGAGTGTGGATATTTTCAGGTGCAAACATATATCTGTCACAAGCAGGAAATACATATATAAACCTTATTTTTCCATAACTGAGTCTAAATGTACTTCTGATCTTCAGAATACTGGAAGAGTATGGATTCAAAATAATGAAAAAGATAATTTATCTTCTAGAAGAAAGAAGTGAATGTGCTGCACACTGCTTGTCACAAAGAATGTATTTAATCCATGATCTTATTTATAGCATAGAAATGTTTTTGACATAGCGAGGAGAGTAAAAAGTCAACAAACATGAGACAAAGACCAAACAGAACTGCACTCAACTCAAACAGTACTTAAAGGGACATTGATCATGTAAAAATATATAAGGCATACATTCAAAAGTTAAAGATGCAATTTATTATGATGACACTCCTGTTTTGCACCATAACATCCCATTCACCTGATTTACTCTAACACCTACCAGTGTAAATCAGTGGGATTTTCCATGGACAAAAATGACATTGTGGTGGCATACAACTGATGCAAGTGGAGAATTTGACCCTATATCTGAAAACTTTCCATTAAATTAGTGTACACAGATGTTGTTTTTCCCTAGTAATTGATGTGAAAGTCTAACCACTTCTAAAGCCTGGCCATTTGCTTGACAGACAAGAATATGTTTTCCTCAGTAATGGGCATAATTTCATATGAATGGGCTTTTTTTCCTCCCCAAAGTAGAAAGACAATCTAGATTGCAGCATTTAGTCTTCCTCATGACAAAATCACAAATGTCCCTTAAAGATCTTCTGCAAGAAACTGCAACTAGTCCTGCTGGAAGGCATCACCTTGGGCACTGGAATACACACATACCTGAAGATCTGGAAACGTACTGAGAATATTTGGAGACTGCTGCCCTCACCATTCATACTGGAAAGCTTCCAGGAACCCATACGTAGTTCAAGGTAAAATGAGCAAAAGTAATTTCTTCATGTTTACAACTCAATGACAATATTTTCCACAACAGCTCTCCCTCCACAGGGGATGGGACCAACCTTGTAGAAATGATCAAGCTTTGGCTGCAGCTTTTGCAGCAGACAACCAGTACTTTTGTCCATCATAAGAATTATCCTTTGTAGATTAATTCCCTTCATGAAAATCAAACATGTCTAGTCTAAAATGAGATTTCAAGATCAGTATATTAATTGATCATGAAAGGATTATAAGTCTCCACTGTAACACGTAAAATGATCCTAAAGACTTTAAATGATCCTAAAATACTTCATGCAAATTCCACGTCAATGCTTTCATAAATACACTGCAAATTCTGCATCTAGACTAGTCTGTAAGTTTTACTCTGTTCAATATTCTACATATCAAAGATCATGCATGTGACAATAGGATGAATGTGAACATCAAGACCTAAACTTACAGGCACTGGTTAGAATCTGCCAACCTCACCAAATAAGTGGCTCTAGAAAAAATCCCCTAAAGTCGCTATTTACAAAGTGTGATTCCTCCGTTTAATGGTGACAGAGAATTCAGTATGTAGTCCAGATGGCTGGTTGCACAGACAACAAATCCATCATGGCATTTTGGTGCTATGGGCAGGCTGTCTGACATGCTGTGATAGACAGATAGATTGACAGACAGACAGACATGACTTTCTCTTTTTGAAAGTATTTTGTTGTTAATATACGTCATTTTTTTAAAAAATCCAGCTATGCATAGACCTCACTCAGTTACAGAACTACTACAGAAGAGACGGGGAAACATCAGCAGAGTTTCATTTTAAGTTTACAAGTTCAGATGTTTCTGTTGTCCCCTTAGGAAAGAAAAGGGCAAGGACTGTGTTCAAAAACCTATTCAATAATAGATCTTAAGCTCTTAGCTAGAGCAGGACAATTCTGGGCCAGCACAGTGATTCCCCAACAGCTGGTATACGTACTTTGTAGTACTACAAGCTTTTGGCAGAGAAACTGAACTAACACTGGATTCTATTCCCAGCGCTGTCTTTCCCCAACTTTTAACCCAGGGCAATTTAGCTAACTTCCGTCTGTTCCTGGTTAGCCATCTGGTAAATAGATAATATAATTGCATCCTTTATAGGCTTATTGTGGGGCTTAATTATTGAAAGTCTTTAAGATAAGTCAAAGTTCTTGGTGAAAAGTTGTGCAAAGCATGAATAAATAATAATGGGGGCAGCACTAAGAGAAGGGGAAGCTTAAAGCTGAATTGTTGTGTAGGAGAAATGTGCCCAACTGAGGCAAGAGAAATATAGGCAAGTGAAAAGGAAGGGACCAAAACCACTCAACTAACTGCACTAGAAAATGTAGAGAAGGAGAATGGGCTAGGTTGACATGACAAAAAAAAGTAAACTTGGACAAATGAGAAAGGACAGACCTGGCAAAAGAGAGTAAGTTATGTGTCACTAGAGAGGTATCAAGATTGGACTGAGCCAGGAAGCTCAAGCTGACTGGAAGGAGAACTCTGTGCTTTACAATTCAGGTTTCATTCTGTTCCAGTTCGCTCATTCCTTTACAGTGTGGCTTACACAGATTGTCCTAATGGATGGCACTGCCACGGGGCATTTGCCCTGCTCTGTCTCATCTGAAGTGGGCGGCTCCTCAGGGAGCTGACAGTTTCTCCTGGACGTGTGGCATTTCTAGGACAGACATCTGCACAGGCATCTCTGTAACAGCCTGAGGGAAGCAGTGTTGACTCCCTTCACCAGCCTGATCATGTGCAAATTGCATCATCTGCACTACCTTCATTTCCTAAGCATAATTGCCGTAAGTGATCCATTGATTGCTATCTGACACTCAGCTTTTCTGCTCTCATTTCCCAGATGTTCCTGGTTTTGTCATGACTCTCAACTCCATTTTGTCAGAGATGTGACAACATATATCATAAGGACATGGTCATATGCAAAGAAAGAATTATATAAGTACAGTAGAGAGCAACAGTGTTTAAATAGCATTATCACAAATTTAAACACAAATTAGTTTACTGTTTATTCAGCTTTCATTGGAAAAGTTGTTTTATATACTGGATTTCTTTATTGCAAAAGCCATACATATACTATAGATAGCATGGCAGCAAACAAAACCTTGTCCCTTAATTTTTTGAAGCGCCTTAATTTTTGGTGGGCAGAATGATAGATATTGATTTAAATAGTGAGGTTTTTCTGCAAGTCCTTGTTTAAACTGAAAAGCTTCCAATTTAAAAAAAAATAGATAAAAAGCGGTTTTATAAATATAAAACCACTAACTATATCTTCTGCTTGTTTCACATAATTTTAAGAGACAGTCTAATGGGGGTGGGAGGGAGGCATGTTTACAAAAGATCTTGTCAACAGGCTCTTCTCCCCTAATGTACAAAGATAACCTTTGGCTTTCCAGAATATTTTAACCATACTGACGAATGCCCCTCAAAAAATCAGAAGGAGTCATTAGGTGTTTCATAAAGAAAAATACTAACCAGCAACAAGAAGACAAGATAGGGGAAGGAGGACCTTCTGTTATTTTTTATATTGCCAAGTCCATGGAGCACACCCTGAGATATAGTTAGCAGCTAAATGATCTTGTTCCACACAGTAAGTTTTGAAAAATCATTTGGCCTCCTCACTTGTTGCTAAACACTGGGTCCTGTTCAATCTTGCTCTTAGAAATATGAATTACTCAGAAAAATCCATGCCTTTTAGCAATAAAATATTAAATACGAACATTGAGCTTACCTTCTGTCCCTCCACTACTCATTTGCCTGTTACTGACAATGACTTCATTCCAGCTTTCATGTTTTTCTCTATAAAGAAAGCAGGTGAATCCTTGATCTGTCAAAGACAAATGTTATTTTGTTTTAGTCTGTCTGTCCAGTCCATCAATTACAGTCATTCATCTGCTGAGGAAAGTGAAGAGTGCACCACGAATTTGCTAACATTGCATCTGCCATTACATTTTTCTTTGATAGTAAGTGAGGCATAATAGACCTTGATCTTTTTTTGCATGCTGCTTTTTGTTTGAAAAGTATGATTCACTGGATAATACATGCTGTTCCTCTCCAGAATTACATTCTGCAGTCAAAACAAATTTCTTCTTTGGATTCAACAAAAAAACCTACTTATTGTTCTTAAAAAATAATAATATAATGGAGAAAACTCCATGTGAAAATTTTAGGCCCACATTTTCAGTGCTGACACCTGCTGAGTGACGCATCAGAGAAAGAGGGCCTATTATCACCATAAGAACTCAAGAAATTTCTTTCTGAATTCCAGTAAATATCTTCCTTTTCAACAGCTTGTTCAAGACATATGAATGTGATGAAATTCTGTGCTCTTTGTGAGTGAAAGTGTTTTCACTTTCATTCAGCAAATAATCTGTAACCCCCAATGACATTAGAAAGTTTATTTGTCTTTTGAGTGCTCTGTGGAAGTCATTTGGACTATGCCAAACTTTTCAGCCTAAAAGCTACAGTGGTGATCATTTACACACACACAATTGATCATTTAGGGGCTGGAAAAGTACTCTTAGACCTTTCACTGCCAATGCAAAGGAATTTTCCTAACAATACAATTTCAGTAAGTCTGCTCACCAATAGAATGCACTACTGGGCTGCATATTTCCTATAACACACTCATGACTCACCTCCTCCTATTATGCTTCTTCCAGAAGAACAAAAAAGCAAGGAGAGCACCATTCAGTTTTTGTCTTTACCTCAAAGAAGATAAACTAAGAACAGTATAACCAATTTCTTACATTTCAGATGTTTATTTATATGGTATTTAGAAGCTTTCCCCTACAATTCAGGTAAGATTCTTCACTTTATTAAGAAAGAGGACACAAAAGAAAGAGGAGAGGGTCCAAACCAGCACAGATAGAAATAAGCCTACACGTGGGTGTAATCCAGTTCAAAGAACAGGTTTCAGTTTGTGTTTGCTGTGTCTCATCTAAGTTAATGGATTCACAGACACTTATTAACCCAATCCAGTATGTCATCTGTGCACAGGTGAAATATCATTAATGAAATAAAATCACAACACAAAATAGCAGTAATGCCCCTCTTAAAATATCTTCTACCTGTATAAACACAAGTGAGTATGAAGATTATTCTGACTTCCACTGCTCTTTCCAATGCTGAGATGCAAGTGAAAAAGATTTTAAAATAATATGAGATAGGTTTCTCTCACCCTAATACAGAGATTCCTTTAAAAAATAAATAAATGGAAACATTGTTGTAAGATAAAATATGAATATTTGTTTATACATATTATTTTACTCCCTGTCTTGTTTTCTTATCTTGACCAGTAGAAAATTAGAATCTATTATATAGAAACATAGCTTACTATAAGGACATAAAACCAGTAGGTACATGACAAGCTGAGTAATACAATATATAATTACTGTGTATAATAAAAATTATTATACTTTCTATGTTTCAGGTAGGAAACACTTTTTCAACACTGTGCTAGTAATTTCTTGCCCTCTAAAAAGTTATCTCTTCTAATGTATACACTCTCTAGAGGGAGACTCTAGCTGTATTTATAAGACAATGAAACACATATTTTTAATTGATTTGAGTCAGGAAAAATATTTGGAACAGCTTAGCTCACACAATGACTTCCATTTACTAAAACTCTGAAACATAATGATAATTTAAACAGTAATAGAAGATCATGTGCATGAGCTTTGTTTGCTCAGTTAATATTACAATTCTTTCATGGACTCACAGTAAGATACTTTAGTTTTCCTTTTACGTATCAAAAACTGGTAAACTCTTTACCCCCTAATTCAACTTTGTATAGTCAGAGCAACAGCAAGAACAAGAGAGAAAATCATCTTTAAAAGCTAAAGGCCCCATCTGCCTTATATTTCCAAATTTCTATGAATGTTGTTATGTAGCTCTCATTTTATGGCAGCACCAAAGAAATCAAACTCTGAATCAGTATTCCATTCCACAATGACAAGTACAAACAACACAGAAGCAATCCTTGCTCCAAAGCCATTACATCTAATCAAATTATTAAAAATAGTAATACAGATCATTATGGTCTGTCTGTAAGGCTGCATTTAAATTCATCAGCAGATGCCACATCAAGCAGTACACAGTCATAAACTGTTACCTAATCTGCTCAAGGACACGAGACCAACACTTTTGAGCCACAGCTAAGGGACTGTGACTGCAATGAACAGTACTTGAGAAAAATTAATTCACAGAATGCTTTGGGTTGGGCCTGACTCCTGTGGAGTAAATGCAAAACATAAATATCCTCTTGCAGGAGCACACAGCTAAGGCAGTCTTTAATCTTAAGGTGCACAAACCTGACCTACCTTAGACTGCTACCAAGTTCCTAGAAAGGGCTGGATCTGTTTAGAATATTATTTGGACCTTGTGCATTTTCTGAATTCCATCAGGTCTGAAGAGTTTTACTTTAATAATACCATTATCATTAAATTTCATTGAAAAAAAAAAGAAAAACAAATGGATATTTGTATCCATTTATATCCTTAAAATAAGTCTTGCTACCTGAGTTTCAGAATTATGTGCACTTTTTTTCCGAGTCACCTTAACTGCACAGCCAAGCAGTATGTGAACTAGGCAGATTCCCCTATAATTATGTAGAATTGCACATTCCATCTTGCTTGTGCAGTTCCGTGGCTTTGACTCAGTTTTAAAATGGTTTTTGTTTATGGAGAGACTTATACTAATTCCTCACCACCAATGAAAAATATTTCCTTAAACAACATGTTTCCTTTATTTTCTAGGCTTTTCACATATAAAGGGTCAGCCTTTAGTCATTCTCACTTCAGTAACTGCAAGGTACCTCTCATGGGTTAATGCAGCCTATCATCTAAGCTAACAGAAATATTCTATAAAACATTCAGCATCCATTATTGAGAAGGCTAAAAAGTACAAATAGTTTGCTGTAAATTTAAAAATTGAGAATCTTTTTTAAGCTTAGGGGGCAATATAGTCATAAAAGTGAGGAAGGTTTATGGCTGTATTGACATCTGTACTTATGTCCTTACCAAGAACAGGTCAAATAACTATTTCTTGGAATTAGACTGTGGTGAGTTGAGATAAAGAAACCAGACCATGTATTTCAAAACATTAAACAGTAAAAATTATTTCCAGAATCTGTCTCCTGTGGAAGAAAGCACTGGTGTTTCGAAGCCAGGATTATTTTAGCTGAGTTACTCGTACCACAGTGTGTGCTGGCCTATTTCTAACAGCTCTGGGAAGCTGGGTGAGCACGCCTATAAAACTACACTCCATGGATTTCATATGTGTCTAAATGTAAACAACAGAACTTACAACTAATTGCCTTTTAGATAAAGCTGACTTAAGCAATTGCGATAACAGAATCCTACAATACTCTGGATGAAACATACTAAAAATGTGAATTAATAAGTTAGCTGATATTGAGCTCCAGATGTTTCTTACTCTGGCAATGTTTCTTAAGTGATGATAAGCAGATTTACATACTTAACTAATATGCTTATTTAAAGAAAATTTCCAGATCCAGACTAGCATCCAGATTTCTTATTTGGCTTCAGATCAAAAGACATACCATCAAGGAGGACGGCATCCAGGAAAACCTTTTCAACATCTGCTTAGAACTAAACAACAGATATTTGATTTTCTGCAAATTTAATTTCAGGCGAAATTTTACTTCATCCAATAATTTTTATATCCTCAAGACAGCCTGACCTAGTCATTTTACATATTCAAATCTCAGAATACAGCTCATACACTGGGAAAGACAGCAGTTGCTAAGGAGAAACTCTATTATTTTGTAGTACACATTTAAGATTGCTATGAGCAATTTCACTTAGAGTGAGACAACGTTTTTTTGGAAGCAAAGCCCTTCCCTCACCAATAATATCAGTGATTTAAAGAAGCAGGTTCAAAAACATTTTATATGTTACTTGTAAGCTAATAAAATTTAAGTTCAAGCTCTAAAATTTAAACTCTACTGTTTCAAAACACTGAGGAATAGAATATAAAGGTAATATTACTGAGTCATAAGTAGTATTCTTTGAAATTCTTATGAGAAGTGCTTATTGCCACATTTAGGCAAAATAAGAACAAATCTAAGCAAAAACTTAAAATACTTGGAGGAATGGATACTATTCCAAATTTCTTCCCAGGTTACAGAAAGTAAAACAAATAAACTGGGAGGGAACGTGTATATTCCAGGGCAGAGTGAAAAGAACCAGCCAGGAAATACAAAATATGGAATTCATTTTCAAAATTAATTATTTTAGAAGAAAAATGAAATGAAAAAAAAGTGTTTCCAAATCAGCTGAGCACTCACATAAACTTCTGCTGAAAGCCAAGATAATGTTTATATAACCACAAAAGAGGTAAATGTTAAACAATGTGTTATACCAGTAGGTATGCAGACTGCTGGAGGAATGACGCCAAGGACTGGGAGAGATGAGGGTAAAAACTACCCAGTTTTTCTTGTGGTTCCTTGGTGTGCATGAGAGAGCAGGAACTAAACCTACCAGGAACTTGGCAGCAAAGGAAGCCTTCTGGATATGGCTAACCACAGTACATGATTGGTCTCTAGTACCTCACCCCCACAGCTCTCAGCCTGCTTTGCAAAGCCTGTAAGTGCAGGGAAACTGCTAATCTGAGTCACCCTGCAGGGCCATGGCAGGTTCAGAAACATAACATAGGAAACCAGAACACCCAACCTGCTGCATACCCTGATCTTTTTACTATAAAAAGGGAATATACTTCTACACATCACTTGTTGTGGGGAAAAACACAACAAATGTGACAGGACTATTCCCTAAATTATACTCATGAAAAGAAAACAAAGGGAAAATAACATTAATTGTTTTGTTAAGCAAGTGTGATTTATTTTTTGTTTTTAACTGGCACTGAGACTTTGGAATATCTGGGATTAACAGTACTGCTATCAAAGGGACTCAGACTTTCCTATTGATATTTGTTTTGCCATTCAGTCCTTTCATTCCATGCAATTCCACCCTGAAAACCATGTCTTTTCCCTTCTTAACATCCATACACAGGACATCTACTTTTGATTTAGCCTACGTGCTCGTCTCCTTGCCTTATTACTTTAATTCCTCTTTGCTCAACTGCAGAATTAATGCTAGATTAATCTGCACACAGGGCATCTATCCCAGTGTGCCTGAGTGTAACAGCAAACAGAAACCAGTAGGGAAGTTTGCAAATGATTCAATTATTACATGAATTTCAAAAAGTACCTTCTGATAAGATTAGTTTCTCGAGTGTGTTCCATGTGGTTTCACTGAGAAGGCATTGGCACATAGTCTAAATCTGACCATGGAGTGGTTTGGGAAAGCCTGCACAGTGCTGGGCAGCAATAGCAGAATGACAAAAAATTGTGCTTGTTCTCTTCTTTTTCTCCAGGATGTGTGTCCACAATCCCTGTGAGGTTTCACAAATCAGTGGGATAACTGGCTCACGAGAACACCCTGCTCCAGTTCCTGCCCCATCCCTTGGCCCCTTCCAACCAGTATGCCACCAACCTCCAGTCCTGGGGGTAAATTCTGCCCTGGTTTGCTATTTCCTGGGGGAACAAGCCTGCTTTAGTCTGCCTTTTGTACTAAACTCTTTGGAATTATCCAGGCAATAATGCAATTTTGGATCTCAAGCCCCAAGGAAAAGTGAAGGTATCCCACCATTGGAGAAATGTCCTTTTGAGTGAAACTAGCCAGTTCTGGTTCTCTTACTGCTCAAACACCCCAAGGCAGGTAAAGACACCACTTTCCAAAGGTTTGCTTATTTGAGTGCACCCCAAGACATGACACTGCTCTTTCCATTTTGCAGAGTCAGCCAGAAAGCAAAGATGTGTAAAAGCATGTATAATGAATCTGATCAAATGTGTTCTGGTACCAGAGTCATTTATCTTCTTGTATCCAGGCCTCAGTCACAAAGGAGAACAGAGCTCTGCTCCTTGCAAACCATAAAATATTTCCCTCTAATTATCCTGACACCATTAGGCACACTCAGCCACCCACAAATTAATGTAAATAATGTGAATATAATTTATCATAAAACCTGCAAAGCACAGTACAACCTTCTTTTGCCCCTTCTCAGACATTTCAGTCAGTTCAGTGTAACATTGGCCTAATATTTAATGATCCAGCACTGTGCTAGTCTGCTCTGTGACAGACGTCTGTGTATATGTATGCAACATAAAATAGATTCAAGGGAAGGACCGAGAACTGGTATACAACATTTCCAAAACTATTTAAGTAATAGAGGAACTGTATTCCCACTTTCACAAGTGAATTAAGACACATAGGAGATTTTGAAAATTGTAATAAACTGACAATAATTAGGCATTTGTGTGAATTATACTTTTTATCTCCATTTAATTATTCACTTTTACTCACTTATGTGATTAATTAGATGTTGTTTTGAAACATTATTCCTAACAGCTTACAATAAAAGATATACTAGCTACTTGCAGCTTAAGTAGGTTTATATAAGTCCCTTGATGGGCTCAGAAGAAATACAGCCTGTAACACCTGCCTGAGGAGTCACAGCAGGAAAAGCTGCTTACAGTGGTGGTCTTCTACCCTAGAGGAAGAACAACTGTGAATCAGGAATGGGAAACCCATAAAAGCTCAGCAATTAAGAAGGAATACTTTTTTCAGGTTTCAGTAAAGGAGGACTAGGTTTTGTATTTCTAGAGAAGCTATGCAGGAGCTAGAAAGAAGAGAAAAAAATTATAGCAAATAAGAGGAGTTTTGTTAGCTAACTGCTGTGTGAAATATGCACTATGAAGGCATTTGGGCCATCTGAACAAAAAAGGAAATATTCTAAAGAGGGATTCATGTCATAAGCAGCAGAGAAATTGAAATGAGAAAGCACTATCATGTTGTCCTGAAAAAATAATGGAAATGTTACAATAGCAAAAGCTGGGCAGGAGGAATGTGCATGGGGGGATGTTCTTCCTGGGTAACACATAGAGATTTCCTGCAAGGTCATGAACAGCTCTAACAGACACAAACACAGCAGCATCCTGAGGGGACTGTGCTGAACTTAGGAGAGGCTGACCAGAGATACAGGTGTGCTCTGTCTGCTTCCTTCCTTGACTAAGTTCAGGACTTCCCAAAGCTGCTACATGGAACAGCTCTGACTACAGCGTGGTACCCCACGTCTCTCCCTTATCTCTCTGTGGAGTGAACAAGCATCCCCTTCCTCCCCTGCCTTGACCACAGTTCCCTTGTTCTTTCAATTACCTTTACTGCTGTAGTTGCTTTATTGCTGACAAACACTGAAAATTTGAAGTGTTAAAATGGAAATGAAGATAAGAATTTAAGAAACCAAAATTATTTCAATATCAATCTGATAGTTCTACCAGCCTGATATGCTAATACACAAGTGTTCCTTTAGTATCAGGAAAGTCATCAAGCCATGATAAGGGAGACGAAATGCCTTCCAGTCTCACCTGGGGACTTGCAGCTAACAGCACAATTACACATGATACCACATCAAATATACTAAAGCAAACATTAGGAGGGTTTTTATTTATATGCATCCTGTCTCTGCAGCAGTGTCAGAGTTGACAGCTCAAAAGACTGCTTTTTCCCAAACTCCTACTTTTAATAATCTGCAAACATGATTGAAGGAAGCAGTAAGAAATCTAATAAAAATGAATGCAGAAAGGATTAAGGAGACAGCCTCATGACAATTTACAGTTCTACATAGCAGTCTCTTGCTACAAGATGTGATAAGACAAATCTTGTTTACAGTGTGTTAATCCCATGTCCCACTAATGCTGGTATGCAATGGATTCAACTCTTCTGCAGAACGGAGATGCTTCTGCATTAAAGACACAGCTGCAGGTAGCAGCAGCCCGAGGGAGGGAGCAAAGGCCAAGAGTTACTCCGGATTACGTTTTCCAGTGAGTCATTCACACCTCTCTCCCTCAGAAAATGTTTGATGAAAGTTGTTTTGTTGTAAATTATAAGTAAAGCTATATTTGAGCTTTTCTGGGTCAATGATTGACTTTTATTGTTCTCTAAGGAGGGAAATTTGAAAGCTGGCTTTTAGGTTTTTTAATATTATAGAGATTTATGCATTTTCTATGACTAAAGAGGACTCTGACATTGTGAAATACTTTTAGCCATGAACAGTGTGTTTATATAATACCAGGTACCCTCCTAAATCAATTTCCCCCATGAATGTAAAATTTAGTAATTCTCTTTGCAGAGCCAGTAAAAGTTCACGGACTATTACCTTTTTATCTCTGTACAAGTGTTAGGTCCTATCACTGCTTACTCATGTCCAACCACTTCAAAATATTAGCTAATTAGACATTGTATAAGCTGTTGGCCTCAAAAGGTAATGAGTTGACCCAGATAGGACATATGTCTGGATCTCAGAAGCCAGATTATATTCCTAGAACTGATATTCAATTTTCTGGACACTTTAGGAAGCTCAGTTCCTCTTCTGTGACTGTTTAATCTTTGACCTTTATTAGTGTCTGTGTCAGCCGTAAAACACCCTCTTTTTCCATATGGATACCACTCCTATTTTGTTTTGCAGCATCACTATTCCACGAGAAGACAAAACAAAAAAAAAGTATGAAAATAATTTCAAAAGTTTCAAAAACCTCATGCAGAGACTGGTATCTTCAGTTGCTGCTTATTGGTAATAATCACTATTCTTCTGTTTTGGGGTTTTGTTCATAAATTTGAGAATTTGGAAACACATTTTTCTCTAGGCTGCACTTTACATCAGTAAGGGAAGGTTAGTTGTCCTTTAGTCAACTTTTATTTTGTTTCTGCCCAGCCTGTTCTTGGAAACAATGATCTGAGTTTCTTGTCTTTCTGCCACTGGAATGCCTGCATGCTGGATCAAGTGCTACCCAATCCGTGAAGATGTATTGTGTTTAATCACATCTGTCATTACAGGAGATGGTCACCTTAGCAGAAAGATCGCTGTAATGGCTTGCTAATGGGCTATTAAGGGGCTTTCAAGTATCAAGATGATCATCATAAGTAAGAACTGAGAGTCATTCTTTATTTCTGTGTAAGATTAATTTTTCCCCAGTAATTCCATGGATTAATAATGCAAGGTTTGTGCACCTCAGGAACTGCTTCACAGTTTCTTACCATATGCTATGCAAATTCAATAATTAACTCTTGACTTCACAATTTAAAAATAAGGTATTACTAACTCTATTTAGATGGGGAAAATACCAAGCTGAGCAAGCATTCTGAAAGGAAAAATTAGATGATATACTTTAAAATGGTCATGATTTTATCTGAGTTTTCAAAACTACACTAACACACGCTTATTTATAGTCTGCAAACTTTTTAAATGGCAAAATGCAGAAAATATATGTCACCTCAGATCCTTCTTTATCACTTCTTTGTTCTCAGATTAATTTCTGGATACTAACACCACACAGAGCTTTGCAGACTATATCAAAATGTTCTATATTGTGTCTAAATTGGTGCTCTCAGATTTGATATCCTTTTAAATGAAAGCAGAAAACATGGAAAGTGGTATTATACGTTCAGATGTGAAATACTGAATTAATTTTGGCTTATATAACAAATGGAAAGGAAAAAAAACGTGTTCTTTTCAGTCCTAGCTGGTTTTCCAACCTATAATAAACTTTTGACTTCTGACTTTTATGTCAGATTTTTCCTAGGTATAGTTCTCAGTTTCTTGTGAGTTGAACAGGTACCTGTCACTAACAGATAACAGAATAAAGAGGTTTACCTGCACCTTTGGGCTTTATAGGTTATGGTTCCAAAGCTGTGTGTACACACACACAAGTGACACATATACAAAGCTTTTCTCCCTTTTTTGCCAGTTATACACGTATTCTCAAGCTCTTCTTTACAGTTAAATATTTCTACCTTCTTTTGGATCTGCCCCTGACCAACATGGTCAGTGTGCTCTATGTTTAAAATGTCCTTTTGAAGTTTCTCTGGGTTGCTCTGGTGATTTTCTGACAATTCTGAGTTGCCCCATGTTGCATCTCTTCCTCTCTTTTACTGCTCCAGCATTATCTTGGAGGATAAGTGTCAGCAGGTGTAAACAGGAAAAAGGAGACAAGTGGCACCATTATAGCATTGCTTTCACTTGAGAGGGGCTACTTTTAGAAAAGAAAGCACTTGCAGCAACTCTTATTTGATTGGCATCATTGTCTAGTGAAGCTGGCACACCATCTTGTGAGCAGGCACAATGCCATTGGAACAGATGGGCATGTGCATGGGAAGCCAAAAGATAATGTACGAGTACCAAATGTGTGTATTGGAGGGCAAGTTTCCAGTCAAGGAACGGCAGAATGGCAGTTTATAAGCTTCTGCACCTATGTTTAAGGGAGATAACATACACATTGCATCTTTACAATACGTGCATGGGCAAAACACTCTGCAACAATAGACTGGGACCCAAGAGTCTGGAATTCACTGACTGCTGAAGGATTAGCAAATTTGCAACCTCCTGTAAGTAAAAAGAGCCACGTAAAACCCCGGCGTGGTATATTTACAGTTGCAAAATAGGATACTATTTCTGGCTTTGACATTGACCAGGAGGAGACAACTGAAGACCAGGAAGCAGAGGCTATATGGAAGCATCCTCTCCAAACTATTCCTCCCAAGCAAAGCCTTCTGAGATGAAGTTTTCATGTGGACCATCACATTTAATAACAGCTGAACTTAATGCCATGAATTTGTGTTACACCTTTGTGAATCCTTTTTTAATTTTAGTTTCCACAACACTTTAATGAATACTACAAGTGGATCATTCAGAAAATGAATGAGCACTTCCTTTAATTTGTTAAACTTGTCCCTTGGCCAGAGTTATGGGGTAGCAGCATAGTTCCTATGTTGCCAGAAATAACTGCTTCTTATTCCTCTCTTCTACGCTACTTCCGAATATATGGACTTCTAGAACAGCCCCCTCCTGCATTAAGTTATGTTTGTATTTCACAGCTATCATTTCAGGCCTCCCAGGTTGCCCAAAATGGACACAGAAAATTCTTAAGGTCTAGTCAGAAATCTGGTTTTGTCTAGAATTTGGTCTTTTGTCCTGCCAACACCACTGTCACCATCACTAATTTGGTCAGCAGCAATATTATGTGGAATAAAATTAAAAAAAAAAAAAAAAAAAAAAAAAAATCAGAGACATGATAAATATTCATGAATGATACCAGTCAATTCAGGTTTGGCAGTATTACACATCTCCTTTAAATGGGCTTGAATGACAAGAAGAAACAGATCACATCAAACAATGCCATGTTGCACTTCAGTATGAAACCACATTTTTTGGACCTCCATAGCACATGCGCTTCATCAAGGAATAAAGCACAGTAGTAGAATATATAAATAATAATAGACTGAGATAGGAGTTATCCCAAGACATGCTAATGTGTATTTCTCAGCATCCTTTCCTGTCAGCCCACTACATACCAATAAAATTACATTAAAATATCCATTCATATTCTTAACTCATTTCTAAATATTCTCTTAACTGTAGCCTTTTTTTTCCCCCCTATTGGGAACCAAAGGGTAAACAAGGATGTGGCCATAATCTGTCTGTTTCCATACCAGCATGGGGATTTTTAGTACTTCTAACAGTTACACCCCTAGACACACCTAAGAGAGGACACAGAAATGCTCCCTTTGATTCCCAAGAGCAACAGAAAACAAATAACAGCTCTAAGTCCAAACGTTTAGTATTTTATACCAGTAAAACTTCAGCAACTTCACACAGCACAATTTTTTTTTAATACAGATAGTATGCAAGTGATACTTGATTACCAGTACAGAAAGGGCATCCCTTTGTCAGTGTAACACCATTGTTGGATATTGCAACACAACAGATCAAACCAAAAAACTAAACTTCAGGGTTTGGAAAGACTGTAGTGTTTTCTCCAGTAACACCTTTGGATTTAAGGACTCATACTATATTATATGCATATATGTTATTACCTCTGTACTGCTGAATACATGCATGTGAAAGCTCTTTGTTTTAATACCTTTTATTTCCTTCAAACCCTCTTTATTATACTTTTAGATATTTTAAGAGACATTATTAGGCTTCAGAACATAACTTTTTCACTGAGAACAAATCCAGCCTGCTCCATTTCCTTTCCTTTGTACATGTTTCCATACAAGCACACTGAAGCACATTTTATAGCCAGTCACAAAAACCTGAAAGAGAAAAATCTATGATCGTTTTTGGTCTATCTTGGAGCATTTGATTATCTTCTTTAGTACTCGCAGTAGAACAAGCGATAATGAACAAGTGATAATTAACAATGATATCTTCTCAAATCGGAATTGGTTTGATGGAAGCACTTCTGAAACACATAGCAGTGCTTGATTTGCTGAAACTTGGCTATCTATTCTTACATCTGCAGCAGCAGCACTGTGTCTAACTTATACCAGTTGATAGTTGAAATCTATTCAAGATTACTATTAGCATTTAAAAATACAGTAGCACCTAGCTGGTTTCTCTTACATTAAAATTGCCCCTCTGCTTTAGCTCTTTTGGCTTTGAATTGGACCAGCCCACGGGAGAGTCCAGGTGTGGGTGTCCACAGCAGCACATGCAGCCACTGATGTGTTCTGGTGCTGGGTTTCCACTGTAGAGAGACTTTCCCTCAACCTGCACAGTGCTCCAAACCACCATGCGAGTCAGAGAAGTAAATTAAAATCATGTTCCATTTCACAATTTGACTAGGATGGTCTTTCACTGTCTCATCTAGAGATACCAACAACTTTCTTACTATTTTGTGTGCTCTGACATTATTTCCCCCAAACCAACTTGAAGGGTTTCAGAAAAACAAGGTGAACAATTATTGCAGTAGTGACATTACATTATTTAGGTATACAAATATTCACATAATGCCCTTAGCAACATGCCAAGTGTTGGCTGTATTGGTATATTTTGAAGCTCATAGGATCTAGTGTATGCATTCAAAATAGGCTGTCTGTGCTTTTCTCTTCTGCAATAAGTTCACTTTTCTGGGACAGAGGTGCATTAATTAAAAACATTTTTATCAATATTTTTGTGACAGAAAAATACGTACGTGAAATATAACACCTGTTATTTTTAGCATTCTCATTTTGTTCCAAATTTATCACAGACCATTCTTTCATAATAATTCTAATGCTTTTATGGGGAACATAAATCAATTTTAATACAATGTGAATTTGGATCAGGTAAAGTGCTGTTCACAAAGTGTATCTGCCAGAGTATAAATTGCTCAATACTAAAATGCCCACCCTCTAGAGAACAACTTCTGCAGGTACTTTATAAACAACTGCTGAGGTTACTCAACCTGTTAATTACTGCTGAAAATTCAGCCTGGTATCCAAATTATGTCTGTTACAAAGAATGTTTATGCCAGAATTGTCAGCAGCAAGCTGCCTTCTACATCCCACCCCCACTGCCACTCTGCTATGCCCTTGAAACTAAGCAGGTACAGTGTCAGTGAAGAATAAAATGAGGAATTCATGGGAGCACTCATATACTGCAGGTACACACTCTGTAACACCACACTCCTGCTCTGTAAGCAGTTCTTATACATCAGATGCTCACAACCTAAGTTACACACCTAAAAATAACTGCTTATGTCAGGAGGTTGTAAAGCAGGAGGAACAAGTACTACTTGCACCTAAGTCCCTAAAACCAAACGGATAAATACCCCTGCTTTCATAATCACAACAAGCACCATTTCAGAGCATAATTAGAATTGATCTTCTGATGAGATTGGGTTCAGAAAAGGCTACTAACAAAAATCCACACCTCAGGATAAAGTTAATGAGGCTGTCAAGGGAGCAGCAGGGCCAGATTTAGTGCCAAAAATGCACCAGTGACACTAGAGAGTTGAGGAAGGTGAAGAAAAGGAGTGCTAAGTGATAAGGAACAGTGCAGCTTAGTGACAGATAGATTTAAACCTCTTAAGTTCAACAACCACATGACAAAGATTGTTAAATCAATTCATAAGAGTGATGCTGAATCCTGGCTAAGATGAACATCAGACAAATAGTTCAGCATTTAGAGCTAGGAAATATAAGCAGTCAAGAAGGTAATCTATGTGTCACATGAAATATGAACAAGGAAGGGGCTCTTGGGCTGCTTGTAAGCAGTTCAGTGCCTTCTTGCTGAGCTATAGCAAATTTCTACCATCATGATGAAGACACTCTGGGCACCCCTTCCCTGGCACTTCAAATGCAGAACACAGGAACAATGGCAGAGGATGTTGAACTCAGAAAGGGCCCTTAATCAGGACACAGTCAAAGCTCAACACAAAACTTCCAGTTCTCCTTCCCAGGGCTTTTGAATAAAATTTGTCAGCCATTGCACTGAGGGTAAGAAATACAGAAATGTGGAGTAAATCACTACATTCCAGTGGCTCATTTACATTACATATAGTTCAGAGATAAAGACCACTCTATGGCCATTCCAGGGAAATCCTGGTACAGGAGAGGATGGCAGCAAATGGCAGTTTAGAAACCTGGAGTCCCCTCTAAGTGAACCAAACCAGGTTAGAAAGTCCATATTGGACCTCGTCTCTATAAGGCCGGAGTGAACTCTTTTTCGTAATCCCAGAATGCAGGTGCCCAAATCCCACAAAAATGATATTCATTCTGTGCCTCAGTTAAACAATTATGAAAGAATGGGGAATTTTTCATAATTGTGTCAGGCTTCACATCTGTTTGTCTTCTTATTTTGACAAAACATTACTAGTGCCCAAGCATGACAAAATCTGGTGTTTGGTAGAGCTGTTGGTGTCTTTCAAATGGCTTAATAATGTAGGTCAAAGCCACTGCAGAAAAAAATCAATATTGATAAATTAAAATTAATGTACATTGGGGAGGCAATGGGAATTACTCATTCATCTTAGCAAGTTCTGAGCTGCTACAATCCAGGAAGGACATCTAACCAATATTGAGAAGACCTGAAGCATGGCCTGCAGCAGGAATGGGAGCTCATAAACAGAAAAGAGTTTTACTATATAAGGAAAAGAATGAAATAATGTGGATTAAAACACCTAGAGATTTTCTGCATCTCATGAGGGATATTCAAGAAATGGGGTTCGGAGAAGCAGACAAGTATGATGGAAGAAAAAAAAAAAACTCTCTTAGATAAGGATAAATTGCCTTTTAAACTTATTTTGTTTATTTTCTTGGAAAGAAGACGAATAGGAACAGGCATGACAAAAAGTGTATTAAGAAGTAATGAAAGCTATAAAGAAGGTCAACTGGGAGCTTTTCTTCTTCTCTTCCATAATACAACAAAATGAGTTAGTTATTAAATTGAAGTGGGGCAAATTAGGAACTGATAAAAGGAAAATAATTTTTCTCACACAACACATAATTAGATTTTGGGACTCCTTACCATGGCATTTTGCTAAGGCCATAAATTAAACAAGATTCACAGAGGGAATAGATTTCACATAGATAAATTCTTGAGATACACTGTGGTTGAAACAAAGAATTTTACTTAATGCTGACAAAGAATTATTTGAAGTGATTTAAAACTCTGAGTTTTAGATATTAAGACAAACTTAATGAGCACTTCACAGATGACCCCTATTAGTCAGAATGCTGGACAGCAAAACTAGAGCTCTCCTTCAATACAGTAATTCCCATGTACTTGAGTTTCAAACATTACTCTTCAAGGCTATAAAGATGAAAGTATGAGTTTACACTGCTCAGGGAATAAAGACAAGTTTGGGGTCAGGGAGTTGAAGGGAAGGGGATAACTCAGAGAGCAAACTAAGGGGCTTCCCAGTTACTCCTGCTTGAGATTTACAGCCACAGATGAGGAGAGGTTCCATATGGAAGAAGATTGCAGAGATTGTCTCTGCCTCCTCCATCTTTATCAGCTACTTTTACTGTCGTCAGATCATTTTTAAATGCTGATCATGAAACAATCTAATTTGGCAGTCATCATACAAGAAAGTACAGTGATTACTTTGTTAAAAAAACTGGGAAAACGTGATCCGGCACACAGAGAGCAAGAGTCTGTTACATTGCTTTTCTAAATGCAGTCACAGTGCCCACAAAGGTCACTGGACCTGTCCCTTTTTCAGCAGTAGAGGTGCTCATGAATGTTTGGCCAATTCTAAGACAACAATATACACAGTTTACAGTGGTTAACTTAAAGAGCATTCTTTTTCTGAGTGGGAAAACAAAACACTAATTATCATAAGAAGGATGGTAAGTAGCTGCTTGAACAATTTACTAGAAAACACAAAGCTGCTTAAATCAGACTATTTCAGTTACTGGGAAGAACTGAGCCATTGATAGAGGCAATGGCAAGAGAATATAATGAGAAAGGAATGGAATGGAATGGAATGGAATGGAATGGAATGGAATGGAATGGAATGGAATGGAATGGAATGGAATGGAATGGGAAGAAGATAAAGGAAAAAAGTTGAAAATTGCAAGGACATCTGAAACTGGAGAGATGCTGCAATTGACAGTTTGGCCTAGCAGGAATACAGACTTTTCCAAACTAAAACAAATATCTCCTCACAAGTATCCAGAAAATGTGTATTAGACAACCTTTGCTGGCCTGTGCTCGGTGATATATGTCAGGTGTTTAGGTCCACAGAATTTCATTTCTTTTTGCTCTTCTAACTTACAGTTCTTCATTGAACTTCAGTATTGATTTACTTCCAAATCACATACTGTACCTTCTTGCACTATTGCTTTTTAGGTAAACATTAACAACACTACAAGATGGAGCTGATCCAAAGTGTTTGTTAATTCATCAGTAGTGGGAAACCTATGTGTTTCCAAGCAATGCAAATTGGTTTGGCTTCTGCACAGCTCCTACTTTTTTTCAAACACTGATGGCAAAGAACATTTCCCAGGATTCATATCAAGTATTCAGTTTAACAGCATTAATTTATGATGTAGGTTATTCCATTCTACCCTGAATAACATGACTTATTCAAAAAGCAAGCAATTTTCCAAAGTAAATACTCATTTTCCATTCTAACAGTGGTGCTATTTGTGGATTTTAAGAGAAAGAGGCCGAGTCTGGAAAACATCTTTTCTTATTTTTTTTTTCTTGGAGATCATTCATTATACTGTTTAGATATTTTAAATATCTAACCCCTCCCACAAAATTTTAAAGCTCTCTCAACTGTATCTATTGTAAGAATGGAATTATGAAGTAGAATTAACTTTCTAAAAGAAAGTTCTTCCTTTATTTTTCTTGTTAGTGTTTTTGTCTGCTTCTCTGGACTCAAAACTCTGCAGATGATTATAGGATCACACAGTTTAAAAAGAATAGCATTTTTCAATCCAATGTTGACTTAATTGTTCACAAGTCACTTAACCTCCCTAATGATTCAATAAATCCATCAGTGTAACTGTGCCCTTTGTGCTGCAGTGAACTTGTCTCCTGATAGAGTTGATAAATAAAGCAAAATTGAAGCTTGAGTTGTTGGAAGTCATGACATGGGTGCATGGCCACAGACTGGCATGCCCAGGCTAACTAACTCTGCCAGCCAGTTTTTCTTTGGGATTATCACGTGGGATGCAGGGAGAAGGGGCTTTCCAGCCAAATCTGAAGTTCTGGACTTAAGATCTGTCACTTGAAAGACCAGTTAAATAAAATACATACGATAATAGAATAAAATCTTGAAATTGGACAGGCTCTCATTGGCACTGTGGATTTTGAATATAACACAGCAAGACTAAGAATTGCCCAGGCAGTGAACCTGAGACAACTGAAACGCTGGGGTGGAAAAGTAGGGTGTCTGAGGACAAAAAACATCTGTGATTTTGAATAAACATGGTATATGATTTTTTTAATTCCATAAAAAAAAATCTCTTTCATCCCTACAGACCTTTTATCTCAAAATTATTAACTGCCAAAGAGAAGACAAAATACAATAATTCTGTAGTCATGAATACTCGTATCTGTTTTGATAACTAATAATGTAAGATCAGCTAATTAAACATCCTCTTAAAATGAATGCTTGAATGAATTTTTAATTCACTCAGTGTTCCTAGCACGGTTCTTAATAGAGTAGTGTTTTGTAGTTTATATCTAAATGGAATTTGCAGAGTCAAAACTATGCCCTCCATCAGGTAAGAGGGAAAAATGTGTGAGTGTATGCACTGTGTGTCTGTGTAAAGGGGTGGGATCACAGCATCCTATTGGGCTGTAAATTATCACCAAAAATCATCTTAAAAAAAAAAGCAAGAGTTTCAAGAAACATTTTTTTCTAGATTGGTGATAACACAAGATAATGGGAGTGTTTCTACTTGATGTTTTATACCAGAGAACTTCAAATACTAGGAAAGATAATTATATACATGAGCAGGGGAAATGTATTATTGTGACATGATGGGAAGTACATCATGCAGCTGTGAAGAGACAGGTGCCAGGATATCTCTACACAGAAGTCAAACAGGTGATAACGTCAAGCCTTCCCAGCAGCCAGCCTGCAGTGTGTAATACCATGACATCTGGTGCTAGGTGACACTTCTTCTCAGGAATGAGGTCTTAGAATTGGAATTCCTGAGCCTCCATTGCAGTTGGCACTGTATCTGATTTACCAATTTGTTAATACTAATAGTGAGCCAACAGAAATTGATGACAAAGAGCCTTGGTGTCATTCACAGTGACACAGTGTGCCCAAGGACACAGCGGGTACAAGAAGGGGTAAAAATACACCCACAGGCATGTAGAACACAAGTGTTGTTACAATCAACTAAATCTATGAGCAACTGATCTTCTGATGTTTTTAGAGAGAATAAACCATTTACTTTTTCTCCTGCCCCACCAGGGAGGCTGTGGATATTAACACTTCTGTATGAGCAGTGTTTGTTTGTAGGACTGAGTACTTGGAAACACTCGTGCTGGGCTGCTACCACACCCTCCTCAATCCTGCAGGGCAACTACTGGCATCAACCACCAAGGTGAGTGCAAACTTGAACCTCAAACTAGAAGCCTCTGTCTGAACTAACTCAATTGACAAAACAAAAAAACCAAAGCCATTTGGGATAGCAAAAGCAAAAATAAAAGTCTACAAAAAAAAAATCTATGAGGGTCAGCAGATCAGAACATACTGCTCTTTGATTTTCACAGCAATCACAGCTTGTGTGAAGCTGCCAGTATTCAGCATAAATAACACTTGGAAAATTTCAGATGACAAATTGCCTCCTGCAATGTGACATCAAGGTGGTATATGGAATTTTATATACAAATTTTGTTTCCTCAAAACATATTTGAGGTATAGGTCCAGAATGTATGTAGGAGCTTTGTATTGAAAAGCAAAACCAGCCTGAGCTCATGCACCCAGTTATATCTAGCTAGGACATTTTTGAGAAATAGGCATTTCTTAGTTACTACAAATGCCTCTAATGATGATTAAATTAGTATAGCATGTACAAAAAAATACCATCTGTAGTTTTAAATGATAATCCTTAGACAAAACTATAGTTTCTAGAAAATTCATACACAAAAGCATTGTCAAATACTGGCAGAAGCTTCCTATAGGTGTTTCAAACTTGTACCTTTCAAACTCAGCAAGAATAATTATCTCCATTTGAAGTTCTTTTCTATACAACTAAAATCTATTTTGTTCATTTTCACTAAAAGCAAAAAAAACAGGATAAATGGATTGTAACTTTTTTTCCCTGTACTTACTTTTTCTGCTTTTAACAACATTATTTCAATTCTAAAAAAAAAAAGTTTGCAAAACACAGTGTTTGCACATGGAGTAAACCATTTCGGTTTTCAACAGTTCTTAGCTTTATTCATAAAAAAAACCCAATAAAGAAATAAGTAAATAAGAAATCCATACAGTTAGCTTTCCTTTCAAAGCAAAACCAAAACTGCTTAAGAAAAATTATTTTCAACATTTTGAGTTATGTACAGATAATATTTCAAAACACTTCCTATGAAAAATCACCATTTGAAATAACATCTAAGAAAAAAGCTCTCTCTATAGACAATTTTCTTTTCAAATTTCATCCTGACCTTGAAATAATCTGAATAAATTTGATGTGGATCATACGTGTACAAAAATAACCCATTTATAAAGAGGAAGCTACATAGCCATAGAAATATTTATAAATAGATGGTGCATATACAAATACAAAAACTGATTTTGCAGGAAAAGCATGATTTTAAGAGATCTGCAGCTGTTCTCAACCTTTAGCATTGCTCATGTGAGCCAAGAGATTTTTGTCTAGTACTGAAGCTAAATTAACTTCATGGCTTGGATTTATCCCCTTGGGTAAACCCCTAACGTACAGAGTACCAGGCAAAAAGCTTACCCTCAATTTCATTTTCCCAAAATTGAAATGCTTTAAAAATAAGCATAAATGTATTTCAAAATCCGATTGCTTTGGCCCTAAATCTATCTTTTCTTGGCAGAGTGCAGTTGTTTTTAATCTGAATGCTAATATTTTGCAATGTGGCATCAGATATAAAATACTAATTTACATTGTGCCAGAGATCTATAGCATTTCAGTACTAGTCAATCAATAAGTAATTAGAGGAGTGGGTTTCTGAGCAAGGGAATATTATTTAAACTATAAAATAATACTGCAGATTATTCTGTAGATGATATGAACCAAAATGTCTGGAGCAGAACAACTGCATTCATTAACACTGTCTCAAACAGAGGGGAAGGAGAGTAGAAGAAAGAGCTGTGTGATTTTAGATCAATGTGTTAAATACATGTAAGACACAGAGGTGAAAAGCCTATATTGAAGGAGGATAAATTTAATGAAATTCTGAAATAACAATTTAAGCAAAAATACCTTTAATAACCAAAAATTTGAAGTATTTGCAGACTGGAAGCTTCAGTTCCAACTTTTATTCCTGCCAGCATAACTTGCAGTTAGTAGGGAAAAAATTTAACTTGTTTAACAATTACGTTAAATGTGTTACTCATAAAGTTAGTCCATTTTTTATATGCAGATATGGGTAGAATTCCTGACTGGACTTTTTTGGAAGAACTATAAAACAAGTTGTAATATTAATTCTTGGATGTTGTATTTTTTTCTTTAATATATTGGATTGTTTCTCATTTATCAGTAATAAGTAACCTAATGCTCACATTCATCAGGCTAACAAGCCTTGTGTAGTCATTACTCATGTAACAAACTGTAAGAACTAAAGGAATTTTCCAATTATATAAGAAAATTAAAAAATTAGCAGGGAAAAATACACACATTTGACAGTTTTTCAGCCAATAGTTTTCTCTGCAGCCTTCAGGTTTTTGAATCTAATGGAAAAACTCTTTACAGTGATGAAGCTGAACTACTATAGAAATTAATGGATACACTACTGCTTGGAGAAAGCTTTTTTCTAAAATAATACATTTTTTTCCTTCTTTCACCAGTGTAAACTGTTATTCCCAAATTCCCCACTCACTGACAGGTACATTTCTTGCTAGTAAAGTTTTCCACCCCACATTCCCCCAAACTAGTCTAGTCCACATAGTTTCATTATTCCAAGCCAAAGCCTTCATTTTCTATGCTTTTTCCAGCATTATTTACACCAGCACATCTGAGTTGGTACAGTCTTCATGAAATATTTCATGGACCTGCCCCACAGGCAGTCCATGTCAAGTAGGGGCACTCCTTTCTGCTGTTCCCAACCCTCCCTTGCCTTCCCAAAAACATGAGCTCACATTTACCAGTTCACAGAATGAACTGGGAAGGGAAGATGTGGTTGAGGGAAGGATAAAGCTAAAATTCAAAGGGCTCCATGACCCTCCTGTGTCTGCCCATGCAGCAAAGGGAAGGTGTCAGCTCAGGTGTGTAACAAAGAGAGCACTCAAAATATTTTTCTCACAGCAATGTGTCCTCTTCCCTTTCGAACACTGTGGGAATTAGGAATACCAGACTTGTGCTTTACAAAGAGAGAAGGGCCAAAGGGCTGTGTTAAATAGTGGTGTTACAGCACGGGAACAGGAGATTAGCACAACCTGCCTCTTCCCTTGACATCTGCAACCATAATGATTTAAGAATCTGCTGAAAAGGGCAGGGTGGGGTCGTGAAACACAGAGCAGCTCTGAAGTATTTAAACATTGGCTGCTACTACAGCCAAACACCAAATTTCTCCAGAACTGGGGCTGGTTTTCTGCAATTTCTCTGGATAGCAGTTATGCAGGCTTAAGGACCATTAGTAATTTTAATACCAGAATATACATATTTTCTTATTCTAACTATTATACTTGACTTTTTTTCATTTCTGTAGTCTTTATTTTTCTATGTAAGGATTTACAGTGTACTTTATAATATAGCTACTATGATAGTAGTAGCTTACTGTATGTATTTTATATGAAGTTTTACAGAGCAGAAGCTTATTTATTTCACATCCTTTTACTGTAGATGTTTACTTTAATATTGGGATTAAGTTTGAAAAAATTAATGATATTGTAAGTCCAAGTTGCTGACCAAGGATTATTGAGCACAGAAATATTATCACTTCAGTGCAGGATCATAACTGAACAGGAAAAATATCTGGAAGTTTTAAAGTCTGTCTAATGCTATAACCATGAATCCACAAGAAAATTCGTATTCCTGCACTCCATCTGTAGAATGTGCACAGGGAAACAGTTTTTTCAGTGGTATTTTTATAAAAGAAACCTTGCCAGTTTCCATAAAAAAAGATGTTAGTTTACCTTTTCTTTGAGTTCTACTTCTTATTGTGATACATACACTTACCCAGTATCTGCTTTAGTTTTAATTCAATCACCCAGCAGAGCATCAGCAATATTTGGAGCCCTACTTTTCTTCCTGCTTTCTCTCTGCCCAGCACTACTGTATTTCACATTAGGTTTGCTGGTCATATGTTTAACCATCTGATTTACTTGAACCTGAAAACCAGTACAAACCAGTAACTGGACTGGTGAAAGGGCAAGGCCTTGTCTAGCTCCCTCTCCCACTATTTAAGAATAGCTGCTATTTTCTTGATGGTTGGCATTTTTTTTCCTTCAACATATCACAGACACAGAGGATCAGGGACAAGACAGGGTGCAGTTTTTGTCAAGTGTTTTATAAGGGAGTTGGATTTCCATTTCAATGAAAAGTTCAAATTTTAAATTGGGAGAACTTTAAATAACAGGAGAATAATATTTTACATTGTTTTAGCTGCTTTACCCAAGGAGTTTCTCAGTTCATTCACACAATTCTCAGAGTTATGCCATAATGCAGCACCATCCACTTGGGGCATAAAAGTTGAGGAAGACAATAGTCCTTGGGGAAACTTTGTCTGGAAAGTTAAGGGATGTAATGGAACTTCTACATGAAGAGGTGGCACTGTTCTCCCTGATTGATTCAGTTATCTGTTTACTACTTGACAATAAAAGCAGGTATTCAGTAAAGCAACTGTTGTACTTTATGTCAATTACTTCTTCATTATTTAGTCTGTTCAGATATGCACTGTGTAGCAGATAATATGTCTTTCATTTCTATTCATAATTTCCTGCAGTATATGTCAGCCTGAGTTCTCCATATATATCACAGCTAACAATAAACTCCAAGTCATTGTTTATATGGTAAACTCAAGGACGTGAAAAAAAACCAATCAAAGCTAAAAAAAAGAAGACAAATAAAGCACCAATACTGCAAAATGGAGTGTAAAAGCAATCAAGCAAAATAAAGATGGAAAATAAAAGGAACATCGTAACAGCACTTGAGATAAATGATGACATTTCTAAGAACAAAGAAACCAGAGGTTATTACAGAAAACAATATAACTTCTGATGCATGGATATTCTGGTGGCTGAAGAAGTAAACATACAGTAGGCACTGCTTCCAGTAAATTACATTAATCATTCTGTGAAGAATGAAATCTGCAGGAAATACAGAGCACTGCAAAAATACAGACCACTGCAAAAACTGCACATCTGAAGATACAAAAATGACAACACCAGAAGGTTTATGAAGAAAAATACTTCACAATCATTGAATCATTTTATTTTAAGTGGCAAGACACAGAAGAAACATGAAGAAATATCTTTGACAGCAAGACGATAGGTAACAATTTCTGGCAGATAAAATCTCTCAATTACTCTATGCTTGTATAAATTACAAATAAAGGGTTTTTTTAGTATAAGTAAAAGTAAAACCACTAATACAACAGTTTATATATGCAAAATACTGTAAAATCCATAATGAAGATATATTTTAGACTACCAACATGAAACTCAAGTTCTCACAACAATCTCTGAGTCAGTGGCAGAAACCAAGAATTCAAGGACTGGTCATTTCCTCCAGTCAGGGAATTTTAGCCTTCTCCATATGGTACCATTATCTTGCAACAAAGGAAATGTAATATCTTGGTATAAAGCATTGAAAGTAATTGCAATCCAGAGCTGCAATTTCCAAGTTAATATCCTAGGTTATAAAATTGGTGGGCATTTTGGACTTCTATTAATAATAAGCAACTTGAACTGGCAGGAAATATGGGAAGGCTTGAATGCTTACCACAAAACCTGGAGGTAAGCCTGTAGTTTACCTGTGCTGAGACCCTCCTACAAACCATGCTGCTGGAACAGAAGGGAATCTAAACTAAAAAATAAGTGCATTTTTATATACCTTTTGATTTTACTCTGCATTCTTATTCTTCAGCTGGTTTCCTTTAACACCTACATCTATAATGACAATTGACAGCAAAGGAATTTTATGATCTTGATTCCCATTTTATAATGGACTTCTGGAAGGGAAAAAGCCATTGGTTTGGGACAACCTGACTTGCCAAAGAATGACGGCGCCAATGTCTGAGTCAAGCATTCCAACATGTGATTTATGCAATGTTTTTACCAGTCAAGAGAATACTCTTCATACTTTCAGACAAGACAGCAATTAAAGATTGCCTTCTGTGTTTAGAAACTGAAAGATTCCTGCTTTTGTGACCACTGCTGCTGACTGACTCAGGATCTATCTCACAATTCGAATGCAGTAATTTCTGAATTATATGTCAAGAAATTACTCCCCTCCTACGTTCCTGCAACTTCACTGTAACCTATCTTACAGGCAAAAAATAAGTGTTAGATTACTGTCATTTTGCTTGGGATGTAGATATTAACTATTCACAGACACCACTAGTAAAATTCATTTTTTCCTTGCTACATTTGGATATTTCCTGAATCAACTTTCATCCTATCCTTACTTATGATTTTATCATAAGAAATCACCTAGAAATCACCTTGTTACAGAACATGTGTAGCTCCATGCATATCTAGGGCCTAAAACAAGGCACAGATGCATCCTTTTTATTGCTTCCATTTTTCAGTGTTACTTCACTTGAGACACCCAGGGCCAAGCAAACCAATGCCACCCTCTCTGTATCAGACTCTATCTTTGGCTTTAGTATGACAATAATCAGGATGTTGCTATTAATTACACAAAACTATGATTAGAAACTGACATGTTTTGAAGTGCTCAAATATTTATAAAACTCTAGAGCAAAAGATAGACATGGTATTTGCCTTATGTACAGGCAGGGGAAATATGCACAGAGAACAGTCTGAGATCACTAGTGATCTGAAAAGTAATACATTTTGTTTGTCTGTATTTTCTAAAAAACCCTATTGCATTATGTTAAATACCCTGAGGGCTTAGAGTAAAACGTGACTGGAATGAATACAAAGAAAAAACTTTCTGTCTCATTAGATGATCTGAGTTTCAAAATCTGTTCTAAAAGTGTTGTAAAGTGTGTAGTGTTGTAGATTAATGCACTGAATACATTTCCACAGTGCTTGATGTGTTTCATAAAAGGTCCATTTCAGAAGTGTTCTGTATTATAGGTGAACAGTCGCAGTAAATAATCTTGTTACAGAAACCTAAGCAATTTTTACAAGGCGTATTTCTGGCTGACTGAACAATTTATTCTCCAGATGTCACATTGTATTTTTCCAATATAAAATGAAACAGCTTTTTTTTTTACTTTTTTTTTTTTTTTTTAAGGCAGACTCTTTTGTTTGGATCAAAGGTACTTCCTTAAATAGAAAAATCTATTATTAAAACCCACTGTGGTATAAAATTTACACTATATGTGATTACTATGTGTAATTTATCATTTATTTTATTTAGTTGGATAAAAGACCACACCAAGGTGTGAATATTGCTGAGAATAGCTGGGTACATTTTAAAAATAGGAATCATTAGTTCTCAAACCGATCATCTCTGTTGATCCTAAAGAGTGCAGGCATCTTGACTAGACCTATGTATGGTTAAAAGTGTGTCACTTCAGATGTTACTCACTAATAAACCCATATGTCACATTATAGGCCCTGGAAGATTACATGATAATGTGATATGATAAGAACTGCTTCACTGGAAAGCAAGGGCAATTAAAAACATTTTCACTAGGCAGACATCATCAGTAGAGATAAACAAGGTAATTTTCCAGCATATATTTTCTTGGCTTTGAAAAAGAAATACTTTCACATGAAGCTCTCTCCCAGGAAAATTGACAGACTATCAGCAACCTATTTTACTGATGAAAAAAAAAAAAAAAAAACAGAAAAAATGACTATGCACTGGTGGATATCACACATTTCTATTTTCTCATTCTGTTTTCTTGATTACACTAACAGAAAATTACCATCAAAGGATGAATTTCTTTATATAAATATTCCCCAGTTTACTCTTCATTGTTTTTTAATCATTTTTGTTTCCACCCACCAAACTGTATCTTAATATAGACCTATATAAGAGTGCCAAATAGCTGAATCTACAAGTTTTTGTCTATTAATATGTAGGTGGTTACCTAAATCAAATTTCACCAAAAATTTAGGATATTGATTTTGCCAGCAAGTGATTTGTTTGATCTAAGGCCTAACTCCCTATTCTGTATTTAGGTTTTTGAGAAATATGGACCACACAGCTGTGAATTTTAGATGGTGTGGAGCACGTGGCATAGCATTATCATGGATTATCTCCAGGGAGGGAGACTCCACATCCTCTCTGGACAGTTTGTTCCAGGGCTTGGTCACTGCACAGTTAAGTTCCTCTTTGTAATAAAGTGGAACTTCCAAAGGTTTGTGCCTGTTGCTTCTTGTTCTATTGCTTGGCATCACCAGGAAGAGCCTGGCTCCACCCTCCTATATCAGATTAACATGGTTGCTTCTAAATTTACCCAGATAGATTTAAAACTGCTAAATTTGTAATGTAACTTCAGTACAGCTTCTGAAGAAAGGACCCTTTGCTTATTTTCACTCTCATAACGTTTAGGGGGATTTTCCATTGTCCTTTGAATTCCTATCCCTGCTTCTCATCTGGCAACAGAGGTCAGAAAAAATGAGATAATCCATGCAATATGGAGAGGATACTCATTTGAGAATAAGAGTGTTGATCACAGTACTTACTGCTGGCCAGTGTGTGCAAAGGCCAATGTGTAATGACAATGGTTCACTAACTCCTCAGCTTCTCATTCACTTCCAGGGTCAATTAGCAGGCTTTGGAATTTCATTCAAGTCCATTATTTTTGAGGCTGAATTGGGATAATTGGCCTGGTCTTTCTTCTTGCTTGAGTGCTAGAAGGTCTCTGACAGTCTTCTTATTAGGGTGATAACGTGTCAAACCCATGAATGTGCTGCAGTATCTCCAGTCCTGACAGAGAGTCCCCTCTGCCCTACAGTGGGCTTGTATTAGAGTTCCCTTTTGAAAGCCCAGTGGAGATAAACGAGAAAATTATATTAAGGCTTTTCTGTACATGATCCTTTACATACACTGAGATCCTGATAAGCACCATGAAGAATCCTTCCATCACTGACAAGTTATGAACAACTACAGAACAGCTATTTTGACTTTTGCTTTTTACCTAAATTCAAATGGATTTTGATGAGTTTCCTCACCTAAGACTGACTCGATTCATGATCAGATGGAAGAAAAACAGTGTCTGGTTAGGTCAGGACCTGGTTAGGTCTTTAGTATGAACATCAGCACCAGCTACATGACTTTGTATTCCCTGTGGCTGGTTCATACCATAGCTACTTATACCAGATAAAACTACTTTGGGTGGAATCCACCTTTTTCCAGAGATGTGCTGCTCCTACACTGAGAATAGCACCACTAAGGGACACCTCAGGCCGAAGAAGGTTACGTGAAAGGAAGACCTGAGCATGAGATGGAGATTTGAAAGTCATGAAAGGTGCCAGAAACAGAGGAGTTACGCAGTAATGGACCACTTAATAACACTTCCAAAAGCACAAGCCAATGAAATTAAACATTCTGATCCTTAAAATAAGCTCCCTGTGTTGTTTTTGCATGCCTTTCCTTTTTCCTTGCTCTGGAAGTGGTGTGGAAAAGGCAGACCTGTGATGTACTACTCAGCAGCAGATGGCATGGGAGCCAAAAAGAGCAGCCTTATTCGAGAGGTCCACGGACAAATATGGTGGTCTCACATTAAAACTTTTTTCCCCTCTGCTTCAGGTTTGGAATGCATGAAAATCAAACATGAGCCATGAGGCTCCCCTCCCTTGTCCCTTTCAGAAGCCCAAGGAAGTGTCTGGACCAGAAGGAATATGTTCCATTGCCACTGCCACATCCCACTGGAGAAACAAATGTGCCAAGGTAAAAGATGCCTTTAAGAGATGGGGAGCAAGAGGATCAGGTAAACAGGATCAGGTTTTTAAAACTCTAACACAATATCTTGTCTTAAAAGTTTGCAATCAGCAATTACTGAAGCACAAATCAAGACACCATAACATAAGGTATAATGGCAAAAGCACTGAAACATACTTATTAATTAGTATTTCTGATACAATTCTTAAGGTAGTGGTGAGCTTAGAAAAAAAGAGAAAGCTTCAAATTGAGGCAAATTGGAAGGGAATCCTTTCACAAAAATACTTTTAATTGGCCATCATTTCCTGTGCTTCTGTTTTCTCCAACTACAGTTGCTTGTGTCCCTGTTAACTTCCTCCCACATAGTCCAGTCTTTCTTTTCCCTCATCCTACAATGAGGCAATAACACTGTGCTCATCAGCTATCCTATTACCATAGAAATGATAGCAACATCACAAATTCAGCAGTCTGATTCCTTGACAGGGTTGATTAGGAATGGAATATGAGCTGGAGAAAAGCTGAACCCTTGATTAAACACAAATAGCTCTTATAATGAACAGATAGGGGAATAAAATACATTTAAAATCAGGAGAAGCATCTTCATATTCTACATGAGAAGTATTTTTGGCACATTTTCTTATTTTTGAATTGTTTGGAATTGTTTGCAGAGTTCCCTAACTTCTTTCTAAATCACTCATATACACACAATTAGCAGAATTCACTGACAAATCAGTGCAAGTACAGCTTGTAGAACACTAGCTACAACATTTCTTTCACAATAAATATATTTAGCATTGCAATTGCACTATAGCCAAGTATACACAGCCACACAAACACAGGCAAACCCGTGGGTTTATTCTTTTTAATCAGATCTACTTGAATTCGATGGCTGTGTTATTTAGAGGCTTTTCTGGTAAGTTCTGACTGTTCCCTTAATAACACCACCTCCCATGAGGTGCTCTGCATCTTGCCCCAGTCCCAGAAAACCACTTTTCTCTACATCCAATGAAGACTTTGGCTCAGCAGGACACTGACCATTTCCTCTCATGCTGCTGCAATACCTTAATGAATGACTCAAAGCTAGATACTTTATTGTCTCCTGAATCAAGACCAGTATTGAGCCCACAGCCACTAAAGTTGGAAAAGGACTATTTTTATCATTCAAACCATTCATCCCAAAAGAAGAAATACCATATATGAAAATAGAAGTGTTCTAACAGTTCATTTTTCAAGAGACTGTCTTTTCGAGTTCTCACACAAAATGTAAGTGCTAAATCCTCAATTCATATTTTACTGGAGACTCGACAACCTCAATTGCAACCAGTTTATTTTACCAGTAACTGTGTACAGTAGGGTATGCACACCCATTCCAGGCCATCTCTATTCTTAGGCCTGCTGCAGTGTTTCTTCTACTTCAGACTATTTAGTCAATGCCATTAATCAAAATCCTATAGCAGAAAATGCATGCATAAGTCCTACACATTTATTGCCATGGCAACAATTCAGGCTCTTGTTCATATGTCAAGCTACATCAGTGGAGATAAATTCTATTGTTTTCACACTGACAGTTTTCTCTGTGTTGGACTTAATCCATAGAAAGATATAGCTTTACCTCTTATTAAAATAAAACACAGACCACCCAACTCTCCAAATTCTCATTCTTCACATCATATAGTAAACAATCTGAATAGTTATAAAATTAGAGTTTGATAGTCAGGTTTATGATAGTAATTAAAGTGTAAAAAATGGCCCAGTCCTCATGATATTGTCTTAATCTGTGGGATTGGTTAGGAATGTAATTCTTCATGAAAAGATGAGCTCATTTCTACGAATCCAAACAGCTATGATACCAGAGCACTGTATTCTTGAATTAGATTGCAGTATTTTAAAATAAATGCCTTTAAGCTTTAAAGTGAAGTTGATGTAGTTCATTTTCCAACTTAGCTATGATACTCTGGTTTTCATAACATAAAAATTAATGATTAATGCATAATATCCTGAGAAAGATTTTATATTTCACTCAGCTCATGATAAAAGACACTGTCATATGGGTGACTCACAAGTGCAAAAGAAAGATAAGAATCATTTTTCATACATAAGCCTCTCTAGATTTACTTGTGTATGCTCTATTATGAGGAATTCTTAATGCCTGATATAATTTTATATGATTTTACTCTGAAATAGACCACACTTTTGATTCCTATTTCCACATGCACAATATGTTTCTCATTATCACAGACTAGTAAGAAACCAGTCTTTCATTAATAAAATACTTCTAATGCTTCATACTCTCATTATTCCCCGGGTACAGAGCATCACACTCCCTGGAAAGGCAGAAGCCTCACATCAGCACTGAAGACACAGCCTTTTCAATCTGACCCTTTTCCCACTTCCTCATGCAGATTTAAGTCCCTGCTTTTCCAGCATGCTTCATATTGACAAAGCCTATTACTGTGATATACTACACTGGAGTTCATTTCAACTAATATCCACAGCTACATCTGTTACTGTCAGGGCCCAATCCAAGTTCCTGCCTCAATGAAGATGAAGACAACCATTATTATTTACTTATTGTCACACCATGTTATGCCAGTATCAGAAACTGCTTCACATACACACCGTGTGTGACTTGCATCAAATATATATATTTTTAAATGGGGGGCTTTGTGCAATTTGTAAATATCCTGTGAACTTCATTCATATTAATGAAGCAGCGTTTGCACTTTAGTGGCATTTTTATGCAAATTGCAGTAACTCTTTGTGTGCCATGACTCTGTACGTGACACAGGCCACAGCTCCTGATGCAAGACTCTACTTTCCCTGGATGAGTGGCACAGGACAGAATGTGCTGTTTCCCACCACCTGAAAGAGAGAATCAGGGGTCTGAAGATGTTAAGCACAAAATATGTCAAATAATTTGAATCTTGCCATGTTCTTAAGAAGTACTAACAAAACATGTTTCAAGGTCTGAGCAATTCAGAGCAGAATCTGTTTTCTGAACTCCAACAAGTAATGTTTAGCCATTCTTTTCCTTGCACCAATTAAAATTGTCATGTTTCTCATTGCCCCTAAATCAGACACACACTACTTTCAATAAAATATATGTTTAAATAGTAGTACTTGATGCAGAACAAAAGCAGCTTTTTTCCATGCGCATGAATTACACGTTAAAATAAAATTTTAGTTCCCAGTTTAGCACTGCCCTCTGGTGATACATATCTTGGATATGTATGTGACCCATTTCATCTCAGTGTATCAGGCCAAGAACTAAAATAAAATCTAGGCATTTAAATCGACGACAAGAATTCCTTCATCTGCTAACACCTCAGCCTGTATTTCTGCCCATTAAGTTCCCCAGCCTGAAGCTTTCTGTGTGCATAGGCAGAATTCCAGCCACTGGGATGGCCTTTGGATGGGGTCTGCTAAAGTCTTAGATTTGTCCTGTCATCCTCTAGAGGAGTCCTTCACAGAGGAGAGGGTTCTCAGCTTCCCAACACACGTCTGCAGTACAATCTCAGCCACGCTTTATCTTCCAAAGACTACAGTATCTACCATCAAACAAGTGTTTTAAGCCATAAATCTGTCTCTAGGTGATTATACCTGAGTTGCAGGGAGTCATCTTAATCCTCACAGGGCTGAAATTTATGAACCCTGCTTTCAGCAGAGGGTTTCCTGCAACATTTTCTGTCTGTTTATGTATCTCATTAGGAGGCACCCAGTTACCACACTGTTGTTATGCAGCTCAGTGTTTCCTAACATTTTTAAATCCATTAGGCTGCAAATTTTTTGAAAACAAATTGTCTACCAAAATGGTTTTTAATTACAATTGCAAAAAGCTAGGTTAATTTTCAATATTCATTTATTATTATCAAGGAATATAAATCTCCAATCCTAACCTAGAACATTGAAAAACATTAGTCCATTGTTCCTATCATGAGAATGATGAGCAATGCTCCACTCAAACGGGTATTTTGTGTACCTGGGATGAAAGGTTGTATGGAAAAATGGTCTGCCACATATTTGTAATTGGTGTGAAAATCCTTTTCAAGGCTCATTCAGGGAAGCTTTCAGGTGCTGAGGTCCTATGAAAATCTAACCTTTTGTGTGGGTGGCTCTTGTTCCTTTTGAAAATGCACCAATAAGAATGAAACAAGGTGGTATTCTGAATACAATATGGTAGAAAGAAATGAGAAATGTAAGATTCTTAATGAAGTATTTTAAGTATTGGAAGATTCTATAATGTGTGGAGGGGTTTTTTTAACACATCAATGAAAATCTATGCATTTGAAGTCTGGGTCATAGTTGTAAGTAAATAGAGATTGCCACAAATACACAAACCTGATGTGTCTCCTATAATGGTGATCAAAACAAAAAGAATGAACTTTCACTGCAAGTTCATTGTACAATACTTCACATTATTAATCAGAATTATGTCACAGGATTATTACTTTGCTTAATAATGTGTTTAATGTAAATTTAATGTAAAAGACCCATGATAGAGGCAGTCAAAGCGCTGTTAAAATCCTTTTTGCAAAGTTCAGTCCCTGCATTAGTAGCTTTAGGCTAATAGCCTGATGTTAATTTGGATTCTAATCTATTATTTTGCATTATATTTAATGTGTTTTTGTAATTAGATTTTTTTTTAAACAAAGCAAGAAAAAACCATATGGGTCAGAGTGCATGACTGTCATTAACTAGAGAGCATTTCTGGGACATGTATAATCATATCACAACTTCTGCAGCGAAATAGTGTAGATTATACTCCAGTCAACAATCTGTGTCTTATCCTGTAAGAGGAAAAAACACATGACAATGAAGTGATAAACAACTGCAGCTGCTCACACATACTGCTCCCATTTAAAATGTTCTTACCCTCTTGGCTGGTCCAGAATATTAATTTACAAATTTATCCCTAACTCAGGTTGAGACAAAAATGAATTATATTAATACGCCTCTGATAAACTTCACTCCAATGAGAGTTTGAGAAGTATTATACAAAATAATTCATTTGGGAGAAGCAATGACATGAAATCCTCCAGGAAAAAAGGCACAAGTCTACCCAAAACAAAACTGGTGAACACAGCAAATCTCAGAAGCTATGGACAGAAAGAAGGGACAGGGAAAGATACACCTTCTTTTATCAATTTCCTGCTAGATTTCCAATGGATCTGTATTAACCTTAAGACAGTCACCTACCCTAGAATAAGAAAGTATTCTTTATATTCTCTAATTCTCTTAATCTTTAAATTAGTTGTCAGTATGATACATCGCTAAAAAGTAAAAATGAAAGTTTATGATCTAAAAATCATTCTTCAATTCAAATGGTGGCATGGTATCCTTCACTTAAGGTGAAAATAAAAAAAAATTAGCATTTGTTTGTTCTTATTTAATTAAATGAAGTGTACACATTGCTTAATTTTTGTCTTGTCTTTTGGGCCATATGGCCAAATCTTGCTCTTGTCAGCAAATTTTAACAAATTTTCTCTTCTCAGTGGATTGTCCTACTAAAAATACTCAAGAATTATTTCAGTTAGGTTCTGTGATATTTATCACAACTTAATCTGACACACCTTGAAAACATAGAGCTAGGAGTACAAAAAACAAAAAAGTTTCACTTCAGAAGAGCTCCAAGTACATGACTGTCTTAAAAAAAATCAAAAAAAGCTACAGGACAATTAAAAAAGTCATAGGCTCGTGGCTCTAAAAGATGTTTTCTTCTCATCAGGACAGTGAAAATTGTACAGTGTGACTGAAACAAGATTAGAAATCATCATCCTGGCCTAAGACCTACTTTATTCACAACTTGGTTTAACTTATTATACCTCAGTTTAGCACTAGTGAAAGGCACTGATTCTGTACATGCCATATGAAAATCGAGCAAAATAAACATCACCAGGAAAACAATCTTTCAGATAAAAATATTTTCATCTAAAATAAAAACTTAAACAAAGGCCAAAGGTTAGGACAGGGCAAAAAATATTCCAGAGTGAACTGTACAGTTCTACATAAAACACAGCATGAATATAATGTAACTAAGTCAAGCAATATATGATTGATTTATTATATTGGAATCCATTAAAAATATTCCATTGCAGTTTAAAACCATATAGTCATTAAGTATCTTTGAAAACACACATTCTCTACTGCCATTATAAGATATTCTTGACAGCACATCATTTTTAATGGCACCATTATAAACAGGATTCCTAATGGCTCTGTTTAGTATGTAACAGAAGTGGAAGTCAGTAATATACAGAATTGTATTCAACATAATCAGATAACAAAGAGCACTAAAGGAAAGATGAGTGCACAATTAATAGATGAATAATTATTTTGTGTAAAATGAAACGCATTTTAAGTAGGGTGTCAAATAGGCATTCTAATGGAAAAATGGAGCAGTGAAATAGACTTTATGTACATTACTTACAAGTACAACATGAACTACTGGTGCTGATATATGATCTAAATAGGAGATAGGAGAGGAAAGATTATGCCCAAGGCTAATTGCTGTGATAAGGCTGGTTTCCAATTGCAGCAAACTGTTAAAGGCTTAAACCAGCTCCCCAAACCAGTGTGTGTGCCTTAAAACACAATTTCAACCTCACCCTTGCTTTTGTTTGTGGTCCTTTCCAACAGCAGGTCATTCAATGAACAATTGGTCATTACTTTTGTCCCTTCAAGTGCATGGAGGCAGTCTGCAAGAGTCATCAGTCCTCACCTTCACAGTATGGAATTTGTGAATCTTAAAGGACCCCAGGAAAAAATAAAGTTTCTCTTTCGTAAGCTGCTGTTCAAAAAGCCAGGCATTTGAAATGAAAATCATGTCCTAATACAGTACCCAGTAGGCAAAATAGATTTATATGAAATAAAAAGGAGAGGAGAATTTCCCCAATGCAGCACTACCCCTCACTAACAGTGGTATGAAGAAAATAGGTCTCCTGACTCACCATGAACACTAATGGGACTCTACCAACCCTCATCAGCACAAAGTCCTCACTCCAGGTACCCTCTCCCTACAAGGCCTGTAAGTTCAGGAGAAAGGATGAGTAAAATAAGGTTTTGCAAAAAGAGTCTCTAACTGATCTTTGTTGCAATGCAGAAACATTAACAGAAACCCACAGGGCATTTTTAATTATTTCTTATGATATATGGAGATACAAATTGATATTCAGGAAGATCCTAACCAGGCAGTAAACTTGTCAAAACTAATAAACAACAAAAAAAAGAAGTGTGTGAATGTACTCATGTATGCATATAGAGGTATCACACTTTCCACAGAATCTCCAGTGCTTGGGAGGAAGTCTAGCAGAGATATTAAATCAGGTCAGCATAACTTTAATCACTTTCATTATGTCAACCGTGGCAATGCCATCCAAGAAGAGGAAGTGTCTATATGCAGTAATAAGCCATTCAAACTGACAAAAACTATTACATACCTCTGTATATGTAAAGAGCTGCCTTACAGCCATATGGAGTCAATTTAACAGTATACTTATCTACAAGTATTAATGGCTGCACATATTTGCATACTTGTATGAATTTCTGTGATCTGTTCTTACTCAATCAAAAATAAGGAAATATGGACTTGCATACAGAGGATCACCTTCACTAGTGCTGATATGGTGTTCCTCTGATTCTAAAATATACAAAATTTGTGAATCCTTAAATTTATTGTAACATGTTGGACCATTTATGTTTTGGTATGTGACCATTAAGACTGATCTTCTTGTTGCCTTTTCTACTGTTAGAAAACAACCTATGTAGCTAAATATATATTTTTTCCCCTTTCACATTCCACACTGATTATGTAATAAGGCAACATACAGAAAAGTATATTAAACCTGAGACTATGTGAATAACAATATAAAAGTTGTTCCATATCAGTACTTTTCCCAAACTATAGTCAGACATAGCTCCATAAGTTCTGTTTGTCATTTTGGTGTCACTCCCTAAACATTTTCTCCACTCTGTCATATCAACCATAAATCTAAACTCTCCCTTACATAAGTGAGAATCTCTGCATTCTCACTGGTGTTATTACTTTGCACTATTACTCAATGCCATATGCATATGAGAACACACGTTTTTATCTATAACACAAAACATTTTACTTTTCTTAAACTAATGCAAAAATATCTGTACATATAAAAGCCCATTTTCTTTAGTAGTCTAATGCTGTCAGTTCTACAAGGCTTTTAGAGCTCACATAGCCAAGTGATGATTGGCAGTACATTCTCAGCTGGTCTGGCACAGGGATGCCGGGTACAGATCAGGTATGAAGCTTTTAACAGTCACAGATTACAAGTTACAAGAACTTTGATAACCATGAAGACTGAGATGCAAGTGTTGAAGGCATGGGGAGGTAACTGTCCTGTTCTGCCAAACAGGGCTGTTGCTGTCTAAATAGCAAGGTGGCTCTGCCCTGGAGGGTTCTGCTGACTGCATCCTCTTCCACATCCCAGCAGGAGCTCACTCTAAGCCAGGCCTGCAAGAGCAAGGCTCTGAACTGCTCAAATACCACACTAGGTCAAGTATTAGGAAAAAAATCAGCTCATAGAGGGCTCTAATTTTACTATCCATAAAGGTATCAATCTTGAAACAATGCTGTTTTAAAGTTTTAGATTCCTAGCTGTAAAACAGGGTAACTTTCTGGGGCTGCTGTGAGGAAACATTTAATCATGTGTATAAAGGTTTCCACAATACAGTGATAATTTCTACAGAAAAGTCTATCAGAAATATCTTTCATCAAATGATATCAGACTTACAATTTTTTTTGTCAGAGTTACTCTTTATGAAAGCAGTCTGAAATAAATAATGTATAGGAAACATACTTATCTGGTTGAAGATTTCATCACTGCATATATATAAACAATACAGCCCAAATTAGAAAAATCTAGTTTTTGAATGCTTGACTTTTAAACCTGACGAGCTCTTCTGTTATATACCTTTGATACATGTACAATATATAACAGAATGACCTTCATCCATAGCATCCTTGTAGTAGAACAGAAGCATTTACTACAGATTTTATTATAAATGCTTTAATGAAATTCTAATCAATAATACTTCAGAGAATGGTAAAGAAATTGATTTCATAGATAAAAGGAGATGTTATTATCTCAGTTCAGTAACTATGAAATAGAAAGATGAAAAAGTCTGTTTTTCATATGAGCACTGAGCACAGCTGTACAGTTATATAATAAAGTATCACTTGTATCCATGGCAATAGGGACTAATTGATGCACCACAGTTATTTTTATAAACCCAAAGAAAAAAAAAAATCAACTGGAAATTTCTTTGCCAGTTTCTTGGCATTGTATGTTTTTTATCTGTACATAATGTACAAATTTATAGTCTGAATACACTCACTGATCTGACTCGTTGAATAAAACATGCAGGGTTTTACTGCATATTAAAGAAGATGGGGATCTCATGCCCTACAACCAAGTCTTTCATGAGGGATTTAATGAAAAACATTTCTTGGAATAAGATATATTGTTACCTTAAATTCAGATTGCATTGGATTTGGGATCTATACACCAGAGGGATTTTTTTTTTTTCTTTTAATGATTACAATGTTTTTCAGCTGTCTTACAGTGGCAAGTTTAACGCTATTTTACTGAAAGTCAGTAGATGCATATATTGTAAAAAAAACACCTAAAGATAACACAAAAGTTTAGTATATATTGGGTCTTGGACATTTCCTGATATAGTTACATCTCTTGGCCCTTCTTGAGGAAAAAAAAAAGTCAAAATTCTTGCCATTTTAGAGGAAGATCCACACTTACCCCTTAAAATTGTATGAGGAAAGAATATTGCTAATGTTTGGGGTTTATTTTAAAAATGAGATTAATTCACTGGAGGACTAAAAGTAGGTTCAGGCGCTCCAGTCAGTCTATTAATATCAACCTTGTCCACAACAGAAAGGAAAGAAGTAACTTTACTTCCTTCTTTTTTTTTCCACGAATGCAGATCCATTTATTCATAGCAGGGTTTGCATTTGCAATCACCTCTGTTTTCTTCAAGAGATAGCAATGTTTTGTGGTAAAGACAAGTATTCCATTAAATCAAACCTCTCATACTTTTTCCTTAGCACATTCTATTGCAGGATTATTTTTCCAGTGGCATTCAGATGACCATGACAACAGGACCTCTTGTGATGAACGTTTCTGATTTCACTTTTTTTTCTAATTTGCTCAAATCAGAATTCTAGTCATTTCAAACACAAGATGAACCATGCTAATTGGTTTCTGTTTTTATCCCTCACTGACTTCTGAGGATGATTAAATAAGTTGCATCTTAAAGACAATGGACAGGCAAGATCTCAGAACTTTTTGTTAAATGCTAAAGCATAATACTTAGTCGTCCACAAACACTCTCCAAAGTACATGGAACATTTGTATATTCAGTACTGTATTTCCCTCCTTAACACACCACAGCATTGCCACCTTTTCTCATTTCTTTCAGTGCTTCTTTTCACTTTCCCCTTCCCTAGCATCTGTAGGAATCCTTTGCCTGAATTATCAGATGGGTATGAACACAAGCTATTTGCTTTTCAGAGATTAAAAATGGATAGTCTCTTAGAAATACCAGCTGCAGTTGTTTATCAGGGATTCTATTATTTTGGAAACCCTGCAGCACCATTTGCTTGAGCAATAGTCCTGTTACAAAATTTTTCATGAGCCCAGCCTGAGTGTGTCTTTAGACACTCGGAATGGAAGGAGGCAGGGATGTGTGCAAAATTCACATATCCACACTTTGTTTCCTCCAAGCTGGAATTTATAAGTTCATCTGACAATTCATGGTAAGTGGGCTTGGCCCAGATGTTCACTGGACAGCACCAGGTACAAGCCACAGCATGCACACAAAGGCACAATTTTACCTAATAAAAACTCATTTTAGCTATAAATGCCCTTCTGCCATTCAAAAATTACAGCCACTTTTAACATAATCATATTCCTTATCAGCTAGTGACTGCTCTTAATTTTGTTTGTATTTAATGACAGCATCTAAAAATAGTTCTTCTCCATTATTTTATCTTGTTAGGCTACTCCTTTTCCTTCTCTCCACTACTATATCAAAATGCCTTTTTGTCTAGGGATACTGAACAGGGAATTAAAATGCATTAACAAAAGAAAGGTTATGGACTGTGAGTCAGCAAGAACAAAAGAACCAAATACATCATGTAAAAGCTAATAATATTTAGATAGAGAGTCCAGAATTTAGCATTTTCATTATATTTTTCAGTTAGCATGAAAGTTTAATCTTCCACTAATCATTTAAAATGTAAAATAAACGGGGCTTGGGCATATCACAGTCTATACTCAGGTCCCCAGGAGAGCAAAAAGCACAAAAGAAACCTAACAGTATGATGCTATATATTCTGAGATTTTGCCATTCAATCTGATTTGCTACATGCCCATACATTTTAATGCTGAATTCATTATGAAATCTCTTCTTGATTAATCATTGGTGAACAATGACTAAATTGCACTCCAGCATCAGCTTGAACTGTGACATTGTTAGGAGCAACATTCATTTGAAAAGCAAACCAGATGGGCCAAAGAAAGGTCAGTGTGGTACTACCACAGTCACAATGGACAAAGCTCATAAACCAGTGGAAGAAATTGTTAAACTGAGACTACAGTAGCTTTAAGAACATGTTGTGAGACTGTTTGCATTCCAGCTCTTCCCTCCAGTGTGTGTTAGCTTCTTGCTTTTTATGGTAAAAACTTGCCTTTACAATCTCCAACAGATGTTTCTCTTTAATTATCACATACATAACCCTCACTGCTGTGAAACAAAAGGTGTACTACAATTTTCCCAGTTTATAAATAGACAATCTATCTCTAAACATACACAACCAAGAGATTTCCAAAACAACGAATCCTGCTAAGGAGAAGGAGTATAAAACTGTCCTAAAACCTTCCATAGCTGCTATTTCAGCAATGAAAGTTCCACATAGCACTTCTGATCTACTGAAAAGTTAAGTCAGAACTCCCTCTGTTTCAATCTTAACTCACAGTTGATTTTGGTCACAATTCTCAGGGACAGCTCTCCAACACCTTAAAGTGTCTTAATTTGCTCACTGTATTCAGAGCACCCACTAAGCCTCGTCCTGGGCACTCACCAGGACACCCCATCAGGCTCATTCCAACAGTAGGGGAATGCAAGGGAATGAAAAACCAGCACAAAACCCAAGGAGCCACCCACGAAGTCTCCTCAGGCCTGCTTTAACATCCCAGCAGGCCACTGCCAGAAGTGATAAGTGGTCAGAAGTCTTTAGCCCAGGCTCGCCATTTGTGGGCTCTTTAAGTGACCACTTACAAATGCTGTGTTTAGCCATAAACAGTATTACTACCACATCTCTACATTTCCTTTAAAATAAATGCTGCTTATTTATTGACACTGACCTGTCATTTGAGCAAATTTTAAATTAAGAGATCACTTAATATTGATTTTTTTATTCACAATGAGAATTTGCATAACATTATGGTAGTCTATATACTTTACTACAGATGACATTTGTCAAGTTTTAGTAAGTTCTGGCAAATTAATATTTTGAAGTTACTACAGAAAACATCACGAAATTATCTTATATCTGATATACTAAAATGAGACAAAAATCTCAGGAAAATTGCAGTACATGGTTTCTAAGCATCATCTCTTTCTTCTTGTATCAACTGTAAGTAAATATATTCTTAATGTTTAAGTTAATCCTTCCTCTACAACTACCATTCTTCACATCAAATTCTACTTTGTGAATGTATTACAAGTGGCTGGTAGACTGGATTTCTTTTTTAATGCTTTATGTCCAGTGGTACAATCTACATGTACACAGAAGTATAGTCTGAAGTTTTAAGATTCTCGGTCTTGTTTCAGAAATACATGATAGAAAAACTTCATATATACAACCAAATTCATTACTGGAGCTGTATAAAACTATACAGAAACAATTGGAAATATGTCTTCTACTAAGCTCTGAAATTCTCACATCTGAATCATGGCAAATACAAGCCAGGAATGATTAAAGTTGCCCATCCAATAGCTTGTAATTTAACCCAGTATATCTCTTTTTGCCAGATATATTTATGGGTCTTAAAATAATCAGAATACAGAGAGTACTGCTGAGATACTCCTTTCTTTCTTGCTCGAGGGTTTTTACAGTAACAGCAGCACACAATATAAAGCAATTAGGTTTGTTTTTAATAAGGTTAATTTCCTTTCCTAAAAGACCACAAAAAGTCAAAGTCAGAAGTTGAATTCATAAGCAATATCCAGGGTCATCTGCAAGACTGCAATAACCAAAATCTTATAAAGGAAAGTCAAAGCTATATGAACTTCATATCCAGGTGACATTCAAATTTTGCACATAAGAATTTTTAATAATAAATAAAATCAGCAAAGTTCTTTTCAGATCTAGTTTATATTAAGGCAGTATTGCAGTAGGTATGGCGAGTGTTACAATACAGAATTCCAACAGAACAGCCTGTAGCACTCCTGCACTGTCCAGTGCTGATCTGAGAAGAGCCAGCTGTACCTGCGTGAGATCATCCCATCCTCGTGGTGGCGGCGGGAGCTGCAGGAACCACCTCCACCAGTACTCATTTCACACATTCCTTAGAGAAACGCTGACCCTACCCTGCTTACAAAGGGATAAACTCACACTCCTCTACTGAAGGCTAAAGAAACATTGTCACGTTGGGCTGAAATTACAAAAAGAGAGTGAAACCCCTTCCCTGCCAGCTCATAAACCAAGCAACAACACAACCTTCCTACTTTATTTAAAGCAGGTATAGTTCTCAGAAGACAAATGTATTTCTGTGTGATTCAGTTGATGATGGGGCCTCTGGTGCAAGTCAAAGGACTTTCTTATTTCAGAGGAGACATCTGACACACTCCTCAGGGGAATCTAACCCAAGGACAAATTCTTGTAGCCCACACTTTGCACTTTTAGTCTCTCTTAGCTGATGAATCAATACTACAGAATTGCTGTCCCTGGTTTCTGTGCTGGTCATGCACTGCCAAATGGATTGCCTTTGAGGAGTGCACCTTCATCCACCCCTGAGTACAAAACATTCAGGTTTTGGCATTACTTCCCTTTCCACAATTTAAATCTACATTTCAACAGGACATCCTCCTGTCAGATAAGAGAACTCTGGCTAGGGTACAGTAGCACCATATATTTCCAGCCCTACCAGTAAGTAAACTCTTTCAAGTTTCCACAGTGCTAGAGGACACAGAGAGGAAATTACTTTAGGTTTATAGAAGAGTAAATTCTTATGGTTTAATTTCATATTTACTGTTTTAAAAAAACTGCTGACAGAAAAACATGGAAGGTACTTGTGCATAGAGGGTATTAACTGGACAGGGGTTGCAGGAAAGCACAGACTGTAAAGTTATCAGAGAAGTGTCCAGTTTGTCAGGATTTTTTCTGGCAAGAAGGTGGATATTCTGCACTTCTCTCTACATCTCACTAGCTGTGTTAGATCACTCTGGTGTGTAGTGACTGTTTAATATCTTTGGGGAGTTCCACACAGTGGAAAAGTATATGGTGTTTTAGGGATTTTCATGGTTTTGTGCTGGCAGAGGCTACTGACTATGGGCACAGAAGAATCTGTCAACTTTCTTTACAATTTTACTTCACTCTCATTTTAGAACCATTCAGTTGGTAAATCTTAGACTGCAGGGAATTTATTTCTCATTATGACTTGAAGAAGAGTGTGACTGGTGAAAGGCTAGATGAGAATATTATGGGAAGTTCCTTTCAAGGAGAAGTCCCACTAATATACATTTTTTTACAATACAAGTTTTATAGATATAAAAATCGTTAACTGTTTAATGATTTTTCCATTTGGGTTCCTAAACTGTATCTTCAATTGAGATTTATATAATCTGTAGAGTTTCTTCCTGCATGGAAGCAATTCCTTATAGGAACTTAGGTGACCTTTCAAAAATATATTTTGTTTTCCTAGGCGAATAACCTCATTGAATAAAAGTCTGAACATTAATAAGGTAGGTATAAACAGTCTGTTTGTGGTACAGCCACTGATGTCTGGTGATTTGGTTGTATATTAAAAACAGTTGAGATGTGTAGATTTCTACAGATTGCTTCTGTGTACTATGGCTTGTAGGTTATTAGATTTATTTTTTTATAATTTCTGAAGATTTTACAGAGTACTTAGGAGAGCACTGTAGGTATAGGAGCATTTCAGAGAGAATTTGATGGCAGGATGGATGTTATTGAACTGCAAAAGCCCTGTGAGTCTAAGTTTTCCATTCCTGATAAGCATGTCATCTGCATGGCTTTGAGATAAGATTATTTAAAAACCTGTTCTGTGCAAAAGCCTGTAAAAGGTTGATTGTGCAAGGCTCTATGTGCTCATAGTTTGGAAGTGTGGATTTCTGGAAGCAATACTTTTCTGTATAAAGATGAAAGGGGTGAATAATAACCTATCATTGGGACAATATGACAGATTAAATGTGAGTTTATGGCACTCACTGTCAAGTGGGAAAAAAGAGCTACACAAACTAAATCGTAGTGACATCATCTGGAAAAATGGGTTGGAAATAGTTTTCTGCACTAGGAAAAAAACCACTGAATACTAGTGAGCTAAAACAATCAGAATTTTTTTAATTACTGACAACTTTTATGTTCAACTCTGAGCCAAATAAAACCTGATGGAAGATTATCTTCAGATCATCTATTTTTTAGTGACTCCTTTAATATCATACAATATTGTATTTTCCACTAACATTCCAGATCCTACCACAGCTCTTCTAAATAGAACTTGCAAGTTCGTATATATACTAGCTAAGGACACTTCTCAATTTTAATACAATTTTTTATTTTAATCTTTAAAGAGATTTAGTTTAAGTATAATCTTAGGGACAGGTGTCTACCTGTGTTATCGAATGCAAATATGTGTTTGGTTCATATCTTGCACGAGTCAACAAGAACAGCACAGTCACAAGGCAATGTCCTACCCAAGCTAGGGGGCTGTCTTCAAGTGGAAAAAATGGCTCACATTAATCTTTCTAGATATCACAATGGAAAAAATACACACAGGTGTCACACTACCCAGTAGCATTACATTCCTCTCACTTGTAATTCCAGCCAGGAAGCAGCAAGCTTCACCCTTGGAGAGACTCATAAATAGTTAAGTACCCTCTATCAACAGACGATAAAAGGGAAAAATAACCAATAAAACTACATAATGAACAACTACTGAGCAAACAGAGTTATAGCACTCAAACACAGTGAAGTTATTGCCTAGGCTATTACAAGGATTTTACAGTAATATCATTTGATTTTCCAGCTTCATGGCAATTATATCAAAGGTCTTTTATTCTTTTGAGATGTGTATCATTGCTTTAAAATAAATTCTATTATGAAGTCCAAGGTGGAAAGGAGAAAGAACAAAAAGTTGTTCAAGGTCATAGATAACCGTGTTCAATAGCTTACATGTAATATTTTGTCATCTTCCTTTAACTCCTGAAAGTCAAGTGATGTTATATTCTGCTTCCTACACAAAGGATGCAGTACAGTAATTTTTTTTTTTTATTATTTGTGTGCCACCATATATATAAGGGAAGCTGAAATTCTTATTTTGGATGCAAATTGGAATTTGCAGAGTTCAGGTTAAATTGACTTTGGCTTCATCTCACAACATCTGAAATCATACTGCAGTTCTCTGGTGCTTTCAGGACGTAATTAGATAAATTCATAGATTAAGCTGCTCCTGGCAGTACTTGCTCTTCTGTGAATAGTGAACCAATTCCACAGCACATTGAAATACAAACTGTAGTTGCAATACCAAGTTGGCAATGAATCTTTGCTGTTGATTGTTGTGTGCCATATGGACCCACTTAAGCCTCTTCCATTTTTGGCTCTGGAAGAGAAGGCAGCCATTGTGGCCAGTCATGAGGTCAGTTTGGAAACCAAATGGCCCAGGTGCAAAAACTTCAGCAGGGCCATCTGCATCCATGACTGGTTTTTTGGCTACATTTACCCCTGCCCATATTTAGACACGTTATCTGCCTTCTTGCATAATGCCACCATTTTCTGCCAAACAGAACCCAGTAAGTCTGTCCTAATTTGTGTTGTAAGTGATCACAAAATACACCAGTATATTGCTAATTTCTGTGTCCTATTCTACTCTTATACTTTAAATACAAAAATAACTATGATACTTCTTTTTCAGACTGTATCTTCTATCACATAAAACACACAGAAGTTCTGATGAAAGTTCTTACAAACTTGAATGTGGATATTAATACCAACTTTTTTAAAATTTTGATGCCAACCACCAAGGAAAGTTGACATACTCAGAGGAAAGATTAGAAGTGTAATTATAATGATATTAATATGGCTATAGCCTCTTACTTTGTACAAAATGCAAATGCATTATCATTTGATACACAATTCCTAAAAAGGCTACATAGATGCACATTAATCAAGCTTATTTTGTGCTCAACATCTACTGGATATTTCAATCATACTTACATTTCCTGCCACATCTTTCTGAGGCAGAAATAATTATACTGGTCTTTTATTTCTCACCTCAAAAATTACTATATAAGAAAAAAGAGTATAAATTAGACACACTACAAGGCTGTAACACTGTTTGAAGTGCAAGCAAAACACATCCTAAAGCAACTCATGCATTTCTTATATTAATACCATTCTGTTTTCTGTTTGTCACTGATGAAATAAGGCATCATGTTTAACCTTCAGTTTGGAGAAAATACTGATAAAGGGTACTTGTGCAAAATCTAAAGAGAGTCTGATCCACCACAGTGGTCATTCAACTTCTATATTTTTCTAACAGCATGCAATGAAAAATCTAGAAATAGTGAATCAAGGTCATAATATTTCACAAGGACTTTACAAAATTTCTATTAAAAAAATCTTATAAAACACACAAAACATATACAGAGATGTATTAAAATCACATACTAGAATTCTTCTATTCTCACTGTTAAAATATGTAGCAGACTTCCAGTTTCATCCTATGCTTTGTTATAGCTTTCTCAATTTTAAAATTAACAAATCCTTTCTTTATTCTGAGCTGGAGAAAAACACACCTCAAATGCAATTCATCCTTGCCCTGCTTTTCTCTACCTTTTGTGTCAAATTGTTATGCAAACCAGTTTTGTCACTCTGGTTATTTTTGCTGATGCAACGTGTGTGTACAGGACAAAGCATCTACAGAAAATTCTGCCTCAACTCAAAAGCAAATAACAAATATAGGACCAAGGAGCTTTGCCTACAACCTTTGAGACGGCCCAAGCTGCACCAAAACGAAGTTCTGATAGCAAACGATAATGCCGAGGAGAGTTGCATCATGGTCAAAGCAGCTTTCCATTTTTAATATCTCTTCAGAAAAGGAAGTGTCTCACTCCCTGCTTAGAGGTAGCTTTGGGTCCCTGAAGCAGTGGCCTTAACCTTATCCATAGGCCTTCAAAAAAGTCATGCTTTGTAGTCTGCTGCCTCCAAAAAAACCTGCAGAAATGCTTTTCCTCCCAGGAAAGAAGTAAAATGAAGGTGACAGTCTAGAATACTAGTAAACTAGCAGTTATTTCACATTGAGTCTTTGTCAAATGACAATACATTTCAGAAATATGTGAACAGTGGCAAACACATACAAGCCTTTGGAGAGCCCTAGAATTTATTTGTACGTATTTTATACCAAGGATATGGAATAAATGCATCCAGAAAATGATTTAAAATGCCAGACACACATGCTGCACTCTGATTGGCATCTCAATAATGCCTAGGAAATACAGGTTTCTTTGCTTGATTTTTGTGTAGGGATTGTGCCCTATATTAGTAATGAGCTGTTCCATTCCAGCCAGTGTATCTCAGGGCACTCCTTCAAAGATTACAGGATTGCTGTTTGAGCTTCATTCTTTACAATACCATTTAAGTGCAGCAGTTGCATAATTCTATGTCTTGCATGGACTATACATAGTTTTATGTAACTGTATGTGTGAATCCTACTTAGATTCCTTTACCTTTTGTACTAATAAACACAGAGAAACCCAAAACTATTCATCATTCGACAATACTAAAGCACTTCTAAATGTCTCCCTTGTATTGTGCCAAAAAACCCAACAAGAATTTTTATTGTGATTATCAATAGGTAACAATACTGATACAGAAACAGGGATCCAAGCCAGCACAATTCCTCTAGCACAGCATACAAAGTCAGAGACCCCTCCTATGCTGCATCCATAAAGATGTGCATGATGGCCACACCGTATCTACGATACCAGTCCTGCCAAAAGATATGGCTGGGAGCCAAAATCACAGCCTGTTCTTTAACGAGGAGAGGTATGATAAGAGAAGCCATAATCCACACCAAACATACTGACATAAATCTTTACAAATGCAATGCAAGTGCCTTTGACTTGTTCATTCTCTTTACTGCTGAGGTTTTCAAGAAAGCCCTCTTGAATCCACCAATTTCACACTGGCTTCAGATATGTCTGGAACTATTATATTGGATATTTGTAAAAGCAGAGCTCACAAAGTACTAGTCCTCCATTAACATTTCCTCAAAAACTAAATAAATAAGTAAAAAACCTTGCAGAGTACCTGACAATGTGCTTTAGTTACAGCCATGAGGCTTCTCCTTTTTTCTATTGTTCTCTTGTTACCAAGTTATGAGGTGGGACTTTTCACCTGCACACAGCCAAGCAATTGTAACTGGGAACTCTGCCTTCTCCTCTCCACAGAACATTAACATTTAGCTGACTTACCCATATCAAGCTAATTAGAAAAATAAGATTTCTGTTCAAAGATACCAAGGAAAGATCAACTTAAAATACAAATAATTTATGTTGTGTTTAATTCTATGTTAAATTTGCATTTTTCAAGTCACTACAATGCCCCTTTGCGTGTTTCAAGCTTATCTATAATTGGGGAAACATAGATAAATATCAAGTTGCTCTAAACCTTCATAATCTCAGAATTAATATGTGCATTTGCAAACGTTCATGTGATAGATGATTTTTTTTTATGTGAAAGGAAAACCTGAGAGAAATGACAATGAAACAACATGTAAATTTAGTTTTCAAATACCTACAAAGACAGCATTGTATTTAATAGCATGTATCAAAATAAAAGAGATTGTCATGTTCTTAATCAGACCAAATATATAACAAGCTTAAAGGAAATCTCTCTACATCAGACTCTACAAAAGGATATGTCAGCACAAACGTAAAGGACTTGGGGTTTTGAGATAAACCAGCCTTGAACAATAATCTTCTGATAAATCTCAAATTCCAGATGGTCTTTGTGGGTTTCAGACAACAGCTGTATTCAGAAAGTATCATGATGAGGTATCTGGCTTATTTTTAAACAGTAAATGTAGATAGTGGTACTGTTTTGATATTACTTGAAGGAGTATCTAGCACATATATTTTTTTAAGAGAATCACTTGATCTCCTGTGAGAACATATCACAATATCCTTACTTAGCTCTCAATATCTGCATGTAGGTATTTGTTAAGCAATGCAACATTTTAAAAGGGATTTTGGAATTTATCTAGCCTTCCACAAATGTACAGAACACAATCTGCTTCTTTACTACCTTTGTCATAATGTTATGGCTGAAAAGTACTTTTAATCCAAATGCAAATCTTCAAATGTTCTTACATTAAAACTGTTTTCAATTTTTTTGAATCAAGTTGTTAATTAATTTGGCTTCTTGATATTATAAACTATAGAAGATCAACTACATAAAAATGAGATGTCAAATCTTTCTCATACATCATGCATAATGCTATTTTCATTGTATCTTTACAAGACATCAGATATGTTAATATTTATGGAGTATACACGGAGGAATACTGCTAGAATTAATAAATAATAAAGCTAATATTTTTTTCAAAAATAAATCATCAGATATCTCATTATAAACTGGATGTCTTCAGTTGTAGATAATTTAGTACAGTAATAAATAGTAGGAGAACACGGTGCTGATGGAATTATATTTCATTATTTAAAATATCCTGCTAGCCATATAAGAATGCATTCTTTTATGTTCAAAAACATGTAAATAGAACTGGTTTAGAATTGTGGATACTTTCAAACAAATAAAAGTTAGGTTCCTTCTAACATGCCAGGTAGACATTTCTGAGCAGACAATGTACCATTTCTCAAAGGCATTTTGAAATCATGCTGGGATGTCTTTGGCAATATGTCACTCAGAGTTTAGCCCATTGTTCCTATTGTCTGACAATAATAGGGATTCCTCCATCTTGAGCAACGTGTTATCTTACAGGTTTTAACCTTGCCACTTTTGAGTCATACCCGCAAAAGAATCAATAATAGGTGAGGGTTTGGGGCCGGGGTGGGCGGGAGGTTTGTGCAACAATTAATTAGCAAATTAGTGGGTCAGATTTTACAGAGGTCATGCATAAAATTTTGTGGTACCCAATGACTCAGCAATAACATAAAAGGAATTTGGTGCATGGTGATACTCCCACTCAGCACCGTTAATAATTTTGTCTCCATTCTGGATATGGAGATTTGATGCTGTCTCAAATTGGGACACAGACTTAAGGTTCAGTTTTGTAAACTCAATTGGATTTCAACCCAGGGAGTCTACATGGCGTACTGAGTATTCTGAGAAGTGCTGGAGGAGTGGCCCCTTCTCTCCAGAGCTGGGATTTTCAAAGCGTGCTAGAGAAAGCAGGTTGAGTTCTCAGGGAAAGTCAGAGGGAACAGATGCTGAACTCCATTAGACCCCTTCATTTGTAAAATCACAGCCTATTCTCCTTGACCTGGGACATGTCTTCATTCTCTTTCTAATCTATGCCTGGTATGCATTGTATGAGTGCTAATTAACTGATAGTAACATAATTAAGAAAATGTTGCTATGGATCATTTTAATGCAGCTTCAGACACTGACAATGAAATATAATGTTAAAAGAACAACTTGCTGCCAAGCATAATGGAAATAGGAATATCAATATGAGTTAATGATTAAAACTCCAGAACCTTCAAAAGTAACTCACAGCTCTATGGCTTTATTTTCTTACAGCTCTCTTCCTCTGTCTATGGAGTTCCTAATCTATACACAGTATATGACCATGAGATTTACATATGATTTTAGTAAATCACTAAGCCCATTCTGCTATTGAATTTCTCAGTATGTGACTTAGTGAACCAGTTTTATGTCAAAAGCACATTAAAAAAAGATAAGCCCAGACAGCATTTTCAGGCTGCAACAGATAAGTGAACACTGTATTGTTTAGTTTTCTGTGTCTACACCTCAGTGACAAGGTGATGATTTGTTTAAACATTAGGGGTTTAGATATTAACTGATCAAATATTATCTAAGAAAAGCTTAAAGTGAAGTGGCATAGAAATTGATATTTAATTGATTAATTTACTTTATAATGCAGGGACTTATTATACTAGAAGCTAAGATGAAGTGGAAAGCATAAACTGAATTATCCACCAGGTAAATTCTATTGCATTTTTACATCTACAAATTTAAAATCCTGATAACTGAAACAATAATGTTACAGGCAGCAAACCAGCACCTAGCCAGTAGGAAAGCAACAGAATGTTATTTATTTCAGTTGCCGTTGGTTTCTATAGTGCCATGTTTTCCCCAGTAAGGATATGTTCTCTGAAATCTACAAAATAACTCCCTTTATCTTTTCATCACCATTTACTAGGTTAAGATTTGGCCTTTTTAGACTATTGTAATAACATTGTTGAAAGGGAAAAATATTGACACTGAATTTTAACTATATTGTTATACAGATGAGCCAACCTTCTATATCCAAGAAACAAAATTCTAAGCCAACTTTACATTTAATAGTAAAGGAACAAATCCTGATGGGTTTTTACTTCCAAGCTCCTATGCCAAATAACCCTATAATTGTTCAACACCATCTTCTTCTAAGTAACTCTCCCAGTGTAGCAGCACTCTGGTCAGTGGGATGAGAAAATAATGAGAACATCAGGGAAGCAGAAGAGAAATGAACAGGGTAATAATACAAGTACGCATTTTGCTTATTCTGCTGATGTTTTAAGCTGCAAACAATGCAATCACAGGAACTTCCACAAGTTCTTTCAAAGCTCAGTAAGGGAACAAAAGAGGTCCATAAATATGGCTCAGAGCTGCTTTCTATTTTCATCTTTCTTTTATTTGCCATTGGACTCAACCCAGCAGAGTGACGATGCAAAATATTGATTCTTACATTCAGAAGCTGGATCTGGCTTTTGGGATCTATAATTTCTATATCTTCCCCCATTTGAGGCTCAGAGTTCTCTGCTGAAACAAAGTCCACAGGAGAAAGCACAATTCCTTATTTTGAGGGATATCTGCCTGTCTTACAAAGGTTGAACAAAGCATTTGAATCCTGTCCTGCAAACAATTCAGATGTACCTGTACACATGAAGAGCCCCACTGAAATTAACAGGGCAGACAAAACACAAAATTATAGGAACAAATGTTGTGGGACAGGGATTTTGAGTATTTTACATCTGTTCTTTCCCAAAAGATAAGATAAAGTACATCGGTCTTTCCACCTGCACATCGTGTTAAAATGGAGCTCGAGGAAGCAAGCATCATAAAAAATGACAGATGACAACACCAACAAGATGCCATTCCAGAGAAACATATTTTAGTTATTTAGAAGTTCCCCTATGACCTCATGGATAACATCTACAGATCACCAATACAGAATACAGAGAGAAATTTTACAAAAAAGTGTTTCATATATACACAGCATTTACAGATATTACAGAAAAAAACCCAATTTTTTTCTTGATTTTGTTATGAGAAAGGGGCTATTTTGTGCATTTTAGGTTTGAGGATTTTAATCTAAGAATTCTGTGTATTTATCCAAGGCAAATATGCAAACATTAATAACGTAAGAACACGGACATTGTTTGGGATTAAATTAAAACCATTTGCCTTATGCGTGCTCATTTCCTTTTTTACTACTACTCAATTCCCCTATGATGCCATCTGATCACTTCTTGAATGTCCCCTGTGCTTTTGCCTTAACAATCTTGCCTGGTAGGCCATTCCACACGTTTGTGATTCTCGGCATGAAAAAAATGCTTCCTGACATCTGTTCTGAATTTGTTTCTCTTTAATTTCCATTTATGCTTCCTTATCCTAACATCTGTGTCATTGTGAAAACAGTAATTCAGATTGACGTTATCTGTGCCATTTAAGATTTTACATTCCCCTGCTAAAAGCTACTCATAACCGTGTAGTGGTTTTGTACTTCTTACTGATAGTTAACTTAGCAACATTGCCTGGCTCTAATTCATGTTTTAGGTTGTACTTCAGCTTTGTTGTTGTTTTTTATTCTGTTTTCAGGCACGTTTCTTCCAAGTTGATGGTTAGCACTGTACTCAGTGGGCCATTTTCAGCCCATAGGTGCTTCCCACAGCTGTTGTATAAGAAAGGAAGTTGAATTTGGCCCAATAAGCTTAATGGGGATATCAAGAGGACTGTACATTATGCTAATTCCTGCCGTGGGCTATGAGTGTACCTTTGGTATCTCTACAAGTCTGGGAGTTAGGAAACTTTTCAGCTGTTTCTCTCAGTGGCTTATAGGGGCTGGAGCACCAAACCATACTCAGTGAATATTACATGTAAATAATTTCCCCCCATTTTGTGCAGGCAGATCAAGAGGAGAAAAAAGATATTGGAATTACTCTTTATAGTTCCCCCAAGTCAACAAAAGGATCTGGGACTATTTTTTCTACACCTTTAAATCCGTAAAACTGGGACTAAATATCTCCTTTCACTTGTCCTTAAAGAACAGATTAATTCCAAGAGATGAACTGTCAGAGCTCAGACTCTCAACAAGAGCAGCAATTACCAGCATGTTTAACAGCAGTTAGCAAAGAGCCCATTTTGTAAGGTTGGTATCTATGATTGAGCTAAATCTGGACTATTTCTAATACTAAAAAATATGGAGAAGTAAAGCAATATAGCAGCTGATTATGGAGTGTGGAGTAAGGGCTCCTGCTGGAGAACATAAAACAACTATTGATCCCTTTTTCATGGTAATAAAGAGGTATAATTCCTACAGAGCGTGGTCTCAAGTCACAACCAAGCTGTGACTTGAGACACTTCTACTTCCAAAATACTGAACTTACATTATTTGAAATTCCTGAATAATTAGAAATACTTTCGGTATTTATTTACCTTGCTTGTTCTTGCCTGTTGATGACCCGAAGGTGATAGTGAACCATGAAAGTGGTACTGTGTAGAAAGGTTCAAACAATAATTGTTAGCACTTAACTGCCCTACATAAACTCCCACCAATGTATAACCTTTTAAAGGGAATATTTCTGAAGAGATAGAAAAATTATTCTGTTTAGTTCCACCAAGCTAACAGAACGTTTTGGAAAATATACCTGGTTACCAAGAAGATCTGAACACATATGTTTGAGGTTTTCTCAAGTTCATAATTTTCTTTCTGCATATGAGCAGATAATACACTTAAAAGTATTATTCAATATATTTCTTACACAGTAAGAAAATCAGAACAGTCTGTTTCACTATACTTAGAAAGAGTGTGTGCTCTGCCTAAGTAGGTTACCTAGGTCTTTTTAAATGAAAAACTCTGTGCCCATCATTCAAAAACTGTGTATTCTATAAGGTAAAAGAGAAGATAAAGGTGACATTAATCTTTTTTCATAAAGGATTACCTTGATTCATTCATCTGAATGAAGTAGTGGGCTTTGAAATACCCAAATATAATCCAGCTTATATCTCTAGAATATGTCCAATGAGAGCAAGAAAAAAAAAGACGAAAATCACAAGATACAGTGCAGGTAAACATGGTGGGGGCGTGTCTGAATCCATGTAGGAAGGGAGACTGATTTAAAAAATGAGGTATTCAAGAAGTAATGTGTCACCTAAAACATGTTTCACATCAAAGTAAAAAACCTACTCTTAGTAGCCAGCAAAGAACTATATACTGAGTATACTTATGGGAAAGGTGGAAAAGATGGAGCTGATATCAATATCTGTTTTAATTAAAGGTGAGGAGGGAAGAATTTTCACATATTATTTACAGGCAGTACAGATTCCTTTCATTTCAACAAGGTTTGCCAACAGTAAACATGGTATTCTGATAACTTCTGCTGAAGAGTATGAAGATTTTTAAGAATATTCACTATATTCTCAAGTAAAATGAGAATTATTTTATATCATGTCTTTTAGGTTTCTTAATTTAGGCAGGAAAAAAGATATTTAAAAAAAATGCTTGATATTCTGGAATGCAATAGCAATTCCTGTACTTCCAAGTAATGCTTCCTGTCTTACAAAGCAGGCCTGGGTTACTGACCCTGCTCTAACTAAGCTTCTTCCTTGATTAAAAGGCAAGTTTCTTTCATGGTTATATCATTTTAAAACCTATTCAGATGTGATAACATTTTTGCTCCTGTATCTTGGCAACATGATTTATTCCGTTAACACTGAGTGTTACAGTCTGAAAAAGCTGTACCATCTGGGTTGAATTAATAGCCTAAGCAGAAAAATAAATGAGAATGGGCTGCTATAATTAACATGTAGGTAAAGTATATTTAACAGATTATTATAATTAATATATCAGTTACTGATTTCATGCTAAACAGAATTGTGAACACAAGATATTAAGATTAGTTACCCTTTCTGTATGTGCCTAGTAAAAATTCAATAGAAGAATAGATCTAAAGAATCAATAAAATTGACCTTAACATTAAGAAATTTCAAGTAAAGAGAGACAATGTAGGTTATTATGAAATAACAGTAGAAAATTACTCCTTTCATGAATTCTGAATTAACACCTGTAAAATTCAAATGTGACCTGAAACAAATCCAACCTCCACCCAAATTCTTGAATGGTTAATTTAAACACAGTTAAAGACATCCATCTATGTAGATGCAAAGGGCAGACCTGCTCCTTAAAGCTGTCTTTGAATTACATAAAATGTAAGATGTAGCAGAAAGTCAACATAAGAGATGTGGATTTGATCAAAATATCATAAAACATTATCATCCACACTGCATTTTGTTGGTGAGCTTTCCACACCACACAAAATGTTGGCTTTGTTTTCCCAAGCTACCAAAGATCCAGAGGTTATTTAGCAACTTCTTCAACCTCTGTAGTCATAATAAAGTTCAACCTTTTTGCTCCCCCACAAAAAGCATTTACTTTTATTCAAGGTCCTAGATGTCTTTTCAGTTGAACTGATATGGCATTGCCAAGAGTATCAGATAAACAATAACACATTCACAATCCCTGCTTGTGCATCTCTTTCTTTACTGTGTAGCAACAAAACCAGAAACTCACACAGAAATGAAGATGAATACATGAAACTAATGCTTTGCACAGAAATTAAATGGAGGTTTTTTTAAAGAAGAGGTTTCCAACTGCCCACTCCTCAATTCCCCCCATCCCTTGCATAATTGGGGCTTTTGTGTCTTCAGATTATCTTTAAATTCATGTTATTATAAATCTTGTTTATTACTGAAAAGACTAAGGGTCATTTGACAATGGTGTTGGGCACATTACAAATGAAGTATGTAGGAGAATCCATTCCAAAGGCTTGCAATTTAAACAAGGAAGACAAAGAGAAGATAAAAGAGGGAAATTAAATTCAAATGCAGTTAGAGAGTCAGGGGAATTCCCTGCTTTTCTCCTGACTTTCACTTTATGGACAGACACAAAAGTTAAATACAATATAACAGCAATATTTTTAAACACATTTGGCATGACAAAAACATGAAACACTTACAAACAAAGCTATAAAAAAACCCCAGAAATCTAAACCATACATCACTATTCAGCACATGGGTCTCATTGAATAATTAGGAATAACATTGAAGTTAATTAGGTTAAAATTATTTTTTTTTAAATTCAGATAATGTTGTCGGGGCAGTGGGAAGCCAAAACATTAATTGGTATAACTTTCTACTAGTTGAATTCCAAGACTCCTACTGCACATCAATTGATTATGGAAAATGCTGAACACAAGACTGGCACATGGATCACATGGAACATTTGGAGCTTGCAGGATTCCACAGTTACGTAGCTGAAGTAGAATGCTACAGTATTCTGCAGTAATTGTTACCATTTAAATAATTACTGTAGCTGATTAGTGTAGAATAGGAAGTAAAAATCAGCCAAAGAGATAATTACAGGCATGGTAGAAAAAGTTTCAGAAGCTTCCATGTAGAAATTAAGATGAAGAGCAACATTATGCATTCCTTTCCTCATTCATGACAACTACAATGCTGCTGCTAACATTCTCCAAGACTTTAATTTCCAACTCTGAGATATATTCCAAAGTAATTATATTCCCAGCTCAATCAAATTTGCATTCTAATGCAAAATGTTAGGAGTATTGTCACATGGTATTATGTCAATAGATTATGACATTTAAGTTCTGCAAATTTTGCCTTAACATTACTGAAGCAGCTATTAGGATTTTTGAGAAATCAAATATGGTTTAGGATTTATGTCTTAGTCTGGAACAGCTGGTATTAATCTCTGACACAATTCTAAACTAGGTGGATCTCCATTCTGTTCCAAAGCCCTATGTCCATAATTCTGTAACCCACCCAGACTCTTATTAATTAGTAGATAATATACAGTCACACCTAAGTGAAAAGTAGCCTGGATCACTAGGAATTTGTTGTGGGCATTCTAGAAGCATATTAGTGCTGCTAACAATCAGCATTGGATTTCTCTCTTTATCTATAGCAGACAAAATTGTAGAAAGATTTTTTAAAATTCTCTAGAATTCTTTTATTTTGTGCAAGTTTTTGCAAAATAATTTTTGCATTGGAACATAAAAGTTGGCACAAACAACATAAATTATTATTTTTATTTCTCTTGATATATAAAAGTAATCAGAGAGGTTTTATAGGAATACCATTTTGACATTGATCTGGAGTTTACCATACTGGGGCTACTGTAACACAGTCACCATCACATCTTTTAATATACACAGAATGGAAGATAAAGGAAAAAGGTCATATCTGACAGGAGTAAGGTTCAAGGTTTTGGGTGAACAGTTGTTATCAAAAAAACAGCAAGAAGTGACTGACACAGAGGTCCACAGAAGCAAAGTGAAAATAGGAGGAAACAGGAGCACAGGCTTTTTTTACAGAATGTAAATGTCTTCCTTGGGATAATGCATATGGAAAATAGTTAAAAGGCAAAGAACAGCTGTGTAATCATTCCCTATGGTAAAGAAATGTAAAGTTAGTTCATAATATTCCACAATGTCATTATAAGTGCCTGAGTATTCTTTTTTGGGAGTCAACTAATTTACCTGCAGGAAAGATATGTGTGTCTTCTGGTATGAAATGACTTTCATCAGCCCTGAATAGCATCTTTTTCACTTTATCATAAATTAGATACAGGCATTTAACTAGTCTTTATGAAACTAAAAAGAATGACAATATTGCTGCTACCCAGGCAATGATCCACGAGCGAAAAAAGTTGCATTTTGTCATTATGTGAATTCCCATTGTAAATAATTGATTTCTGCAATTAAGGCCTTTCCAGAAATTTTAAGGCATTTTTTTCTATCTGGTCTTATTCTCCTTTTGTAAGGAAAGGAATAGATAGGTAATATTTCTAATAGTTCTTTTATTTTAGAAAAAAATAGTGAGAGGCATATTCCTGGTCCTAAAGAAATCCTTAGCCAAAACTCAGGAATCTTAACTCAACAGCTTTATACAGGTCAGCTGTATTTGTCCACCATCAACATCATCTAAAGGAGCATTATTCTAATCCAAGAACAGAAAGGCTGATGGTACAAAATGGTCCATAAAACACACTAAAACAAGCTATGATATAACTCTGGCATCTGCATCACGGGAGTCACAATAGTCCCTGTATTGGAACTGAAGCTCTGCTGGAGCAAGGGCAATGCACATCTAATGAAAATAACATTTATTCTTGAAAAGACATCAATCTAAGTGAAAGATGAGAAGAGCAGATGAACACAATAAGGAAGCAAATGATAACAATGAAAGATAAGAGAAACAGCATGATAAACTTAGGTCACAGCACACAGCCTGCTGAAGTAGCATGAGCTTATCAAGAGCTTAGGCAGGCTTTGGTTAAGGAGCACCAAGTTTTACGGTGTTATTTTAACCACTGGAGGGCTCTTGTATTTTTTCCACAAATACCTTGGTAAAGAATCAACATGGTAAATGTTCTTGTTAATAGGAAGTCCCTAGCTGCTACATAACCAGCATGCCTGTGCAATTTCATGCAAATCAAATTCAATTTACAGTGCTTTCATTTCATCTGCAATTAAAAGTTGAAAAAAGGAAGGAAAAAAAATCCTCTCAAGTAGAGGTTATCTATTTCTTCATAAATAGGACACCTTTTCAGAGACTCTCTTTTGTATGCAGTGGTAGAGATGAGATCTGTACAAAACACAAAAGGAATAAAGTATCAGTGCTCGGTATTGTGAGGGCATTGCCCAGATTCCCTGTCAAGTCTCAGTTCTGTACAGGCAATAATAACCATTACTGGGCTTTTTGGGTTTCAGTCACTGCTGTGACTCTCAATACAATGAATACAACACAAAGAAAAAAAACATTTTAAAACTGCTGATAAAACCCCTTTCTTTTTTCCACCTTTGAAAAAGTGTTGGGAGAGTTTCTGACAAAAGAAGGAAGTAATTTCAATGAAAGGGATAATAGGAAGTATATTGAATGAGAAAGAGGATGGAGGGCAGGAAATGCAACAATAAAGTTTAATTAAATTAAAGAACAGGCTCCAGCAGTGAAGTATATGCTGGAATAATTTTTTTTTTTTTTTTGTCTAAGAACTACAGGAGAAGTTTAACATAGGTTATTGAAGATAAAAATATAACCATTGGATATAATATAAAATATATTGATTTTTGATTCAAAAGATAGCTTTGCACTGAATACCTCCTCTTTTTTTAACAATTTACTTTCTGTAACATAGTTGAGGAAACTAAAAGGAATGTGATACATGGAGGATCTAAACTAGCATCCTCACAGAGATACTTATTTCAGGTCGTGGAAGCCAATCAATGTCAGAAAGAATAAGGAGGTACCATTATGAGTATCATAACTTAAAACAAGTGTTTGACATAATAGATCCTGCTGAAATCAAAAGCCACTTCAAACCATATCCCGCTTTTACAGCCAGAGACCTCATTAATCTGATAACCCTTCAGATCCAGGGCAGGTGGGGAAGAAGAAGTTAAATACCCAGAATAACTGAATGAAATCACTAGTCACCTTACACATTAGAAATTCAAGTATATTAAAAAATTACCACAAAGTTTAGGATCAATGCCCCTCCAGCTTCTACACAAAAATGTTCCTTTGTAAGGCTCCTTCTTATACTTTAAGACCAGTATCCACATTACTGTAATACTGGCACAACAAGACTTTGTCCTTAAATTCCACTATCACGCACCACTTTAGAGGGAAGCTAGAGCTACAGATCCCTATGAAACTCATCAAGCTTCATACATTTTCCCCTTTTCAGTTGTGTGATTTTCCCCACATGGTGCAAAACAAAAGTTCCTAAACTACTTGTGATTTTGCAATGACAGCATGACTTGCATTAGCCATGATAAAACCAACACATAAAGCAACTGTGAGCAGAATCACAAAGACGTGATAGGAGCTGGTAGGATGCTCTCTGAGCTGCAGACTTGCCACCATAAAAATCCCAAAGTAAAACACTCATGAGTTCTCAGACTCCAAGAACTCCTGGGACTGAGACTCCCACCTAACACTGCCTAGGAGAGGAAAGGACACAGGTCAGACTTGGCACTCAGGACTAAGGGGCACGGAAGCAAACAGTAACCTCTGCCAGCTTTTCCTGTCTCCTCGTGGGGTTTACAGCAGGAGAGCTGCATTACCAGTTCCCTGGAAATATCTAAAAACTTAGAGAGAACCTGAACTGCAACTGGATTTTGAAACTGACTGAAGAAAATATTTTTTCCCATATACTTTAAATCTCATATTTAAATCAATTGACACACCAAGACTAACAGTTATAAAAGGAGATGGTTTTAAGATTTGAGCATGGTTCGGGCTTCCTTTTCTTGACATTGTCCAAATTTGACTACCTTAATTTCAGTAGCAGTTAACAATGTGGTAATTTACCCAGCATTCTGGGATGAGAACTTAACATACTGAACTGCTGGTCAAAAAAAAAATAAAATCAGCATTATAACTGAGCTCCTCTCAACAGAGAACATCACAGACTATGTTTACAATGCGCTTGACAGAGAAAATGAGTATGTTGTAGGAATAATGATTAATTCATAGATATATATGTGATTTATTGTTACTGTTTCCACTGCAACCAGAGCAGTGCTACTGACAGAAAAATTCCCACACTATGGTTTAAAAAGATAAAAAAAACCCCAAAACAGCTGTTAAGAAATTATTCCATATTGTAGATCAATCCTTTTTCACACATGATTTTTTTGCAACTTTTTCATTACTTTTCTTCACTGCAGAAGTATAACATTAACAAAACCCTATAGAGCTGTAGACTCCCTTTAGGAACATATTGCCTACATTTACTGTTTACAAATAGTAAAAACTTTGGTGGTATTTTCCAGTGTAGTTTACATTTGGGATAATATTTCATATAGATATAAACATATACACAAACATCTATGTGGTTGAGATATATATATATATAACATTTCAAGAATACCTTGGTAGACAATTTTATTTCAATGGTACATGGCACTTAAACTGAAAATAGCTTTTATCTTTAATTGTCAAACTATAAAGTTACCTTACACTAAGTATTTTTTCTTGAAAGGAATAATGTAAAGTGACAGAACAATAGAAGCCTGACACATTGCAAAGGACATAAAAATTAACCTATAGAATCTAAAGCATCTTGAACATTATAGCATCTAGGAGCCATAAAGGAGTATGGCAACAACACTGTTTACAAAACATCCTGTCACCAATCTAATATCACCATTGATTTTTTTAAAAGTATCCTTTCTATACATCATCATCAGATTTCCAAAAAAGCATATTTACTCGTATTCATAACTCTTCTGAGAAAAACTAAACCCAAGAATACATGTATCTTTAAGCTTGTGGCACCAAGTTTTTATCATTGATCATGGTGGCTTTTCTCTGGCCTCCCACACAACTTGAGAGCAATGGCTGGTAGCTGCAGCAGAGCCTTCAGCTGTGCTTTGGGTGAAGCACCATCTCCTTCTCGTTTCTTTTGCTGGTTTTGGCTGAGTTAATTTTCTACCCAGTGGCTGGTACAGAGCTGTGTTCTGGATTTGTGCTGAACGCAGGGTTGAAAATACAGACATATTTTTGTAGTTGCTGAGCAGGGCTCACATGGAGACAAGGCCTTTGCTGCTTCTTGTACACCAGGCTGGGGATGCCTGGGAGGAGACACAGCCAGGACAGGTGATCCCAACTAACCAAAGGGATATTCCAGACTATGTGACATCATGCTCAGTATATAAAATAGGAGGAAGAAGGGGAAAGAGGGGATATTTGGAGTGATGGTGTTTGTTTTCCCAAGTCACCGTTCCATGGGATGGGGCCCTGCTCTCCTGGAGATGGCTGAACCCCTACCTGCCCATGGGAAGGGATGATTTAATTCCTTGTCTTGTTTTGCTTTGCTTGTGTGGACAGTTTTTGCTTTCCCTATCAAGCTGTCCTCGTCTCAACCCACAAGTTTTCCAGCTTTTACCCTTCCAATTCTCTCCCTGACCCCACCAGTGGGGCAGAAGCAGCTGCCTGGGGCTTGGCTGCTGGCATGGGTTAGACCACTGTATCTCCATTTGAGGAAAATAATTCTGCTTCTGAAAAAGAAGCTGTTCCACTAAAATGTAGAAGCTGATTATTCTGTGTTGCATAGAAGCCTCCAAAATCAGAGAGCACACCTATGTGTCTCCCACTGGCAGATCCATAGGTGTGCCCAGAGCAGCAGCACAGCACGAAGCAGGATCACCCTGTGACCCAAGAGAGAACGGCTGCCTCAGCGGGCACTGCAGCTTCCAGAGCTTTTCTACTTCCCAGCTTGTTAGTTCTGCCTACTCTGCTCTGTGATATTTATTTATTTTAAACCTGGTGGGATTTGTTATCCTTTCTATGAAAGGGCTGATCAATGATCCCCACTACTAACTCTAAGCTATCAGACCCAAAAAATTCAGTTTTCATTGACGGCTTCAATTCATGTGATCATAACAGCAGTGCTAACCACTAAAAATAAAAGGAGCACTTCACCAAAGATCTAAACACTATTTGATATAAGAATTGAGATATTTCAAAGCTACTTTTAAAAGATTTTGCTTTACTTTCAAGAGTAGACCTTTTCTGCTGTTTCTCCTCAAGACTCAGGGAGCTAAATGCAGTCCTCCAAGTTAAGTCCTTTATGACAGAGGTTAGTATTCCAATCAGGAGTCTAAGATTTTTTTTTTTTCTTGAAATAGAATGCATGTACTGCATTTCATAAGAAATTAAGGGTTAAATTTAGAAAAAAATCTATGTCCTTCATTCAGTTCACTTAGACCATTTCTATTTAACAGGACCAGTGTCATCTTGTAAAACAAAAACATAGTGCTGAAGCATCAATCTATGGAAATGCAGCATTTAAAAGACATGTGAAATTTTTAAAGGTTTCTATCAGGTACACCCAAGAATGTTCCAGAAATGTTTGAGGCTATGAGAAACTGACTTATTCAACACACTCACAACATGACAAAATTGTTAGCTTATGATTAAACTGTAATGCCTCTCCTTTTTCCTGTAGTACCATGAGACCCTTCCAATTAGGATCTCTGGTTTCTTAAAGCAGATGAGGTATACACAGCATTGTGTGCTCTAGAAAACCCTTTTTACAGACATGCTAGATTAGATCAAACAGAGCACCTTCTGACTGTCAGGAGAAACTAATATAAACTAAGGTCACAAAAATAAGTATTATCTTGATACCTATTAAACTTGAATAGTGTTCAAGTACAAAAGAGTTGTGATAAAATAAATTGGGTATTTTAATGTGTATGAATATGTAATATTTATATTTAATGGTCTATTATTATAAATTATAAATGTACTTTAAACATGCATATCATGATAGCCCATTATTAACTATAACTATTTTGTCAGGCAGTAATTTGCATTTAATAATTTCAGTCATTTTCTTATTCAGACTTTGTATTTTCCCTTTTGATTTCTTTTACTCCTCTGTTCCTCTGAGCTTAGGTTACTTTTTCAATGCAGCAAACTGTTGGGATATAATGGTTAAATAATGTGAAATTGCACTGATGCCAGTGAAATAAAAGCGAGTTTTACAAAACCAAGTTCCTTCCCTGAACATAATAACAGTAAATTTCTAGTGTCCTGTAGTGCAATATCCATTAGATTTATTATGTTGCAATTCCCAATCCCACTAGTTCTGCCTGAGGGTGAGTATATTACATTTCATCACAGTTTCATTTTCTCCTACAGATGAGAAATGGGAATGCTATTGCAGTTATGTAGAATGCATGTGTTAAATCTGATCTCTAATAAAATCAAACACATCACAACTCACAGCACTTTAGCACAGTGTCGGCAAAATGAAACACCATCTGTCATCATGTAGAGACTGCCTTATTGTAACACAAAATCAAACTGCTCAGTGTGAACATTGTTATTTAATAAATGGGTAAATGGAAACTGATCATTATGATCTTATTTATTTTAAATGACTGGTTAAAGCTACAAAAAATGCATTATAACTTATCAATTAGATGTATGGACATTACACTAACACCAAGAGCAAACATACATAAGCCAAGCCAAAATTTTAAATGCCTTCAGTGAAAGAGTGAGATAAATATGCGAGACACACATTTACAACAAAGACCTGCCAAAATGTAGGCTAAGGATAGAAACTGATGAAACAAAAATTCACTGTCTGCACTCATGAGACAAAACCAGCTGAATGCTGTTATTAAAGAATAGCTACTTGTAGGAAGTAGGTTTAAAAAAAAGCAAACATCATTCTCTAGTCTGAATGAATTGCAATGATAAAGGTTAGTCATCATCCCAACATAAGCTGCTTCCCTAAGAGCTTCTTCTTTAGCCATTTTAACACGTATCAGAGTGAAGAATGATGCAACATATTTGCTGTTAGTATGAATTAATTGCCTTAAAGAAAAAAAAGGATTCATCAACTAAACTGTTCCTTTCTATTGACAACAACAGATAAAACAAGATTTCAGGTTTATAATTACAAGAACCTAGATTTGACAATTTAAATGCCAGCTTCTAGTTATATAGGTTATTTTTGCTATTATAACAAAAACCTAAGTCATTTATCTTCAGAAAGGATCCTCACACACCGAATATGTAGTTTTCAAAGAGCTATTACTGTATCTGCAGAGACAATAACATGTGCTGACAAAATCTTAATAGTCCCATTGCCCTCATATCATATTTAAAGGACCCATGAGCCTGGTAAGATGTCAACAGAGGTATCCAATACAGCAGCACTGACACTCTGTGATGTCTAAGGGAGTAAACAGACTGCCAGTAAAATCTCACATGTTTATGAACGTGAGAATTTTCTCCATTTCACTAATATTGTATCATGACTTGAACAGCCATTAGCAGTTCAGCAGAAATGCCCCATGCTATGAATGCATTTATGATTATTTTGCTCGTTGTATTGGCCTCAGAGGTTATTGCATACAACTTAAATATATCATAGAAGCTATCTCTTTGGTTTCAGTTTTCTTCAAGATTTTGTTTTAAACATTTAAAAGAAATGTTTGCCACAGAAAAATAATCACCATCCCTTGTTCCATACGTGAATTTTTTTTTTTATATGGGCAATTTACAAACCTAGTAGGTAAGATAAGGTGCAGACAATGGATAAAACCTCATTATTTTTACAGCAAAAATTGGATCTATGTGCAGTTATGTTTTATGTTCCATTGATTTGGACGGCACTTGCGATTATTTAAAAATGACAGACCAATATATATAGTCTTAAATAAAATTCTCACCATTTGGGACATTAAACATTGAGGCACTTATTTCTTCTTTGATTTGCCTTGTTGTTCTTGGGCCTCAAATATTTGTCACAGAGAAACACCTATCAGGGAAAACCCCAATAAAACTTGTGCACTGAGTGATAAAATAAAAACTGTAAGTATCCTTTCTCCTGCTAATCCTCAAGGCACTGTGTGAGAGAGCCATTTGCCTCCCACCCAAACGCAGCCCCTTGCAGCGAGGAGCAGAGCAGCTGTTTAAGAGCCGCATTAACGCCGCACAGCAGCGCGGGACAGGCGGCCACGAGAACACCCTATTGAGATGAAAGTGGGAAGAGAAATTACAAAATCTAACCATAATTACCAGGGCTGGATTAGGGCCAGAAAACAGTCACTACAGCATCTTGAATAACCACAATAATTCTGCAACTTGGTTTTATAGCTCAGCCAGGAGATGGCATCTCAATCAGCACCGAGCTCTCTAAGGCTGCATTGGGACACTGCTTTTAGTGCAGAGCAAAAGGGAAATTAAGGATGGAGTACCAGCTTTATGTGCAGTTGTCATGGCTCTTGTTGCCTGAAATTAGATCTTGAACATTAATTTAACATAGAGTTTTTGTGTTGATTATATCAGATTAGGAAGTTATACAATCATATATGAGGCTTTTGAGAACACTGAAACGTTCTGCACACAGGGAACACTGATATACTTCCCGTATGTGCTTCATTTATTAAAGCACTTATACAAGGGAGCCCTTAGAGAAGGAACATCTTTCCAGAGAGACTCTGGAGGTTTGGTTGCTAGGAAGGTACATATGCTCCTCTTTTTAATGAGATTTAAAGTATCATGCATTATATATTATTTTCTACATTTAGGATATTGGCAATTATTTACCTTATTTTGTACTTCATTTTGCATTTCTGGTATGTAATCTCTCTGTGTACAAAACAGCCTTCATAAAGAATTCCCTGCAAAGTCCAGAGAGGGTACCTCTCACATTATTCCCTCAAATGAAATAAAATAAAATAAAAAAAAAAACCAAAATCAAAACAACAAAAAAAAAAACCTAAAAAACAAAAAAAGCCAGCTCATACAGCTTTTTCCTTTATTGATATGTCTGCTGCAGACATTCATTCATCAAAAATTTGTTTTCACCAACTGAAAAAAGAATTCCTCTTGGCCTGTACCTCAATAACTATCAGTGTGGATATTGTACACCTTCTATCTATTCTCTTCTGGTTTTTATTATGAGAACCCTGCTAGCTTTATTTTCAGAAGTGATGTTTAAATGTCTGCCTTTTTTATATTCCTGAAAATTACAGAGGTAGTGTTTAAACAGAAATTTTATAAGAACAAATCACTCTAGTCTTCTTACCTTTAAATGTTAAATAAAGGCACAGCCATTAGACCAAAGAAATTCTAAACTGATGTAGTTTTAACTGCTCATCTTACAAAAGCAAATCATTATGTAAATGCACAGCAGAGCCAGCTTTTTACATGGCCTTTCTTCATTTACATAATAAGAGATGCTAATCAAAGGTCAAAAAATGGTAGCAAACATTTCTGCTGAAATTAGAGACTGATAAGGCAAATTATGACATTAGTTTTAGTTTAAGGAACTGTTTTGAACTCCAAATAGTTTTCAGAACTGCATATTTAATATGCATAAAAAATGATGGGATGTGCTTTTCACCAGTTCCTTGTATCAGTATTTAATTTCTACTATGCTTGCAAAGCACAGTAGAAGCAAATACAGCTATTTCAATATTATAACTAAACACAACTTGAGAAGTATGAAAATTGTAGTAGATGAGTTGAATACAAGTGGTACAGATATCCAAAATGCAACAGTAGATCTCCAAATCTGTAGCATGCCCATAACTATCACTTGTCTCTTCCATGCAGTTGTTCCCATCCTTCTCCACACCTCCCTAAGAAATTGAAATTTCTTCTTTCTCTCCATTTCCTACTAAGGATACATACTATAAAGTATGTATCTGTGTCACTAAACTATGATTCATGTCTAGTTATAAAGATCTGAAAGCCAAATAAAATTTCTGTAACAAGGGCAGAAAGAACTACTATGAGTTTTGGTTTGTTGGTTTGGGGCAGGTATGGTTTTCCCCCCACAGAAGCCCTCAACTTTCCTTTCAATTTGGGGGCACAGCAACGTGCTTGGATGCAGCTGCTGTCTAAAGCACATCATCCTTCCAGTACCAAGCTCAGATATGAAATATGACACAATCAGCAAAGTACAAACTAAAATGGAACTCATGGTATTAGAACTTTTAAAGTTGAAAGAAATTTTTCCCACTCCAATATTCTGCCTTGGCATTTAGTGTGTTGCTATTTTCTGATTATATTACAAACACAGGGAAAACTTATTTATGGCTCCTACCATCACAGTTTCCAATTTCAAACTTCCCAATGGCAGCAGGAGACAATTCAAATTCTATAAGCATTTAGAGAAACATCAACCAACCACCATATGATGCTTTTTCTTTGTGCAATCCAGTTTCTTTTTAATTTTAAACTATATTGTTAGAATAAAAGTTAAATGACAATAGCAACTGCTGTCATTGTTTATTTTTCCTGTTAATGCTTCCAAAGCTCACTCTCAGTAACTTTGGTATTTTCTGTTACATACTGCTCCTGTAACACTGACACATAGGAACTTCTCAGTCCTGATACTCCCTAACATAGGGAAAGCCTCCAGATTTAAAAACTAGGATACTGAAGCTGAAAGAGATTTTTAACTCAAGCCACCCTGAAAAATATACATTAATATCAGATACTAGATGCAAAGCTCAGAAAACATAGTAAGGAGAGCATATCAAACAGATAAATAAAAAGATAAGTCCATAAACACAATACCATCCTAGCTGCAGGTAGAATATTTACTGTTTGACCTACAACTCTCACTCCACTGTCACACATAAATCAGATTTTTCCAATACAGGGAGATTTCTCTTGCAATTGCAGCAAAAATCTCATTAAAATGAACTGGCAGACAGAATATTTCTATCTTACAGAAAATTGGTGAAAAGCCAAAAAAAAATTCCTTGCCTACACTTTATATTCAAAAATTTTCAGCCACTCTAGCTGTAATATTTATGCTGTCCATGTGGATAGATATATTCAAGCTGTAGAACACAGTCAATATCTTTCCCACATACAACAAAATAAGCTGTGTCTTCAGATGCTTCCATGCACTTTTTCCCACTGATTTACCATTAAACTGCCATCACGGAACATTGAAATAATAACTCCTGAAGCACTGCTTACATTTAGCCAGCCAGTTTTTTGAAGGTTGGCTTTTAATTCCCCTCAGAATATATTTGATGGAAAGCACACTGGTTATTTTTATAAGCTGACAGACTCACAAACTATCTTCTCTCAATTACCAGTAACATGCACTGTACATTCAACTTGGTTCTTTGTGTGGAACAGAGTTAAAGAACAGCAACCACTGCCTTCTCTTGTAAATTCATTACTCAGCAAAATTATTCCCTCTCCTCTGGTACCAAAATCCCAGCAACTTTCACAAGAACTGAGTAAATTTTAATCAAAACAAAGTTGATTATTCCAGCGAGGAATGCCTTTTTAGCTGAAGTTGTCAGCTTCAGTTTGTCCCTGCAGAAAGGGCCCTGCAAAGCAGGGTGTGAAAGGGAGAGAATAAGAATTTTTTGGTATAGGTACAACAAAAACTGAACTACTCGGTCAAGGAAAGAAGCTTTTTGTCTCCCCTAGTGTTAAGCTGTGCTATACAATCTAGGAAAGGGAGGGGGCTGTCCTTCAAAGAGGATTTTAAACATATTGTGCTGATACCACTTTTTGCCTTTATACAATGTGAGGGCAGCTTCTAAAGGGACAAATTATTTAAAGTTACAATTTTCTTAGATTCTCAAAGTGCAAGATAACTGCCCCAGGAAGAAAAGGAACCAGTGACAGACATAAAAAAAAAAAAAAAAAAAGAGTATTTTTTCCTTCTGGAAATTCAGGTCTATTAGGAATCTTTTCTTGGTTTTTGTTAAAAGCAAACCAAACTAGAGTATCATATACTCAGACATAAAAGTGAATGGACAATATGCCTATAGCCTGCAAGAAGGAGGTCTTACAGTGATCAGAGGAATCAATTTGGTCAGAAGCTTGGCAATGATCCAGGGAGCTCAAAGTGTAAGGACCTCACAAAACCTGGGTATGGCTCACACCAGCCAGGCCTGCTTATATTCCTGCTGCTTGTTTTTGAGGCAGCACAGAGTGGGAAATGGAGGCTGATCCCTGGTCTATGTTCCCAGGCAGGATGTCATCCAAGCTCATCAATGACAGGGACAGCCTCACATGTCACCATACCTAGATCACCCAACCACCTTAGCACCAAACTTGTCTCGGGTGTTAAATTGGGTCTTTCTGCCTTGGGATCATTAACTCCTTTCCCAATGCCTTTGTCAGCTTTGGCACTGGCACAGAACTGAATGATCCCGAGCAATGTTACTGTTCAAAAATCAGTGTCCTTTAAACTGCTCACTGTGATTCTTCAACGCCCAAGAACTTAATTACACACTAATGTAATTCATTCTAATCCTGTAGGTAAGCAATGAAGAGATGTTGTTATTTATAGACATGTGAAAACATCCACAGTGCCAACTTGAAATATGCCAAACTCATCTGCTCATTTCAAACTTAACACTCTGACCAGTTTCATCCCCAGTTCCCCTAAAGACTGACTTGCTGTGCCTTAGAGAACTACAGGACTTAGACAGTAACCCGTGGCTTGGGAAGACACAAGGCAAAAATAGAACTGTTTCCATCACATTCTTTTCTTCCTACAGGATCTCAATGACCCATTTAGTGCATAGGGTGTTCAGCAATCAGAAAAAAGAGAAACCTGTTTCAATATTTTCTTCTCATTCTCTTGGAGGCAGTGGGAATATTTGGATTCTATTGAGGGGCATGAGAGCAAATGTGATCAGATTTTGGCCATGAATTATTTTAACTGACTGTATTTAATAAGCAGAGCTTGGAAATAAGCTGAATATAGTAAGGAGCTAAACAGTATGAATTCAACCATGCTTCAGTGAGATAAAATCTAATTAAGTTTCAGGAGAACAAAGTGTGAAACAACACAAGCAGGGCTGGGTAAATTATAATCAAATATAGTACTGAACAAAGGGCACAATATGGAAAAAAAGTTCTCCAAGAACACACATTGTCTAGTGAAAAATGTGCTAGTGATCAAAATATCCAGAGTAAACAACAAAACAAACTGTAACAGGAAAAGGCAGCACTTATGTGATAAAAAGAATGAATCCTAAGGAAAAAAAAAAAAAAAAAAAAAAAAGAGGGTGCACAGACTAAGTTGAAAGATAACTGCAGATAAGAAAACAGAGTTCATGAATGAGGAAGCCAACAGTACAAACTGTTAAGACTAAGAACAAAATACCACATAGTTACTGAACATGAAAACCAAGAGATCAACTTAAGAGATGAAAATACCACAGACCCATCATAGGAAAGAGTAATTTATTAAAATAATAATCATACATTACTAAAACCCTCAAATTAGTTCTTTAATCATTGTTTAAAAAGGAGTTTCAGAAAGTAACTCTCAGACTTACAGACATCAAGAAAGTAATCCAGAGATCTTAAAACAACTGGGAAAAAAGTGGATGAACTTTGAAAAGAGAAAAGTTACCTCAAGCATACACAACAAATTAAGCTACAAGGGTAGAAAAAAACTTTTATATGTATCTGGTATAAAATTTTTCTTTGATTACATTGTAGATGGTTGTAACATGAAAAAAATTTTATTGTATATTGTCCCCTTTTCAACATAAATTCCAAGAAATCTGACAGTTCTTTTCTTGCCTTACTAATGAGGCTTAACATACATACTTTCAGGACAGATGGTTTAAAAAGTACAAGTGAAATTGTAGCAGAAATCATTACATCAATGTAATATGTTTAAACAGATAATTAAATTGTAATCCCAAGCCAAGAAGCTGAAAGTTTACATTCAGAAGTAAAAACAAAAAGGAAGAACCCCCTGGAAAAAACACTAGATTTTTATTGAAGAGACACAGTAGAAAGAATTGAAGTTGCATGGATTTTAGAAGCATCACCAAGTCTCTGCTTCCACCACCATTCCCTTTCTGTGCTTCTTTCAGTCTTTTATTTCCCTCTGCATCACACAATTGAAAAGAGCATTTGGTCCAAAGTCATTAAGTAGGGTATTGGGGTGAGCCACATATGTGGATAGGGAACTGGCTTAAATGTCACAGACAGAAGCTGTTTATGAGACAGAGCAGTTTGGGAGAGAGGGATTAGTGGAATGCCACAAGAATCAGTATTATACCCATTTTTGTTCATTTTATATATCACTGACCTAGAAGATGAAATATGCATGAAGGTGAAGAAATTTGCTGATGAAACAAAACCAGGGAATAGAGCTTGTAAAGACAAAAGGAGAAAGGCAATAAAATTCTGAATGACAAATAGACCAGGATCACAGGCTGATACTGTTAGTGGTTTCATTGGCATCTGCAATTCATTGTAAAGAAAGGTAAGGTTATGAGATGACAAAAAAATAATAAAAAGTAGTTCTCTCTCCATGGCCATATGCCACAAAATATTTAACAGGAGTTGATACGGTCCTAGTTCTGGAAAGAACTTTAAAACCATCTACACAAAGATTAACTGCATTTAAATTAATAAGACCAGAGATTCTAGGACAGATACAGAAAACAAGATTAAGACTTGGAATAAAACATTCTAATACTACACAGGGGACTTGAAGCCACATTTGGAATTCAGCTGCAGCTCTTGTCCCTTTAGTATAAAACGAATATTTGAAGAGTGAAGATAATAAAAGGACAATTACAGAAATTCTAGAAGTTTAATTCACAAAAGAGTGGGCAGATAGTATTCTTCAAAAAAAGATCCTGGAGAATTAAAAACTACCTGAAATATACAGAATATTGATGAGAATATAAACAAGGGAATACATCCTCTCAGAGTGAATGGAATACACCAAGTTGAAGATTATTTTAAAAAGTTATTTCCCTCAAGTAATCTATTTCCTGATTAAAAAATGTGCAGAGAGGAAAGGGAAGTATCATGACCACCAGCATTACCAGAATGGCTCTATTGAGTGATGATCAGAAGTACTGGGTGTCATATTAACTGTCCTATTGTAGCAAAAGCAATTTCACATCATGCTGTGTGAGTGACCATCAAACATTGGCCATCATCAGTTACCCAGAGAAAAAAATTCACATGTTATAAGTATTAACATCAACTCCTACTGTATGCTTGTCCAAGTCCATATTAATAGCACAGATTTTCCATGGACAAGAACTTATTAATGAGTTTTTGAAATTGCAAGGAATTACTTATAATGTGGATAGCACAACTTGCCACCTTGTGTGACCTTTGAAATCACACACTCTTTCACAAGGGCTGCACGATGTGCCAGGCTATGACTCAGTCCCTTTTCTTACACTGGCTTCTTTTCAAAAGTTTTTTTTTTTTATCCAGGTCTGATCAAAATCTTCTTGAAAATTAAAGATTCTTAGAAGCTTCAGAGAAAAACAGATCCACCCTGAGTCAGTCATGCATATTCTCAATATATACAATAACTTAAGAATTACTATACAGCACAAGAGTTTAGTGACCAGATCTATAAAACGTTATATAATTTCTATAATGTAATGCTGCTAAATTGTGAGGTTTTCTTAATGTGTACTATTTTCCTAGCCTGAATAATCTTTTTATACCAGCCTTAGTAACTACTAAAATCAACTTAATATTATTAGAATATTATCAACTTTCATTATATTTAATTTGAGAATCTGACAAGAGATAATTTTAAATACATTATCACTGAAATTAAAATCACAAATTGTAAAATTAATCCTAGAAGTGTCAGTTGTAATGCAGTGTAATTTCACTGTCCTTGAAGTGACTCTTTATTAACTTCTACAGATTGGAATCCCAACCAAAAAAAATAAAAAGCAAAAAAAGCAGTGAAATAATTTCAATACCACACTAGCTACCAGCAGCCAGATAAGGCAAATCGGGAGAGATGAACTCAGTTGATTTGATAACTATCTACAAATGTACAAGTTGCATTCCTGTCAACCACATTAATTACCCAAACAAAACTGGCACTCATTAGCTAGCACAGTCTCTAAAACATAACAGCAACATTGCATTGTCTTAGGTTGAAGAGAGAGGGGGGGAAATAAGAAAAATTAAACAGTTATTACTTTAAGTTATTGTCAAATTTCATTTTGATATAATGAGTGCTACTGGGAGTTCAGAGGGCACCCCTGAGCCATTAAAGGCTTCCCAGTCTTATGGGCCAAGCAGAATAATTTTAGGAGACATGTTCTTGGGGAGAAGACTCTTCTGCACTTGATCTATCACCTCTGCCAGCAACAGATCACTCAAAAAACCTCGAAACCAGGAGATGCACCAGAGACCTTAATGAGAGCAGACAGTACCCTATTTTTATTGCCTGTCAAGTAAGGAAGTTATTTAGACAATTTGTTTAACTTCTATCATTTGCTCTTGTCATTTCCTAGTCCGATCATAAGTAGCTTAGGATGTAAACCTGTATTTTACATACTCTAAAATCAAGATGAAGTGAAGCATATGCATTTTCAGAGGGTGTGTGAGTGCAGGCACGTGATAATCAGTATGCTGGAACAGATGCAGAAGCTTTTTAAAACCCAAATCAATTGGCCCATTGTAGTTACTGGGGAAATACAAAGGTATTCAGACTACTTAGATATGAGACCTGCCTAGAGAGAACACATTTTAGAGGAACAGGATAGTAACAACTTTAATCTCCAAAACCAAAGCAAAATAGAATAAAAACAAGCCAATGGCCTTACAGAAGGCCTAGAAATACTTGCTCTGTTAGAATTGTACAGCAGTGGTAAGCTGAACTTGCTAAATAGTACAGCTCACTTTGGAGGATAATTATATTCCCTAAATAAGCTATTTAGTTGTACTCAGATGGAACAAAAAATATTTTGCTACTACTGATTCTCATTTATATTGCAATTCTGTTGCTTATCTTGTGTAATTACTGTTAATTAAAAAGTTACTTACCACAGTGTTGTCTTTTCTACATCAAGTCTGAATTTCCAAATGAGACATATAAATATTATGTATTATTATCGTGTGATAATGGCTTGTATCATTACTGGATTTGTAAGACAATAATTTCAATTGATGGAGGATAGACCAGGGCTCCTGTTAGTGCAATGACTGAGGTCATTTACAGAATACATTTTCTTTGCATTTATGCTCTTCAGTGTGGCCATTACTATATTACACTTGCACCTAAAACAGGAATTAAAAGACAGCTTCCTTACTGTTTAGACTGATTTCTACTCGATTTGTATTCACATAAATGAGCTTATAAGGTGCAAAGGGCTGGAGATTCAGCATTTAAGTTTATGGGCATTTGTCCACACGCAACTCAGTAAAATGCTGCCTCCTGTGACAGCAGGGAGAAAGAATCACTACTGATTGCAAATAATTTTATACAGATGTTTGCTTACAGGCAAGTAAACCTAAGAGAATACAGCAGAGGATAATGATACAGACCAGGCTTGCCAAACACTAATTCACCAGGTTTTGATCAGAAAGTAGATGACAACTGATGACTTTATACAAGCTGTTCTGAAATGCATCATGGGATGCCAAATAAACTACAAAAGGCACATTTCCAAAAAAAAAATACAGTACATACCCTGAAAGCTTTGCTGTTTTAACACAGATGTTATTTGAGTATTTTCACTCTCCCTTGTAGTTTACTTGCAGTTCATACAAACCAAAAAAAAAAAAAAACAACTTTTTACTCTCTTGCAAACAGATCCCTAAGTGCAAAAGCCATCTTCTGGCACCCTATCTGTGTACGTCATCACATATTTTAAATGCACATCATGAGTAATATCAAAATATTTTTTATTTGATTCATTTCTAAATGGACAATGTTACCTTCAGATATTTCTTAAGTCTTTAAAAAAATACCCTAATATCTGCCTTTAAGTTGCTCCCTTTAACTTCTCTTCCTTCTCTCATTTTTCCTCCATCCATAAGCAATAACTTCTCAGTAACTCACTTTTTCCCTGTCCCATGCCAGACTGGGGTGTTGGCATCCACAGTGAAAAATCACAAAAGAAGCTGCCCTCTTTTAAGTGCAACCCCAACCTGCTGAGAGGGACTTTTTGCTTCACCATTCTCAGACCACAAGACTTGTTCTGGGCTGAAGGACAGGGAATTTCACTGCTCCACTGCCTTATTTTGCTTTCTACAGTCCCACCTCCTTCCTTGACCTCATATTGTTGCTGACTGATCCTACAGATTGTTTTCCTCTAATTTCTTTAAGACACTTCTCTGAATGTGATACCAACAAACCCTTGATGGCAAAGCTGTTTCCTTAAATCATCCACAAGATCTACAGAAAACTTTTATGTCACATGTCCTTGCAACACATTGTACACAACCACAAAAATTTCATCACCTTTTATATGAAAACTCTTAAGTAAATCAAATGGTGGTTGGGGTTTTTTTTCTTTTTAGGGAGTAAAAATATGTTTTGTCAGATTAAGGATGACTTTGTAAGATACCATTTAATCCTCTACAGTAGAGAGAAGTAGCACAAATCTGTTCCATATTACAGTTACAAGACTGTCACCTCTTAATAGAAATTCAATTTTTACCTAGAATTCACTAAGCAGTACAAGAACAATCTGCCAGCAACAAAATGACTCGCCCCACAAATGTGGTCCACAGTGCTACATAACCCAAAACCAGCACCAAACAACAGTATTGACACCAATGTTAGAAGTGACACCACAGGAAAGTAGAGAGCACCTGAAAAATAAAAGAAGAGGAAAAGAGAACATAAACCCACTGAAACTTGTGCATTTATTGAATATTTTGCACAATTTCCAGAAAGAATCTTGATGTCAAAGTTAACTAGCCAACTAGCTAATCGTAAGCTGGAAGCAATTTTAGCTACTTTCAGTATCCTTGATAAACTGGTGATTCAATATGCCAGTGTGAGTGATGAATTTCAGCGGTTTCAGGATGAATTTTACAGTATATTATACATGTCATAACAATCCCACACTCTCCAGAAGTTAGTAGTCATGGAATACATCACACAGTTTGACAAGCAAATCTCTCAACAAGATCTACGTTTATCTCTTATGACCTACAAAGCAACTCATATCACAAAAAATGGAGCAAGCCCAGCACATCTCAACATAAAGACAGATTGAGACAAATCTATCTACTTTACAGAACAGCCTCAGAGGACTATCAAAGTAAGCTAAAGATATATGTGCTCTCCCACAGCAAGATTTTTAAATCTATCTTAACTCAAACTAGTACATTCACAGCTTGGGGGAAAAAAAAAAGAGAAAAAGAAAAAAGAAAGAAAGAAAAGAAGGAAACAACAACAAAAAAAAAGGCCTGTGAACTGCCAGGAAATATTAGGCAAACAGATAAGATCCAAGGTCTTATATTCCATGTATTGTACTAAATAGCATCCTAATAGTGGGTAAGGATCAACTGTAATTTCTGTCAGAAGTAACCAAGGAAACCACTCATCTAAAAGTGCAGACATGGTGGGGGCGGTAGGAAAGGAAATGGACTCAAATCCAAACTCCAAAAACTTGGAGAGCTATCTGCAGCAAGCCTCCAAAAGATGCAGCTGTTTGAAGAAACAGCTTATACATATTTATTGAAACATTTTTTTGGTCTAAAAATCACAGTGAAGATGGAGCAGATTCTCATACATTACTAAGAACAGCCAATATGGACTCAAAGGCAGTGGTGCTGTGGCAACGAGTCAGGATTCATATTTTGGTAAGTCTTGTTCACAAGGTCTGAAAGACTTGACGACACTTCGGCAGTTCATAGAATCACAGAAGAGATTGGCTTGGAAGGCACCTCAAACATCACTTAGTTCTAACCCCCTGCCATGGGCAGGGATGCCTCCTACCTTTTCTGTGGTCTCAGTCAGAAGCTGTCCACACCACTGAAAGCTGAGTGTTTTGAGCATCTCTACACAGAGCAAATACCTGCTTCTACATCCACCTGGAGACCACACAAACCCAGCCCAATTCAGTTATGTCTGGTAGGAACCCACTGAGCATACATGATCTCACATACTGGATCACAGATTTCATAAAGCATTTCTGCCTCAGACCCATAAGTGTTATACTGAGAGCAGCCCCAAAAGAGGTTTTAAATATGAGGTTGAAACTGGTCAGAAAACCTTTGAGCAGCAGAAATTGATACAATTACTCTTCATTTCTTTGCAGCACTACACTACGAGCTTTCTTTGAAGACTTCAAAAATTTATACTGTAGATGGCTTTTTAGAGCTATTCCTGACTAACTCCCAGAAACTTCATTGATACTGAGTAAATACATCAGTAAAACACAATTCAAAGTTTTTTTAACTCAAGACATGCAGAACTCCGTGTAGCATTTTGTCCAAATGTTTTACAGAGCATTAATTGCTATTAATTGCTATGAGTTCACTTGCAAGATGCAATTTGCCAGTTCTAGTTTACACAATTCCATCTCCACCTACGCTCTGATACCACTACCAGCAATTGAAAATGCACACTCTTTGTCATAGGAAACTGAGTATGTCTAGATGGTCATGCACCCACTTCTTGCTAAAAATCAATATGAATTTAACACCTACTTGCCTTTGAAAAGGCCACAATTGTCTCGAATATCAGGAATTTCTTATTACTCACATATAAAGGCTATTAAACAGTGGCCAGGACAGAACCCACAGAAACAGTCATGAGATTTTGTTTGTCTTGGTGATAACTACAGAAAGTTTTCGGTCAGTTCTTCCTTAGGTTACCATTATTACTTTATTATTTACTCTACAAAACTATTTAAAGCTACCAGAGTAGCCTGATTTAATTTCTATGTCTATCAATAATAAATATACTAAAGGCAGAATATAGCCTACAGTACTGTTTGAATGCTCTAGTACCTGCCTTACAATGAATAGTTAAAATTAGCCCCTTATTGTTGTTAGCACCACAATTAAGTTGTGGTTGGGTTTTTTTTGGTTTTGGGTTGTTTTGTTTTTTTTTTCCTGATGCATTTGATAGGGTTTTTTTTTTTTGAATCTTTTCTGGGTTTTTTTTTAAACTACAAACCAGTTAGAAATAGCTTACAGCATTGCAGCTGTAGCAGAATAGAGAAGAGAAAAGAGGAATGCCTCCATGCAAATTCACAAGCAGAGGGAACACTTTTCGACAGCTTAATACCAGCTGCAGAGCTAATTAGCCAAAATATTGGGGCTTTTTCCTCTTGAAAAAATAAAGAAATACTCCATTTTACAGCCACGTGTGCCCATCTCCCAACTTCTATATACCTTACAGTTTGTAATGGGATGCTACTCTGTGCATTTGACTATCTAGATGAAGTGGAAAAAAGTCAAATCACAACAAAGATGGAGTGGAAATCTGTATGGATCTATGAGTAATTCAAGAAGGAAGGCCTCAGACGGGAAGAGAAAAAAGAAATACTGACATTGCAGAAGTAAAATGAAGGAAGGTGATTGTAAATATATTTCTGGAGGGTAAGAGGAAAGACAGAGATTGCTCATTTTTTGGCCTAATGAATAAACCATTTTAGTTTCCTCCCCCCTTATGCACCTGCTGCTTTGAAAAGCCCCTTCCACAACCAACAACTGAACAGCAAATGCTGCACAATGACTCAAATGTTACTGGAGCCATGCCAGCAAAAATTACCACTCTTCAACCAAGATAAACATCATATTACTTCATTACCCTTTTAAAACATATGCAAATTAAATCCATTATTCTTTTTTCTTACAGAAATGAAGTTCCTTTGGCTGGAATTCAACAGCTCCTTTTGTCATCATTGACCATGAATGGATGAACTTCATGTAGATGATGCCCATTTCCCATCTTTGAATCAAACATTAATACCATTTGACAGTAATAAATAACATTTATCACAATAGGGATCTACTAATGATTTTCCCACTAAGCTGGCTCATCAGAACCTATCAGCTGACAACTGCATAAATGAGATTAGCATAACAGCTGCCTATGACAAATGTATCTAAATCATTTTAATGCCAGCTAGCTCTTTGATCTCCCTATCACGTTGTTGCCAAAACTAAATCCATTTCTTCAAGATACACGTTGTTTATTACAGATACATGTGTATATTCCACACCATTATGTACTCCAGAGAGTTCAGTAATTAAAAGAATTAAAAATACTGATTGGATACTGCCACTATAATGTAAAATCACAACACTGCACGTCAGAGTAGCATTCCACTGCCTACTTAATTCCCCACCTCCCACCCCGAATTGTAGGATTTAGTGTTTAATAGCTGTTTGTTTCTCTGAAACAAAATACATGCTTTAACATAAATAAGAGTATTAGATTCTCTCTGTATTGCTTACAGAAGCATCATTTTCATACAATTTAAACTAATTCCCAGTAATATGGGACTTGGTTCCATGCACACATCAAAGCAGCAATTCACTGTGTTTGTATAAATACAAAACTGACATGGAAAGAAAAACTTGCTGGCAGGGGAATCTATATTGTTTTAATTGGTAGCAAGACCTATAGACTATCACATAAACTCATGAAAACAGATTCCAGCCTACACCCAAGGCCAACAGCTCTTTTTCCACCTCCATAACAAGATTTTTGAAAGCATTCTACCTTCCAAACACTTCTGCAGTTGAGAGTCAATAAATTCCTCTACCTGAATTCAGATTGTCAGAGATCTTAAGGCCCTTAAAGACACACAGGGCTTCCTTGATGCCTCAAAGACAAGGTAAAAGATGCCCTCAGGGGCTTCAAAATCCCAGTCAGACTCACAATCACCCTTCTGTTTCCCAAAGATATTTTCAAAAATTTTTACTTTCTTAAATATGCCAAAGGTATTAAAAAATATGTCTATTTGAGTATATTGGCACCTACACATTTCCAGAGTTTCCTTGTCCCTCCTCCCCAGTACTGAATAATTTTGAAGCCACCAATCTGAAATCTGCAGTAGAATTACCAGTGATTTTCTTAAGTTTAGATTAAGCTTTTGATGACTTGCCATACGAAGTAGCATCAGCCATGACTATACTTGTGAACCCTTGTTTTGAAAATCTGTATCCACACCTTTCAGGAACTGTGTAGCTTTATGTGCATTTATTTTGTAGCTTTGTAGAGATTTGCATTTGTTTTCCCATCAGTGTTTTCAGGTGAGTTCTACACAGAAATATTCGTAATTGTTTATACTTGAATCATCTTAAGGGCTATTCTGTGAATAAAGACAAACTAGGTATGTGTGCTGCATTTAAAATTACAAAGGCACATATCATTTACCCAATCAGGTAAATAAATTCTATTACATAAATCTTTTGGCTTCCACTGAGAACCAACATTGAGTGGCACTAGAGCTCAGCTCTAGAAGTAGCACCAGTTCAGGGTGGAAAAGTTTTCTAAATGAGAAGTTCGGAGGGCTTTGCAAAAGCACGAAAAATATGCAAGTAGGAGAACTAATGAGGTTGTAGCCTGAGAATTGTTGAAGTATTCAAGGTACAATGCTTTGTAGCAAATATCTTGTTTTCAATGCTGCAGCATTCACAGGCACTTCATTCTTTCTTGCATTTCAATTAAAATTCATGGGATGTTTTCTCCACATATTTTTCAAGTCTGCATGCATTTTTCATATCTTTGAAAAATTTCTGGCCATTATTTTTCATGTAAAATGGACAGAATCTATGGTCTTTTGTCCAAGGCTTTTGTCTTATGAAGCAGGCCATTTTTCATGGATGAAACTGAGGCACACACTTTCAGTTTTGACAGCATTTCTTATCATTCCCCACAGTTAGCATTGTCACCTTTCATTATTTAATTCTGAAGTAGGAGGAAGACTGATTTATACCCATGATGTATAATTACAGGCAGATGGAGTGCTTGGAAAGTAGAAACACTGAATTAGGGCTGTAGTAAGTGCCTTTGAGCTTCCTGTGAAAAGTCCTGTCTGTGCCACCAGTTAAAGACAAAAGCCAAACAATTTAAACTAAATTAATTCATGCTGCTGTAACCACTGAGTTAATGAAAGTAAATACAAAACTAATAAAGTACATTGGTTGTGGTTGCAAGGTAATTTAAAATGTTTTTAAGTACAAATGATGAAATATGTTTGTATTAATCAAAATCATCTTTGAATGTGCTCATGGTCAAAAAGCTTTTTTTTTAACCTCCACTTCACTTGAAATCATTTTGACACAAGTCCACTCTGCATTTTGAAGAGGGAAGCATTTTCTACAGTTCTTTCATATGATAATATACAGTATATTTTCAGCTGTCTTTTTAAAGTTTAAACAAATGGAAGGCTTATTAAGAAGATATCATAATTACATGCAGCTATTTTACTAGCTCTTATCTGAAGCAAAAGCAAGCAATTAGTTGAGAACATAAATTCATTCAAGACATTTACTGAACATGAGGGAATAGACCAGTGGGAGAAAATAGGCCCATTTTACTGTTTCATCTTCTCTGCAGAAGCACAGTAAACTTATTCTAGTAGGTTTAATGTAACCTCCAAAATAGGTCTTTTACTTGGAAAATTAACTAGTATTTCAGAAGGTTCTGAGACTTCTTAGCAAACATAAAAAATAAAAGAATCTCCCCCAGTGGCTTAGACTGAGGAGAGCTACTTTGACAAACAGTAAGGAGTCACTCTTTTAACAGACACAGAAAACATCACTGGTGCAAGTGGGTAACCAGTTCTCAGTAGCAGAAATCTAAGCCCACTGCTGTCTTGAGATGCCATATTGCTTTCAAATTATGGCTCACTGAAAAGTAATCACTAATAAATACAAAAAAGATTTCTGCTTGAAGCTGAATGCAGACACCAAAAGGAAAATATTCGGAAGAGCATTAGGTTTTATTTATTTGATTTTTCTCTGCTTTTTAAGTATTCTGTTCCCTAGAGTGATGATCACCACATCTCCCAGCCCCAGGCATTCAAAACATTTCACATATGTTTAACATTAAGCACATGAATAGATATATAAAAGACTACAGAAACATTTATAAGCTTTAAAACTAAGAGGCCTGGTTAAAAGCGACAGCATGCAGGGAGGAAGGACTCTAGGCCTTGAGTTGTCACAATGATGGTAGAGACAGGCACCACAACATTATTCCCAAGCACAGCAATTACTCCCAGCATGTCAAAAACCTGTGCCAGATGAACCTCCCGGGACAGTGCAGCTGACCTGATTTAAGGTGCTGACCTCCACGGAGCAGGAGCTGATGGGGGCAGGAGGGACAAGACTGCACAGCAGCACAGGGCATGAAAAAGTTTTTCATGGACACACAACATCTCCATTTCAACCTTTGTGTTTAAGACATCAATATCTCTGTCATAACAAAACACTTCAGTTAAGGGAGGGAAGAGGGAACAAAGTCCAAGGTTCTTAACAGTTACTGCATTTTGTTTAGATTCCAGAATTACTATAATCCTTCACTGGACTTCTTCCCAGATCATCTGAAACAGCTCTTCAGGTTCATAAAGTTATCATTTTGTTAATATAGAGCTCACAGTGTTCATTTTTAAGTCCTGGTAATCCAAAATGCTGTCAATACATAATGGTTACTTCATATCTTAGATTTTTTTTTTTCTATGTTCGCATTTGATGATGAAAATCTGAACAAAAATAACTTAAGACATACATATCAAAAGTACCCCCTCCCCTGCTTTTGTTCTGGGGGTAAGAAGGAATAAAAGAGTATTGAAAACAAGATTTTTTTCCAATCTTACTGGAAACAGATGGATAGCAATTTCTCACATATTTAAGATAACACCTACATGCAAGTCCTCTTTCTCTAAAAAGAATAAAGAATATTTGAGCTGGAATTTGCCAATGTTTCCTAAACTAGTGAAAAAAACAACTGTTCTACAAGAAGCATTTGTCAGCCACATAGGCAGAGAAATATTTCATCTTTCTGCAGATCTCTTCACTGGCAAATCTCAGCAATATTAATTCACTTTTGAGGAACACTCTAATGATAATTTTTTCATCTTGTCACCATTTGGGCTCTGAATGGTTTTTTTTTTTTTAATGCATGCAGCATAATTCATGCATAGTCACTACTGAAACCAGCAAATTCAAAATTAGTGACAATTTTGCACCTGCTGTTATATGTAGATGCTATTCACTTTAATTTGATACCCTGATTATTCATTGGAAATTTCAGGAGACTCCAATTATCTTACATATTTCCTGAAAAGAACGTAGCACTCACAACTGGATAAATTAAAAAAACCAAACCCAAACAAACATTTTTGAGAACTTTCTAGTAATGAAGACCCTAACCAAGCAATATACCCATATTGGGTACATATGTACACACATTACCTTGATGAGCATCATCCCCAAGGTGATGGCAATTTTTCATATGTTTAAAAATGAACATGATGGTTAAATTTACCCATATTTTTAAGTTAAGCTGTTAGCTAAAGATGGACTTATTATGGATATTTTTCTTTATGAATTGATCCTGCTGTATTCTATGAGTGCCTCTCTGCCTCATATCTATCCAACTACACAGAACTTTCCCAGCCATCACATGACATTTCTTGTACCAAATTCCAGTATATTTTTGCTGAAAGAAGGAACACACTGCATATAGAAGAATTGAGCACAGACATGCTGGTTATATGTGTATTCATGACTGTATTCATCTTTCTGCTCCATATCCTATCACATTCAAAGGAATCAGACATATTTGATCATTTAAATATGTTTTTGTTCTCTAAAACTATCTCTCAATAAACTTAATCAAATTTTTTTTTTTAGAACTCAAAGGAGCAGTAGCACTTTCAAAAAGAATGAGAAGAACATGAAACTTGCCTTTATGGACATAGCAAAATTGAAATAATTCCTTAGCTAATCCTTCAAGTGTTTCACAAATCCTGACAGCTGGAGGGCTAACAAAATTTCTGCACTGGTACTACTAAACAGAACAGTGTATTTGGCACAAGGCGATGGGCCTGCTTATTTTCCAGGAGGAGCTCAAAATGACCAGAGACTGTTTCCAAAAATGGGCTGACACATGAAGAGTTCTTGACTAAGTCCTGGATCAGCCATTAAACTGTCTTCCAGTATAACATATGACTCTCAAGACATTTACAATTCTTCCTCACCCTCGAGCATTCAAAAGACTAAACACACACAGGCCACTGCCAGCTGATGACTGCATCTATCATTAAAAATCAGTCCCTGTGCTGTTTTGGGTGTTTTTATCATCAGCAAAATTGGTGTTTCCTGCCTTATCAAAGCTTTTAATCTTTTCCTCTAGAAAGAAACAACATTGCATAGTACTACTAAAGAGAATCATCCTTCCCTCTCCCACCTGACATTAAAAAAAAAAAGTTTAAAGCCTTGCTGCCCTTGCTTGGTCCTGGAGCATGGTTTTCCTGACTCAGCTTCTATCCCTAATAAGTAGTCTAATGGGTCTCTAGATGACTGGCATTACTGTTATAAACTGAGTTCACTATTAGAATATTCATGGAAAATGCTATTATTTTAGAGTTACAGAGAGAAAATGGGAATTAGACAATAAGGAACTGCATATTCAAGAATTTCTTCCAATACAAAAGAAGCAATTTAAGTAGATACAGAACTATCAGCACACATGAGCACTGAATGAGCTTTTTCATAAATTTTCAGCTCTAGGATCTCCAAATTAGGATGATTATATAACTCTTGAATAGATATCTGTCATTTTCAATGAGAGATATTGCTCAGGCCCACTGCCTCCCAGTAAACTAGTACCAACAATTTAACCTAGGCCACAGAATTCACCTCACATGTTATTCACACCACAAGGTAATTCTTTCTGGGACAATACAGTCCACACAGCTGCTTATGTCTTGCAGGCAGCTGACAAACCCTTATATCCTCCAAGATACACCCAGAGCACATTACAGAGCTACAGCAGACTTTATGCTGAGGATGTTAACGGAAGAGGACATTTGCCCTGGGGGGTCCTTGCAGCCAGACTGAAGTCAGGTTGGCCCTGCAAGCCAGGCCCCCTCAGCTGCTCATGGTGTCCCCATCACCCCTTGTACAAACCTCACCTCCTGCCACCAGCAAAGTACAGCACAAGACTCACTCTGTAACATATATTCAAGAGCTAAAGCTAGGCCAAGAATCACAGTTTAGCCATTCCCACTGTGAAGATAATTTCTTCTACAGGACAGTCATTTCCTCAAGAAGAAAATTCACAGGTTCTACAGTCACACTTTTCAGCCAATCATGATATCTATTACAACTGCGCTTAAAATTTTATTTTTTTTTCTGTCTAGAACAGTATTTGGGACCTTAAAATAACATAGTAAAAACTTGATAAAACAAGGAACTATGTGTATGAACATCAATCTAAAATAGCCAGCTTGCATGCTGGCTCAGCACTATGAATTCAAGCGTCACATAAGAAAAAAAAATTGCATTCCTGAATATTTTGTTTCAATGGGTGACTATAGTGAACACAGACTCAGCAAATACAAAAGAAAACACAGGGAATCATGAAACTTGCTCTTCAAGTTTCTAATTTATTTTAAAGTGTTTTCTGCTGACTCAAGGAATGGCAATATGTATTAAAACTCAGTTTTGGCTCAGTTTTACACCAAAAAAGCCATGAATGTCACATCTTCAATAATGCCATGGTGGTAGAATTTAAACTCACTTTATTTCTGACCTGGACTATAGAAGATTAGAAAGGATTAAGAAACTACTCAAGACATAGAGAAATCACCATCTTCTGGTTACACGTAAAATAGCTCTGGATATGTCCTTGTGAGAAATATCTCCATCCATTTTCAATAATATAAACATGTTCAAACCTATGGGAGAAGGACAAGCTGCTTCTCCTACTTCATCTGTTGTACAGAAAGATGCTGCTTTGTCTTCAGAGCGCTGTTGATGCTGCTTTTAGCAAGCCAGTGCTCCATCCTTATTACTGTCTTTTCATTTGCCTGTAGGGGCTGAAAGGATGGTGCAGATGGTAAACAAACATGCTTTATGGTCTTGGAGCTTAGACTGAGAAATTCAGATTTGCTTTTTATTTCTGGAATGCAGCTAAGCACAGAAATTACTCAAAATTATTATCAGGCTGCTTCTCAGTCCTGTGAAACTCCTCTGTGATTGTACTACTGAGCATGCCTCCCCTCAGTCTCCCAAAGTGATTGACAATACTTTTAGTACCAGAGTATTTCATTGTGCTTAAATGGTATTGACACAAGCCATTGTTCTAATAAATATAATTTTTAAAACCTGAAGCCTTATATCATATACATATGACATTATTCACAGAAGTTGCATGGTCCTGAATTTGCATACACCAGTCCAGTTTACAACTTGAATAAAGGCAAAGTAGACATCAGCTTCCATCATTGCATCCTGTAGCTAGCTATTCTCAGTTCTATCAGAAGCCTAGATCACCCTCAAAGGCAAATAGTTTTAATTCCACCAGCAAATATATCCCTATCTGACCAACTGAGATCCAAGCATGAGTGTGTGTACAGACACATCATTTGAGAACATGCTTTCCTAAGGATCCTGCAAGATAGAAAACAAGGCTTTAAAATGTGGTTCTGTGGGGGCAGAGAAGCAGCAAACTAAAACACCTACAATCCTTCAGTTTTACAAATAGACTTCCTCAGCCAGTATATAATCCAGCACATCTGCAAATATGCAGCTCTGAAGGGAGTCTCGGTGTAACTCCAAGACAGGCAGGTGGAGCAGTAAGTGCCAGACATGGTGCAACAGCAGCTCCTCCAGCCAGGTATCCCACACTTGCAGCTCACCCACAAACATCAGGATCTGGCAGCCTCAGCCTAGATAGATATGCACATCCCACTGCCTTAATCTCTTTCCATGATATATATATATATATATATATATATATGAAATAAATACACACACTATGTATGTAGCTTACACTACAGATGGGGAGAGACTATGTGCAAGAGCATCTAGTGACAGGACAAGATGGAATGTCTTGAAATTGAAAAAAGAGTAAGTTCAGATTCAACATTAGGAAAAAATTCTTTACTCTGAGATTGGTGAGGCCCTGGCACAGGTTGCCTAGAGAAGCTGTGGCTGCCCCATCCCTGGAACTGCTCAAAGGCCAGACTGAACAGGGCTTTAAGGAAGCTGATCTACCAGAAGGTCTCACCATGGAAAAGGGTTGGAACAAAGCGATCTTCAAGGTCCCTTCCAAACCAAACCATTCTGTGATTCTACTATATACTTTTTTTGCGTATATAAATAAAACACACATATCCTCACACTACACTTATCACAATCACCTTCCTCTTCCCAACCCCTAGAACTTATTCATCTCATGAGGGTGTTTTTTTCCTCTGTGTTTCCTCTTAAACTGAAACTTCCAAGTTTCAGTCCTCAACACTCCACTGTCTCTTTGGGAAGTGGGGAAGGAGCAATTTGCCCTCAGGATTCCCCAGTCACTTGCACACAATTTCAGTGCTCTCATCGAGTCCCACCACACAAATAATGAGGCTACACCAAGTGCCACTTCACCCTCTGCACAACCATCAGCTCAACTTTTCACTATACAGAACTATAAAGCTGAAATTCATGTCCTGTGGTCAGCAATACTGTGGAACTGAAAGGAATTTGAGGAGGGCAGAGATCTGCAGAGTTTGGTTTAGGTATCATTGGAATCTCATTAAAAGTCAATGAACAAAAAAGTAGATTAGCTGCAAGTGTTATCAAGCCTGCATTACTGCATTATATTTAGTCCAAACTAAATAAAAACGCTTTGGGACACATGAAGGATTTTATTCAAGTATTCCTTACCCACACACAGACATGTACACTAAACAGAAAAACAAAAATTTTCTTTTGAAACACAACACTAACAAAATGAAAAAGAGGCATTTCATAAGCATAATTATGTCTTCCAAAAACCACCCCCTAGAGTCTTCTAAAAAACCCACAGCCATATAAATTTATTTGCCACTCAGGAAATAGTTTACTCAGTGTCGGGTTTTCTCCCCACCCACTCCTTAAAGTTACTTTCTTTAAAGGCAGTATGTGCATAATACAATAATTTCTTGCTCATCATTACTTCCTGGACAAATCCAATCAGATATTCATTTTCACCAGATAAATTTCTGAACGGGTACCTTTTTTATATTCTTTAACAGTTTTTCAAAACAGCCCAGGAAATAGCCATCTATAATGAGTTTCTGTAAAATACATGGCACTGACATCCATCAAGACTCTGAGCCATTGACCACCACCTTGTGGATGCCACCATCCAACCACTTTCTTAACTATGATCTTATCTACTCATAAAATCCATCTTGCCCCAGTTTAGAGAGGAGGATGTTGTGGGGGGACTGGGCCAAAGTCTTTGCACAAGGCCAGTAAATGACACCTTCCCTTGCCCATTAATGCAGTCACTCCATCAAAGAAGGCCACTGGGTTAGCTATTCCCACAGAAGAATCAGCAGCAATGGTTTTAGCTACAGCTTGACTTTAATACTAATCTCATGTGCCAAATAAGTACAAATGTACCTTACAAAAGGTTATCTTAATAACAAAATATCATTTCATGATTGATCATGATGCACACCATACTGCAGCATGGGATCATAATACCAGCATAAGAAAATCTGTAATAGCAGTATGAAGGCAGTGCTCTGAGGTTCAGTGAGCAGAGAGAATAACTAATGAAAAAGGTGGGGGGAAAATATCACAGAAAAAAGGCTACAATTAGGGATACTTTTTGGAATGAAAGAATAAAGGCTCAGGAAGGGGTTTAAAGTACATTTAAAAGTGTTTGAAACATTTTTTATCCTGCTCAAGTTCCATTTTTTAATGAGACACCACAGATTAAAAAGGGACAGAAAAAAATTTGAATGAACAATCAGGGGAGTGCTTGAAAATTGGGGCCATTTGAGGGGGTTTAGGGAAGGCATTTAACAGAAATCTTGGATACAAAGGTCAAAAATAGCTTTTGCATTTAATATCATTGTTGAATAGCTGTAATTTCAGCTTGATCTTTCATAAAAAACCCATGCCAAAAAAAAGGCAACATTGATCTAATAGCTAAAATATATACATCTCCCTAGAAATACAAAGACAATACTTTAGCTCATTTAATGTGATAAGAAAGTACCATAATTACTTGTAGCAATTACAGAAGAGATACTACAATTTCAAATTACAGTGAAATAATACGTACTTATTTATCAATTCAGCTTTAAATGTTGTCCCACTTATTTGCTCAATGAAAAATGTAGTTTAACTATAGTATGTGCACATATTTTTCGACAGGTATTTCATTGAAATGTGCCTTGCCTTCATTAGTATACAGCAGAGGCAAGAAATGCATAATCTACAATTCTTATAAGGCAAAGGGCACCTCAAAAAGAGATATTTCAATAGCAAATTGAGCTGGAAGAAAATGTGTCAGTTCAATTCACCAAATTGAAGAGATTTCATTTTAACCTACTTATCTCAGTACACCATGAGAAAGATTTAAGAAGAGATACAACAATAAACCCACCAGTAAAAAAAATTAGATTCTCAGATGTTAAGCATTCAAAACCAGCTCTCATGGTATTATTTATCAGCAATTTTAAAAGATCTGAGCACTTTGAAATTGTTCCCGACTGTAAATCATAACATCTTAAAGAAAACTTATCCTCAGACCTCAAGATCTTGTAGATACTTGATATCAGAGTTGAAAGCTTTACCAGCAAAGCCAGCAGTAATATCCAGTCATGATATCCAGCATTTTTCATGGTATCACTTCCAAACTCTCTTTAGGCAGTGTATTGAGAAAATTATTTACTATACAGGCTTCTTCAATGTTCTGTATTTGTGTTGTAATCAAATCAGATATCATTCGCATTCCCAACACTGCAGAATGAAACTTAACCCTCCACAATCTGGCAAATGCAAAGATGGTCAGTGACTGTAAACACCACCCTGTCCTCTTCAGCTGGCCAGCATACACAGGCCTGGGTCAGGAAGCAATGGATTTTCTTGCTTGGCAGCATTTACAATTCTGTGAGAGGAAATACTGCCAATATTGCCTGAAGAGAGTTTGGAAGGTATAAAACTCAGGGAAGACTTTTAAAAAAAACAAAATACAAGTTTCTCAATTACAGACATTAATTTTTTGCCTTGTTTTTGGTAAATAATTAAAAATTACAGAAGTTATGAAAACGAAATTTTAAAATATGTTACATAAGGTGGAAAGAGGTTCACAGAAGCTCCTTGGAAAAAGCATATTAAACAGGGATTAAAAGAGAAAGGATTTAAAGATGAGAGAGCCTGGTATGACCATCACAACTGTAATACTAACTCTGCCAATATTATCATCTTGCCTTTGTAAAATCATTTAACCCCCACTTGGAGAAGCAGCTCTACTCTCTGTAGGTTCTCTTCCTGACTCCCAATAGAAGTTTTAAACACTGCCTGAATTTGTGTGAAGCCCTCACAATGCATTCAGGATGTTGTTATACTGTCCCAGAGTTCACAGCAATGTTATTTTGTGCCTCTCTTGACTGTTGAAAGAATGTGAGGGGAAAAAAAAGCAGTCCCAGAAGACTGAGATTTTAAACTCATGTTTAACACCACAAGATGCATATTATAAAAAACATCCCACAAGGATCAGTTCAATTGAAATTCTAGTCACAGCTCACATTAAGTCAGCTTATTCTTTTCTATTTAATAAATAAATTACTTGAACTCAGGAACTGTTTGTAAATTTAAATACTATTCCCTTGCAGAAGCTTTTTTATTGTTACTACAAGCGTTGGTCTTGACAAAGACGAAATTGCAGTGTTTGGTAGGTTTTTCTTCTTTCCATTGAGAACAACAGAGCACTAAGGGAAAGGGAGAGCCAGCTGTTAGAGAAGTCTGCAATTGTGTCACTCCAGAACTTGTTTTGTCCAAGTTCTTTTATAATATAACATTAATTATATGGCTGCATGATCATGATAATTGGCATTTCATTCCGAGAGACCAATCACAGAACCCACCGAAGACACCTGTACAGTCTGTGGATTGCTTATAAAAACCAGATTTTACTCACCAGTGCTGGAAGGTTATTGAAAATAGGTACAGATTCAACAAAAAAAGTTCAGTCTCTTCACAGAAGAAGTAGTAGTGAACTTATCAAGTGTCATGAATTATGGAATAGATTTAGTTCCTTCTGCAGCTTATACAATGGTGGTGATACCACCTCTGTGCAGATCTGTAAGGGTCTTTCAAGACCAGTGAAGAGCCATGACACAAACATCCATTTATGCAAAGTCTGGTAGATAAACTTTCACCTCCCTAAGCTGAACAGGTTAATACAGTGCACCACCTATTCTGTGCATCCTCTCAATTCTTTCAAAAATCTAAAGTTGAAGGATAGATGCAAAAAACTCCTGCATAATTCACAAGTCTGGAAACATAAGTATATGTTGTCCATCCCTCCATGAAAAACAGATTTCAACACAAAAATTCTACAACATATTGTAAGAAATATGAAGCACTGAGCTACCTTTTTTAAGCTATATCTTATTTATGAAAATGTAGATTCATATTATATTACCTGAAAGAAAACTATAGCTCAAAAAGGTGACAGAAAAGAGAGTAAGTCTAGGAATGAAGGAGCCACCTGCCAAAAGTGCTATTGTGGTTCATCAACACAGAATAAATTAGTAAATTATCTGCAGCAAAAACAATCTCTACAATTTCAGCTCACAAGCTAAATGTAACAGACCAAGAGAGTCAGAGGGAAAATTCTACTGACTTTGATGAGAATCTTATATTTTCTGCAGTATTCTCTGAACAGAATACTGTAGTCAGTAACACTTTACATAAGATAGCGTTTAGCAATAATGCCAACTAACAGAAAACAGTATAAAAACACTGAAGCAGACAGGACTTTAAACTATTTTTCTCTCTTAACAGCTTTTAGAGATTTTTCACACCTTTGCTTCATCAGAGACACACAACAGATAAACAAAAAGGACTATAAAGTGAAAAATGGAACACATAAGGACATACTGGTATTTTATGCATTTAGTTGTCAGGGAGAGTATGCTTCTTTTTTAAGATTCAACAATGGCATAACAAAGACAGAATTTAAATAAGCATCTTTGTTCAAAATTACTCACAACTGCTACTGCAGTAACGCAATGCAAATATGCTGGCTGGCAGCAGGAGACAAGGTTTCCCCAAACCTGCAATTTCCCCATACCTCATTCAAATGTATGTTCTTAGTTCCACAGGCAGAGTTCTTTTGAAAAGTGTATTTAAAGTTCCTTGTGAAATACAGCCTTATTACAAAATCCTTCTTGTTCACAAGATATAGAACATTGTGTCCCTGAAACATTCAGAATTATAGCCCACAATTCCATTCTGTTTGTAGTACAGACTTTCTGGCACATTCAATTTTTTTTTTAATTATTTTATTCTGGGGAACAGAATTCTCAGATTTATTACTAAGGTGGACTCCAAAGGCAATATTATTATAGGTCTAACAGGTGAATAAACCAATACATTTCTTCAATCCATAAAGCAACTAACTGCTCCCGGAGAAAATAGATCTGAAAGGCTGAAGCAGAAGATTTCAGAGCCTCATTCCAAAAGTAAAGAGTAATAATGTAGAAAGAAAAATAACTATATTTAAAAGTCTGCTCTGGTTCTAGAATATACCACTATCTGAATAAAGTAAGATTATGTTCTAGTCTTGAACAATCAAATAATTTTTGTACTCTTATACTCAACTTTTTTTTTAAACATTAAACATTGCATTTTGTTTTCCCCCAGAAACATAGGGGTACAGCCTGAAATGGCAGATCAAAAGGGTTAAATCGGTCTAAATTATAAGTGACAGCAAATATTCTTTGCTCAAATAATTGAATACATTGAGTAAAGAAAGAGGGGAAGGATAATAAATTGGTAGTATTTATGTGGTTTTATCACATCCATGTGTGGTTTACTATAAATAAGGAAAGGTATCATCAGAAAAAAAAGTGGCATGAATTCAATGTTTCATATATTATGACTTCTCAACACTTTATACACCACAAATTCAAAATATACTCTCATAATCCCAAAAAGAGGTAGATATAACACAATTCTACATATGAGTAAAATGGAGCTACTTCTGGATTGAAATACAGCAGCAATTTAGCAGCACACATCAGTTTTTATGACAGGACATTAAAGATTACTGTTATTCATTTCAAATTGCTATAGATAATTACAGAACTTAATTGCAGAGCTGGAAATACTCCAGACATGGAAGGTGCTAATACCTTTCTTCTTACAAAAATTCCTGTGCTCTCTAATGATTGTAAGTATTATCCACAAGGTTTTCATACTGTACCTCCCAGCCCTATGATAAGAAAAGAACAAGGCACCTTATGACAATATCATTATCGACCCTGAGAATTTACTGAAAGGTTTTCCACCTAAGCAGATGGAACATGTAAATGCTCATGTGAATAATAGCAGTCCAGAATACATGGCTAGGTTACAGTGTCTTTCTTCATAAGTAAATATATCTTTTAATTGACAATAAAAAATACCATCAACATCATGAAATTATAATGTTGTTTCCCTTGTTTGCTTGTGCTTTGGTTTTTTTTAAACTGAATTAATCTCAAAGGTTTCCAAATCACTCAACATATTCAGGGAATATCACTAAAATACAAAACTGAACACTAACAAAAGAATAGATTATTCTAATTATTGTAAAATATTAATCAAAAAGGAAGGTTATGCCTCAGCTTTTCTCCTGCAGTCCTACCTGCATGATCCCAGCAAAGCTACTCAGCCTACACTGGAAATACTCTTTACACACCCTGTCATGAAGGAAAACCATGCATGTCTATTTTGTCTTTTGGAAAAAAAAAAAAAAACCCACACCAACAAAAAACAACCCCATAATAAGTAGCAAAAGTCATCATTCTTCCAATGCTTCCTACAAATTTTGATAAAAAGTCTGGACAATGTCATCCAAATAGCGTCATGGCTGGTATGTTACACTAACACAGTCTCTCTCTGGTCATGCTTTTGTGATCTATAAGAGCAGTAAATCACTACAGAGATATTCTGATGGTAAACAAAATAAATATATAAACAAACTCCCCAACACATACACAAAACCTGCCAAAAGAAACAATGTACTGAAACCAAAAAATGACAGGAAAACACTTCAGAATTTCATATTATTTTGGAATTTGAGTTGGCTGTTTCATGAATAAGAAAGTTTAACTTTGTACTTATGTGTAGCCAAGTAGCCAGGAGATATTTCAAATTTAAGCAAAAAAGTTTGACTACCTCAAACAGAAGAAACCAAACCCAAACAAAAAGCCCCACATATCACAAAAAAGACCCCCAGACAAACAGAAAAAAACAAACCCAGAGAACTTTAAACCAAACATGTTAGAGGCAGAACAATGTGGACAACACAGACAAAAAGAATGCAAGCAGCGATGGGTTACAAAGTGAGGCCTCCAGATTAGTAAACAACTGAGTTAATTAATATCCCACCTCATTCAGTGCAGAGAATGGCAGTTTGCATAACAAGCAGATCTTCAATATTTTGGTTTGTTGACACTAAACCCAAATGACTCCTACTTCCTTTATCACACACAATTTAAAACAGCATCCTGGCAGCAGTTAATTTTTCCATTTAATTTTTCTTTAGCATTCATCAGTATTCTGTCTCACAATTCTGTAAGTGTGGATTAGTATTGAATTCTCAGAATTTTCCCATGAGGCACGGGTTGGAATTTAACATGACACTACTCTTTGATTTCTCATCCCATTCATTATAACTTTTCAGGTAAGGCTTCAAAGACAAAACCCTTTCTAACTACCCAGCCCTGATTCATCACCAGAGGAGGTGTCCTGTGAGCAAGGCTCAGGTCTCAGTGAAAGAAGAATGGGATTGTGGAATCAGAGCAGTCCCCAGTGCAGAATGACTCCCAAAAGCCAGCTGGGCTGCCAGCAAGGGTGGGATTCCGAAACCAAAGAACAGCACTAGCGAACCATCACAGCAGAGAGACACAAAACTCCTCAGAGGATTTCTCAGACTTGATTTGCACCATTTTTCTGCTACTAACCATTCCAAAACTCTTACTTATCCCCCAGTTCTCCCCACCTTTTTCCTTGTGGTCATGATTACAAGTTTCTCTTTTTTGCCTTCTCTCTTCTCAGTATCCAGTCCCAAGAGGCAGGACTGGTAACACCAGCTGCAGACTGTTCCAAAAAAAGAAGTTGTCTCTCTATCTGACCAACAGAAGTGGAATCAACTTGAACAGGTAGAATATTTTTTTTTTTGTTTATTAAATTCAAGAAATAAAACAGACAATTAAGTCTCACATACATTTCTATGGACCAGCTAAACTCACTGACAAGTAAACTGTGAGCTCCAAAAAGCCAAAGCAGAGAAAACCAGGTCTGGTATTCAGTCTGCCACTCTTTTATGTTGAAATAAGTGGTCAATATCTTAACTTCACTGACATCAGTGTAAAAGCTCCTATTGACCTATGCAGAACATAGATTTTACCCAAAGAGTCAAATAATGCATTAAGTCTCATTTGTCTTGAAGAACTTCACTGAAAGGATTATCAAAAACAATTAAAGCAACCTGGCAACAGGCACGTTAAAAATCAAGTGTAGATGTAGCTGAGATGTCTGCAAAGCTAGATAAAGCCTTGTACTGTAGGAACCAAAACCAGCACTATTGAGCAAGACTATCACAGAGATAAGAGCATAATTTGAGTATCAATACTTTCAGGGGAGAAGCAATTAAAAAGTACTGAAGTGCTCAAGAAACAGCTTTGGGAATCCTTACATAGAACATTAAAAAAAAAATGGCTTTTAATGCACAGAGACAAGATCAGTTATGGTAAGAAATCAGAAATTAAAGTATGACAACCATCAATATCAGAATACTGCTCTAGATAATATTTCAGGAAACTAATCCATGCTATGCTCTTTAGCATAGAAAACACTGAGTTCTCAGAAATGGAAACATATCCCAGTCCTAATTTTTTTTTTTTAATGACAATGTGTCAGTTATTTATATTGAAGTATACACTCTTGTCATAATCTCTCAAAGTATGACTATCTGGGTGCTGGCACAAAAAAAAGATAACAAACCAACCAAAATTAAAGTTTGCGATTAATTCAAAACAATGTGCTCTACCACTTTCTTAGGCTTGTCCCCTGAAAAAATTAAAGTTGGTTAATTTTCATTGGGTGGTTTGTTCTGCTGGCTTTTTGGGTTTTTCACAATGGATTATCCATCTCTATCATCTTGAAAACAGTATCATGAGCTCTTTCCTATTTAAAAAATTTTAGGTATAGTGCATACTCTATTGTGAGGTTTTTCTGGAGAATCAAAACATTAATTGCCTCAACGGATTGCAGTTGCTTCCTGAAGTACTCCTATTTCTATTTGTCTGTGAGTACCCTCAAATGAAGACATTATACTGCAGTTGGATAAGGAAAAGCTGCAACTGTATCATTTACCTACAGCAATTTATTCAAGGTTTCATCACCATGCTGCTTTGAAGACGAAAATGAAGGAGTTTACGTTTAATGAAGACCATCTGAAGTGTCTCCACTGCAGCTGCAGGCTCTGTAGGATCTGCCGTGCAGGAGGCAATATGCTGCATTGTAATGCAGATTTTCTTAAGAGTGCATCTGCAGCAACAAGATCATTTCCCATGGTCTTCACTGTATTTCTTCTATTATTCATAGAACACAATGTAAATGAAGCTATAAATTTTAAGACATACTAAATGTAGAAAGAAGATAATGGCAATTGTGAATTATGAATGAATCACTGTTATTGTGATTCCTCAAGGATTCTGATGTAGATGATTACATGCATGCAAAGATACTGTAGCTAAACTTCTTTATATTGATATTGAAAAATGATTCTAAGAATATTATCATTAATATACAGAATTCATAGATTTGTTTTTCATGACAATGCCAAATACAACCAACCGTCAAAGGCAATTACATATCAATGCTACCTAGGGGCAGGCAAACACACTTGTATTTGGAATTACTGAATTGGTGAGAGAAAGATAATAGCTTGCAAAAATGTGTTTCCCAGCTACCCACATGTGTTCTTTCACATTTAAATAAGCCACAGGCAAACTTTGTGGAGTATTCTGTAGTGAGCACATTCAAATGCCAAGTAATAAGCAGTGAGATACAGGCTTTTCTTTTTTTGTAGGGTGGCTGAAAATGAAATAGTTTCTTTATATGAAAGAAGTATTCTTCTACAAATTGCACAATCCCAAAAAACTCTACAAGTATGAATCTGTCTTTGCCAGTTTTATCATGATAACAAGAGGCAGATTATTACTCTCTTACCCATTAAGAATAATTCTCTTAGTGATACAATCAAATTCAGGAACTGTTCTTGTTTGATAATGTTTATAAACTAGTAAAATTATTCACTAGAATTGCTCTGGCTATAATTAACATCAGCAAAGTACTTACTAAATCCCACAAGATGTGAAGAGTAGCAAATGTATATTAAAATTATTTGGATACAGAAATTCTCACCCTCTGTGACACCTCCAGAAGTTTGTCCATTTCTCATAACCACCTTTTGTCTGTTTGCAGCTCCAGGGTAAGAAAGTGGCTCTGCCATCCTGTTTAGCAGGCCAGTTGGCTTAAGTGCTCATCCAGGAAAAGCATGAGCAAGACATTTCCAGTACCCATCTCAGATGTTCCTGAATTCATTATTTGGGGATCATAGGCAGGGCCCCCGAGTCCTTGTCCATTTTTTCTACATGAGAATCTGCAGCAAAAGAGTCAACTTTGAAGTAATGAAAGTGAGGGATAATAATGGAATTTGCACACCCTCTTTATATTCAATGCAGCCTCTCTAAGTTGGTACCAAAGCATGAAAAAAAAAGACTTTGACATGTCCTTCTCTCCAACAGAAAAAAAATAAGATATGAAATAATGAGGGCTCTTAATCCAAGTTCATTTCAAATAACAGAAGAAAGAATCCACCATAAAAACAGAGCAAACAACTAATGGCAGTCAATTATTTCTAACCAATGGACAAGACAGAAAAACTTGAAAATGAATCAGAGAAAGTCACAGGATATATTTTTGGCACATTCTGTATTTCTGTATAGGACAGCATCAACCTACCGTAATTAGGACTTAGAAGGTACAAGCAGATTTTTACAATTTCTGTGATTTCTAACCTGTATTATTCATTCACTAGAACACCATGATACTCATGTGTTTATGTTCCTGTATCAATTTTGTTCCACCAACACAGATGAACTTATTTTTAGTCACTCCTATTCTGATGATGTTTACTATCTCAATAAATTTAAAAAAAAAAAAAAAAAAAACAACCCTGTGTTAACACATAATATCACAAGTTATTACAAAAGTCTGAAAACTATTGAAAACAAGCAGATTTTAAGGATTATTTGTTATAGGATTCCTGTTGTGGCATGAATGACTGTGAAACAAAAGTAGCTCATGTCTGTTAGCATACCATTAAGTACCATTAAGCTGAAAAATAGAAGCGATTAAATAGATTTAAGAGCCTTATACATAACAATATAGAACCACTAGTTACTACACTGCAGCAGGATCTCACTCAAACATATCATAAAATTCACTCAGCCAGGTGCAATATGTGGAGTCCACAGGCTTTCACAATAATAGATTTTCTGGAACAAAACTCAAAACCCAAAGCAACTAAAAAATTCCCAACAACAAAACAACCCAACACACAGAGTCTAAGAGGCATCAGCCCTAAACTGCCCTGTTCCCCTTGGCACACAGAGTTTGTAAAGCACATTAGCTACAGATGTAGATTCATTCAAAACAATCCACAGTGTTCATGACATGCTTTAAATTCCTATGTAAAAACTGCACAATTAAGCTCCAACACAATGGCAATTTATAGATTATTCTCATTTCACAGGTGGAAAAATTGGGTGGAAGTGAAGCTACTGATTCAAATTCTTTGGAGGGATGAACTGTGAGGTCAAACATCTAAGGCTGATTGTCAGGGTACCAGGACAGAAGAACACACACAGAGAATTCAAAGTTGATGCCATCAAATGTAAGAGTGGGGCCATACAGCCAAACCCTCCCCAAAGAATTCACAAGTCTGCTCAGTCCTGTGGGCATCCACCCAATTCTGTCAACCCTTTAAAGCCCCTGCTGCTGCTGTAGGCACACCTGCATCCTCTCCAGACCTCCGCTGCTCTCAGCCTCTCCCTGCTCTAACAGGGCCTCTGAAGCCATGGCTGCAGGTGCCTCCTCCCCTGGAACAGCTCAGGGCTGTCCCTGAGCACCCACAGAGGGTGGCACTGCCAGCATCAGCAGGCTCAGACTGCAGGCTTGTCTTCATGAGCTTCACCCTGCACTGCAACTGCTCTACTAATAAATGTGGCCAGCTTTACACCCCTTCTGCACAAGACTCCAACAATCTGTACTGTTTGAAAAACTAGTGCAGCAGAGAAACTTTGATGATGGCTTCCAAGCATCTTAAATAGCATTTAATTGATCAGAGGGGAACTTCTTAAATAGTAAAAAATAAGAGAAGTCTAAATTATTTCCTCCCCATGACATTCATTACAGTTATAGAGGAAATGACTAAATAGAACAGGGATTATGTAGCACTGTACAAACATGTTCTTTGATCTGGTGTAGATGAACATACATTAACTTTCACAAGAAGCATTTAAACAAAATGTTTATTAACTTGCAAGGGCTCTTCTGAAGTTAAATTGGGATCAATGGGCAATTAAAGTTCAGAAACATCAGATGTAATTAAAGTTAAGTTACTCTCACCATATGAAGTTTAATATGTTAAACAGTTTACTGTTATGCAGAATAAAGAAAACTAGTTCTCTCTTTAAAAGAGATACTGGATTTCTTGTGTCTTCGTCAAACAGAGGTTTGTTAATTCATATTTCTCAAGCTGACTGTCCAAATAATACAGGTTTTTTTTGGTTTCCATTCTCTTAAGAAAAGATTTAGACAAATGTTTAACTTAATTTGAAAAAAGAACCTGACATATTTATGAAATCAAGTACCAATGTTATTTAAAAAAAAAAAAAAAAATTAGACTCCTAGGACCAACAGTGAACTTAGTTTTGATTCTGAAGTGACAATCAACACAACAGACAGACTAAATCCAGACACTGTTCAGGCTCTGGCAAAACTCTTTTTTCTCCCAGTTTTGTTACTCATGCTGTTGCTCTGTGCACCTGATCAATAGCAAGCTTCAACACATAAACCAGGTTTCAATTTCAGATTCACAGGAGGCCAGAAGTGTCTGCAGATTTAAAACACACTACCCACAAGCCAATATTCAGCCTAGTACTTGGCAGGGTATACAGAAATATCTGTAATCTAGTCTCTGAAAGTTTGATTTAACCGTCTGCTTCTTTAAGTGTATCAATTAACATTCACTGAGACAGCATGCATTTGACTTTTTTTTTTTTAAGAAATCACATCAGCAATACGTTTAATAATATTTACTACCACTCTTTCAGAAATTTTTCATGCAAGTCCCAATTTATGAAGATAAAGTTTCATAGAACTACACCAGGGGTATTTGAATCTGAAGTGCTACTGCCAAAAATATTCCCTGATAACATCAAGATTGATCATGTTTGCACAACAATTGTGTCAAAGTCAGATAAATGCCAAAAAATTAAATCCAAAAACCACACATCTCTCATCAATTAAATAATCACAAAGACATTACATCAAGTTCTGAACATTTAGCAATGTTAATTTTTGGTTGTAACCTCTATAAGAGCTCAGCTTACAAAGAAGTCTGAAGTTACTATTTGATTATTCCATAATTCAGTATGTTTTAATACCTCTCCTGAGGAAACTCATGGAAAAGATAATGCTCTCCAGAAGTCCACTTATTGGGCATCTCTAATGGCTTTTGAGGACAGATAATGACAACTCAAAGATGAAACAACACATCAGTGACTACAGTAGGAGTAGGAAAGTCTTACCCAGCTCCTGATTAAACACCATTTTCATCTCTTCATCTTAGAATAGTGAAATTAAAGAAGATGGAATATCCCTCTCTAATGGGACTTCAAAACCAGGCCTCTGCTCCAGCAATAATCTGTATTTTATGATTGCAACTATCTGTTTACAAATACTGAGTCCCCAGCAATGATTAAGAGCTTTGTTTTGCTGAAACAGATATTTATTTCCATCAAAATATGTCTTAAAAGCAGATTTATGTTTATTAGAATAAAAAAAAATTACCAAAAAGTGCCAAAACCACAACCACAAATAATCAGTACTATATCACAAACCTGCTGCTAGAGAATTTCATTTTATAGATCTGTTAGAATTAAGTTGCCCCACATACTGCTGTAAAGATGCTGTTCTATTACTGCAATTTTCACAGTGCATTCCTTTATTCTAAGATTTTTCTCCATTTGTCCATAGAAATCCATTTTGTAGAACATATTGGCAGTCTTTTAAAATGTGATTTATGGTACTACTTAAGCACTTATCACTTGCTATTTGGTTTTCCAGCTACATTATTAATCTGGGCTACAAAACACTAAATTCCTCAGCAAAGCAAACATTTTGTAATTTATGTTTTTATATTATTTTTCAGATAAAAGGCGGTATTTTTTTCTGGCCTGTTTGTTAATCACAAAACTGAATAAATCTCCTAATGATTTAGATGTCAAAATTCCTTGTTATTCATAAGCATGACGAAGCCTAAGGCCTTGATATTGAAAAAAATACAGCCACCTCCTTAACTTGAAAGTAGTCTGTTATCTCTGAAGACCTCATAGAACAGTAAACTAATTATGCTCTTTTTCCCCCTCATTCATAATGAAATGTGATAGTCATTGCTACATGAACTAGTACAGCTAGAAAAATCAGAAATGTTTTTGGAAAGAACCTTTCCCTAGACTCCAACAAGAGCTCTGTACTCCAAAGAGCAATTTTGCTTTTTCTACCTATAACCTAATTAATAAAATTCTCTCTCTTTTCAAGGTTTTACTCATTTTTACGCATAGACCATTGCAACTGAAACAAGACAAACATTACTTTTCAACAGCATAATCAAGCAGATGAATTCCATGGATTCTAATGATGTTAACCAAGTAAAGTGACAAGCAGACTGCACCTTCCAGCATAACCATTCTAAAATGTAAGCAGAAAATAGTTATTTGAAAATTATGATTACATATACAAAGCTTCGAAGTCAATATTAGAAGGCTTCCAAAGTGCATAGTATAGGTTTTTCGAATACTTCCAAGCCTACTGACATCTAGAAAAATGAAGACACCAATTTACCACAGCAAGAGTCACTGCAAATATTTTCTATTCCCTCACACATTGCACAGAGCCCTCTGGAAGCACAGCACAGGACCTGCTCTGTGAAACACTGGACCTGAAGAGACAAATGGGTAAAAGGGTAGTGGAAACTCCCCAACAAGGATCTACACACTGGAATTAGAGTTTGCAAGAGGCTTCTTTTGAAATTATGGGATGTAATTCTCATGACTGAGGGCTGTAGTCTGCCATCACTTCAGACAAACATCAATGACACAGAACACAATTTTGAACCATAGTGGCAAGAGAATCAGTTTGGGTTACAGGAAAAACAAACAACCCCCTAAATCTCCCTCTACTATTTTTTTTTATGTGTCCCATATACAAAGTTCTATAAGCAAACACATTTCAACAATTATTTGATTTTGCTGAGTTACAACACATAAAACTAGCACATCTTTAAACAATTTTCTACTTGAAAGCAAGGAAATTAATAAGTTAGGGACATCAATCATTAACTGTCAATGTGTTACACTTGTCAGTGTAAATGTACATGTAAAATATCTTCAAGAATACATAAACCAGAGTTTTGAAAGGCTTCTTTTTGTCTAAGAAAATACTACTTTTCACATAAATAACAAGTCAACATATGCAGATCACTCAGCAACAAACAGTCATAAGGGTCACAAGCCAGCACTGACTTAGTTATAATAACTTTAAATTGACAGAGAGTATAGAAGGGAAAAGAACTTACTGAAATCTACTGTAATCATCTAATATAGCACAGTAGATGATGACTTCTGCTGGTTTTAAACCAAATCTAGCACATCATCTCTTTTGTACAAGCAATCAGCAGCCACTCAGTAGTGCCCAAACCTTTCTTCTGGGCACAGAATTAGATGACCACAACCACCTTTAAGTGACTTATATTGCAATACTTTTTTTATCAAATGCAAATTGAGTTTTCAGATACAGACTGGAATGTTTGGAGAAAAAGTGACAAGACAATAAAAAAATAAATATATAAGTAAAGAAGCAAAATGAAATTACATGGATAAAACTTTCTGAAAGTATTTTTAGCAGCTTGTAATAGAAGCCAGTTCCTAAGATCCTTATTTTCTCTTTCTCTGTGATAAGTCTTCAAAAGTTCTCTATTTTGAAGCCAAATAAATTTGCAGTCCCACTAATCCAGAGAATGAATACAAAAATCCAGAGGGCAAAAGTCTAAGTGTAAAGAACACTATTTTAAATTTTATTTTAAAATAGTTTCATCTTGATAATGTCATCAAGATGAACAGCTCAAAAATCCCAAACACTCTCTTTAGAATTCTGAAGAAGGGTAGTATAACACAGTTACTTTTTCACATTGATGGACAGAAGATGACCAAACTGGAATTGATAGAATCAACTGTCTTAAGAGTTTGCTCCTGACAATCCAGTATTTGCAGCTCTGAGTTTTGGAGGAAAAGTCTGTGAATATCTTCTCATGAACCCCCTCTGTCATCTATACAATACTTTAATGAGCCTTGTTCTGACTTCAGCAAAGGCAGCTGAACAATGGGAAGCCTGTGCAGAGCCACTGCCCCACATGTTGCAAGGTCTCTTAATGAGTTAATAACATTTAGGTCACGTCCTGCACAATCAGCATGAAAACACCAAAACTCACACGTTGCTCTTGAGTGATGCACCAGATCTTTTTCTCCTTTCCCCAGCCATAACTTCTATACCAGCTTCTTGCCTTGTGATTGGTACTCCCTGTTAGGCCACATTCATTTCTGACCCCAGCTGTATCTCTGGCTTTCCTGGAAACCATCCTATTGTGTTCTTATGACTGACACAGAGTATAGAATGTGTATGTGATTTGGAAACTCTAGAGAATACATACACAAAAAAATACTTATGTGCCTTCTCAGTGTTATATGTACATAAAATAGCAGCAAGGTTGAAGATACTCTAGATTGTCAATAACTGCAGAATGACTGAATGACTGCTAGAAAACCAAAGCACCAGACATCTTGGTAAAAACTTACAATCACAGCTTTGAAAACAAAAAACTTTTTATCAGGCTCACAACTTCCTCTGTCCTGTGGGATACTATACAAAGTAGCTCCAAGTCTATGCTATCACACCGTCCAATGCATTCTCCATGGCAAAAAATATTTTCTATTTCTGCTGCTTTTAAACCAAATCTCAACAAAGATATTCTAGTATCTGGCTCAAAATATCTTTTTGTGGCATTACTCATTACTGACAAATTACTCAACCAGGAAGATTAGAAAAAGTCTTCATTTCCATTTTTTGGTCTTCTGATCCTTGAGAAAGATTGTCAGGCTAAGAAATAGCTATGGGGAGCCCCCCGTTAAAATGCTAGTGGTGATGATGCACATCAATTTTCACCACTGTCTCATGAGTATCTTCATGCTGGGAAGGGAATCATTGTTTACATACTGATGAGAGCAGCAGAAAGAAACTTCCCTGTAGTTTCACATAGGCAGTACACAAGAATGGGACTACAGGCTTCTCAAACTCTCACCTGAAGTTTCTGTACAAAAAACCACACACTTATAGACCCCCTACTGCTTTACAAAGAAGAAGATAATCTGTTCTCCATGCCCATTGTGACCAGAACTAGTAATGGGTTTAAATTACAATGAGAAAGCTTCAGCTTAAAGACAAACAAAACCCACTCTATTAACAGAGACTGGAAGAGATTGCCTGGGGAGACTGCAGAGTTTCTTTCATTTCAAAACTTGAACAGAAGCTTAGACAAACACCTGTTCTAACCCTTGCTGAGCTTTGAACTGTCCAGCACATTAAGCATGGTGTCTTGGTTTGGGAGACAAAGCTTCAGGAGGAAACACTCTGGAATGAGTGTCCCCTCTGAAGGGAAAAGGGCCTCCTCTTTTCCTCCACCAATAAGACAAGCAGGACACAGCAAGTGAAAGCAGAAAAAACCAAACTGGTTATTAATACCAATTAAAACAGGGTAGAACAAAAAAAAAAAAAAAAACAAAAAAACAAAAACCTCCAAATACAACAAATTCCCAGAGAGGGAACAGACACTTGGGCTTGGACCAGTTGTGGCCACTGTGTGGGCCCGCTGGGGCCATCCCCCCAGGCTCCCCAGACCAGCGAGGGAGGCAGTGAGGCAAGGGGAGGGAAGGGAAAAAAGAACAAGATCCAAACCCAACAGAATCTTTTCCCAGCTAGCTGGAACACAAAGGAAACCAAAAAGCAGCACAGCACTCCCAGCACACTCCCTCCCGAGCCCTGCCAAGACCTCCAAGCTGTTGGGCTGAGCTGTTCAACCACCGGCCCCTGGGTCCATTTAAAGGCACTGCGTCCTTGAGCATTGAGTGAATGGTAAAGGAATAAAGCAGCTTCATAACTTCACCCCCTCAGCTTACACAAACACCTGTTTTACCTCTTGAACTTGCTGAGCTTTGAACTGTCCAGCGCATTAAGTATGGCCAGGTTCCACACAAGCTCTCCAACAATTCACACACGCAATGTTATTCAACTTGCATTAAGAGCTACTTAACAGCAGGTACAACATCAAAACCTGCATTTTATTTTACTCTCATCCCTAAGAGGTGAGAAATACATTAAAAGAGTGCTGTGGGTTTGATTAAAATCAGGCTGTAAAGCAATCCATCACTACTTCCTTTAATTTCCAAAACTGTGCCCACAAATTCAGTATCAGTAACTGTGCCTATAAACACCATGAGTGGAGGCATATTTTTGTCTCAGTTGACAAAACCCGAGTTTGACCTATGACAATATGAAAATTGTTATCATCTCACCATATATTAACCAATGAACACATTGAGTAAGAGAAAACATCAACTCACAATCCTTATTTTACGGAAAAAACAAACATACTCAGATTTCCTTTTTTACATATTTCTGAACACCTGTTTTCTATTTTATGCTCTGTAGCTGAGCACAGCAATTATTTAGACAAGGACACAGAGCACAAGAGGAATTTGGAAGAGTGTAAAGTAAATTGTTGTGTGGAATCTTAAATTCTTGATAAAGTAATACTAGAGTTTCTTTTGTATAAAAAAAGATATAAAACAAATTCATTTAAAAGCCATGTTTCTTAGCTATTCATAGCACTTTTGACAATGTCCAATTCAAAAACATCCTTTTTAAAGTTTTAACATCAAAACCAGACACCAACATTCCTATTTTGGTTTCAGTAATGCTATCTAGAAGGAAATATTAGCTAGATACTTTTCAGTACCTTTGCTTACACATTGAAGAACATCATTCACTTCCTTCAGGTTTGGTTTAATTTGAAAAGACACCTAGGGACATCTCTTAGCATTACGTGTTCAGTCCTCAGAAAGCAGTAAGGGGACTAACTTGATTAATAAAGCTGACAATCTATCAGGAAACTTATCTTTCATATTTCTACTTGCCACAAAAGTAACAGCCAAAAAGGAGAACAAACAGTATTTTGGTTTTAAACACTTGCGTTTCTTTTTCTGACCTCCACTGAGGTGCCCTGGGATCACATCTAAAATCCCCACAGACCTTTAGACTGTAGACACATCCCTTTTAAAAAATGTCTAATTCCACTACAGCTCATTATTCAACTACTCATACACCCACATGCTCAACTAGCTGAACATGGCTTCAGAGTCTAGCCTAGAATTTAAGTTTATGAATTTATCCCCTGTTGCATTCTAGCAGTAAGAACACAGGGAAGAGTAGTGAAGGCAGTAATGGCTGCTTGAGGCCACCCATTGTAAATGTGCAACCAGACAGAGCTGCAGTTCCTCAGGACAGTTAACAGCGAGCATGGCCAGCTGGGAAAGGGTTCCACCTTGTTCCCTATAAAACTGTATGAGCTGTCTAAAATCAGGAGCAGGGCACACTTAAAATACAGCTACTTATCTTCCTTTTTATTTTGGATTGAGGAAGCTGGAAGGATTAGTCAAGAAAGCCTGTTAAAGCACCTTCATTGTTAGAACCAATCCTTCATGACTGCATTTTCAGACACCTGACAGCATCCTGGTCCCTTCTATTGAAATTATATTTTGTCAGCAATTTAAAATAGACAAAATTCTATTCAGTCAACACTGCAGATACCAACTGTTCTAGTAAATTATTAGAGTTCACCATCACATTGCAGCCTTTTGTAAAAATTGACATCATTCTCAGTAAGTAAAGGACAAATGTTGTAAGATTATTTCCATCTTAGTTGTTACACACTATTTGAAATGGCCTTTTCCTAAAATGGGTTTTTTCCCCAGCTATGCTCTAGATGCAGTTCTCATTCTGCATTTAAACAGGGTTTCAGGTGAATTAAAAAGGACAGATATGGCAGCCCTAAAGTAATATATGAAAGTCTTATTGTATTAGTCATTTTTCCTGTCATTTTGTATTAGTGTCATATTAGTCTAATGCAATACTAACATGATACTGAAATGTTAGCATATCACAGATTACTCAGTGTGTCAAGCTTGAGTCTGATCATATTACTTTACTGTGTGTACTCCAATGATGAAACTCTTCCTTTCCATGCCCTAAAACTGTGTAGGACTAACAGGAAACACAAGGGACAGACTGTGCAAGAGTCTAGGGCTTGCATAACAGGTATTAACAGCTCTTGTGCCAAAGGAAAGAGCAATCTGTAACAGATCAGATAATATCATTTCAGTTAAGATTGTTAATACAAGATATTTCTTTTCACTTTAAGAAGATTTTAATTCTCTTCACACAAACTAAAGTACTCCCATCAAAAGAGCAGCACTTGCAAGGGTTCCCAGGACAGGGGATACCCCCTTTGAGCCTTCTTTGCAGAATCAAGAACTGTTCAAATTAGATAACAAAAAATCCACCTTTTTTATTTTTATTTTATTCTTGTGGCCTGTCATAAGACAGGAAGTCAATCACATAACTGAGAACTGGGAACTGTGGCTGGGTCAGGTCTAGAAAAAACAGCAGAAATACAAAGAGTAATTTCTGACCTAGACCTAGGTCAGATCATACTCGGGAAATAGCGTGTTAACAAAACCAGAATAAAAATCCCATCCACTCTATTACGTTCTCTTTGGTGATAATTTGTTTGTTGAACCACTAATTGAATGTTTCTAATCTGGGTGAATACCACAGCCATTACAGAGTGTTATACTTCCCCTTCAGATGAAGAGGTGCAATCTGTTTCTCATTCAGGGGTCCCCATGATTCTATAATTTAAGTAACTACATAATTTTAAATAAATATTTAAGTAAATAAAATATTGAAATAAAGGTTTTAATGCAAACAAACACAGAACCCAAGAAAATAGACTAAATTCACATTTTAAAGGCCTTAGGAAATTTAGCTTCACAGACATTTACAGAAGAACAAGAAACTTTTAGAATTTGAAGTGTTCCTATGTGAAAATAAATGTTGCTAAAAATGAGGAAACTGTTTGGCCAAAATAAAATACAGCTATTTAGGAATGTCATCATTTAGGAATCAATTAATTTGATTTATTCCGAAACTGCAGTTAACTAAGGAAGCTTTCAGGGAAAAAAAATTATATATATATATATATATATATATAGTTTCATAGTCTTTGCCTAGTGATTACCCTGCACTGTTTTTGCAATAATTACTATGCATTGCATTTCAGTGAGGATACTCAGCTTCTCTGTCTCATTAAGTTTTCCTTTACATGTTCTCAGTAACTACCATATGATCACAATTAGCACTGCACAACTGTCTACTTTGGGGACCACAGTGAGAACTGTTATGGGAGGTTTGGTACACATGGACCCTGACAAGAGGCACAAGAAAAAGGGTTATTTCTGGTTTGTTCTTGAATAAGTAGGAAATGATGGCTAGAAAAACCTTTAGTAATAACAATAAAAAACAGCAGAGCCATAATAACCCATACATGCAGATTTCTGCTGCAATATTTAACTACACATTGCTGTTGATTTTTTTGTATTTTAAAGCTTAAGAGTGCATATCACACTCACCTCATTTCAGCTATAATAGAATGGTATAAAAATTTCTCTTCACCTTCTAGAGAGGTGTGGGCATGGGCCAACTTACTACTTTAATACCATCATTTGTACTTCTTCACATGCACAAATCTGTAGTTGTTTGTATATATGCAAGAATGAACCCCTCACACATCACTTCCCAGCTATCCCAAATACAGACAGACTGTTGTACAAAAACACAGTGTTCATAAATGTCACATACAATATGACATAAAACTGTGCTGCTTAATGTTTATGGGTTTTTTTTAAAATTATTTTAGACTCCTTAAGTTTACTGTAAAAACTGGTAAAGTTCCATCCTAATTTTACAGGTTTTAAGTCTAGAACCAAAACATCAGCTTTTACATAAATGAGCACTATAGAAAGCTACACTACTGTTTAATGAATTTCAATGCACTGAAAATACTGTAAGCATGTGATTTGATGAATAGAATTTTATTGAATTTGGTTAAATATTTAAAGCTTTTTAGTGTCCTATGTAAATCCAATAAACACACATTTGATCAAACTGCCATCTGCTGGGTATTCCTGGGATTTGTTTGGTTAAACACGTACACACCAGTGTCTGAAAATATTGTATTAAGAACTATGAGAAATCTTTACATTTTTGGGTTGGGGTTTTTTTTGGTTTGTTTTGGGTTTTTTTTGTTTTGGTTTTTTTTTGTTCTTGTTGTTTTTGTTTGGTTTTTTTTTAGTTTATTTGTTAATAACCAATTGCCCTTGTTCCAGCAGAAATCCTGTCCACAGCAGCCATGTTACAGACATCCTGTGACCTCACCCAGCACAATTCATCCTGCTCACACCAACACTCACATTCAGCTTGCTGGGCACAGCTCAGGGAGCTTCACCTGTGCAGCCCTTGAACAGAAGAGAGGACACAGCTAAATCCACATCGCCTGAAGCAACCATTTTCTGTGATCACAGGTTTTAGTGGAGGTGCTGAGTGTTTGCTCAGAAAAAAAAAAATGTGACAAGAATGAAAAAAAACAAATTAATAATAAAGGATTAGGAGCAAATTACACAAATTACTCCCATAAAAACAAGCTGTATGCAACAGAGGGGCAAATTTCCAACAACTCACTTTTCAGGACATTAAGGAACTATTTCTCCTTGGAAACATCCAGGGTTATATCCAACAAGAAACCATGACACTCTGATAAACTTGTCTAGTACACTAACTGTGGTACAATCAAGTGCAAACAGAGCATTCCCAGAAAATTATCATGATAAAAAATAATAACTGAGATTTCAAATTGCTTAGGCCCTGAAGACAAAAGCAAAACTAAAATCTGGAAGTTTCCAAAATCCACTAAACAAAGTAAGTGCATTATACAGAAGATCTATCTATTGCATTCATCTTCCCTCTAAGAAGAGGGTGAAGTTAAGAAATACAAGCACAGAACCATCAGTGGGGAATTGGGCTGATCTGAGAGGCACAGAGGTGTTCACTGAGATGTGGCTTCAACTTCTCCAAAGTATCTTTCCTATAGGCCCTGAGGCTTACCTGTTTTGCAAACCCAGTGTGTCACTAGCTGGTTCTTTCCTTGAGTCCCTGATTACATTTTAAAAATCTTAAGTCACCTTTCTAAACACTTAACTTCTAGAGTATTTAGAAACAATAGTTCAGGTACCACAATTCTTCCCAAAAGTAAAAAAATAACTCTTCTAGGGCAGGGGAAGACAGTAACTGTACATTGTTATGTAAAGAGGTGTTTGGGGATGCAGTTTAGGAGCTCTGCTTTGGAGATATGACAGCAGCTCACACAGCTCAACCTTCCCCTTGAAGCAGGACTACTCCAGCAGCTCAGCTGGGGCTTCACCTTGCTGACAAACCTAAGGTTCCAAAGGTCCACACGCACCTAAGTGTGCAAAAAAGCATCACAGACAAGAAATACAAATAGCCTTGATTATTGTTGGGGGTCTTTCAAATGCAGGGGCTCTAATCTTTGAAACACGGGGCATCTGCCAAGACTGAGTATGTGGGATGGGACAACACTGAAAATCATCACCCACAAATTTGTTTAAAGCCCATCCCTAGAAAACCCTTTTTTCTATCTACTGTAGGGCTCCTTCGGGGGAACAGAAAGTGATGAATTGCATTCACACAGGATGGCAGGGTAGGACCTCAAGTTCAGAGATTTTTCTTAAGGCTGGTCTTCCACATGTAAGAGGCAGCTGGAAGGGGGAAGGGAAAGGAACATGAACTCAGTTATGCCTTCTGGAGCACAGGCAGGACTCGGGTACAGGAGAGGAAGGCTCCTGCAAAAATGGCTCAAGACAGAAAGATGCTGTCCTTCCTTGCCTCGGCATTAAAACTGTGCTACTTTGACTGCATTTGGACAATACAGGTCTAAAGAAGCTAGAGTTCACTGTTACTTAAAAAAAACCCAAACAAGTCTTATGCTTAGCTTTCCTGTATAGGGAAAAAGTACAGGAAGAAATATATATTTGCTTGTCACACTTTCCCGCTAATAAAACTCTCTTCACAAGAGACTGGATTGATAAAAGTACACTACACTAGAAAAAATCATCACCATAATCCAAGTCAAGAATAATGTACATAATACAACAAAAGAGAAATCAATGTAAATCAAGCCAAAGAAATTTAGCAGAATTCAGAACATAAGATCAGGTGAAGCTACACTCTAATCCTATTCAGATCTAGTAATCTATACATGATAGAGTGAAATAAGAGTGAAATAATCTCATTGTGATTTTCACAATACTTACAAACATTAAAGTATCCTGATGGATGAAAATTAGTATACAGAGACATTATCATATTTTGCATTTATTTCTATAGTATTTGTATTTTAAATCCACATATACTACAAAATTCAAATAAATAAGTAGGATACATTCAGAGAGATGCTCCCTAATTTCATAACTTACTCCCACTAACAATGATTAAGAAGGTTTACAAAGTGTAGTGTTGGATTGTTAGTCCTTTATGACATTCTGTACACTGTCTGAAACTGCAGGCTCTGGCATTTTCTAAGAATTACAATACCATCATCTTATGACAGATGCTTGCAAAACCTGCAGCCAGTTTAGTCAGTAATGGCCCATTATTTGGGAACTGCAGCAGAAGAAAATGCACAAATTGCAACTAAAAATGCTCACTCAAGACAATCGGTGCACAAGAAGTCAGCCATGCATTCATGCACCGTATTTCAAAGGCCAGACATACAGTGGTGTTTTGGCTTTGAATAAGTGAGGTTTATGAAGTACCTGCATCAAAATTAGCTATTCCTTAGGAAGGATTGCCTGTGCTGTCAGGGAAAGAGATGCTGGAACCAGCCAAAGCCACCAGACTGCTACAGAAAAAAGGATTATTTCATACCTGCGCTGTGGTAGGAAGAAAAGGATGAGAGTTCACTTATTAACCCAAATTTCTCACTCTGAAGACTTAAATTCAGCTGGATAAGATAATCATTATCCCATTTACCTTTGAACACCCAGGCAAAGCACTGACCAGAACTCCTAAATGTTCCCTGCAGGTTTAGAGGATGCAGATGGTGACTTCAGTCAAAATCGAGTGAAAACACATCACACAACCAGAAACTTTTCCAAACTCTGAGGATAAATTCCTCTGGAGTTTTACATCAACCCCAATACAGAAATAACCACAACATCTACTTGTATTAATTTCTTTGATTGTCTTAAAACTTTCAGACTCCTTGGCCAGAGCATATTATAGTAAAGAGTCTACATTTATATTACTGATTTATATATGCTCCAGTCACTTGCTTTTCATCTGAAACCTTGACTGCCACACAACTGCAGTCTTTAGGTTTGCAGCAGAGAAATTTCGTTTATTAGAGAGTTTGTGGCTTCTCTTCAATGTCCTCACTCAAAGACCTTATGAAATTTTAGGATGAGATTACTACACATATACCCTGTGTGAGGTAATTATTTAATATTAATCTAAGTTAAAGCTACTGTTACCCTGTACAAAGTTATAGGGGTAGTTTACACAAAGTATCCTACTAATGTTTATATTAGAAGTAGAAAAAATAAGGTGCTAAGTACTGCCTTTTAAAAAGGGGTTATTTACACAAGAGTACACATAATTGGCATTCACAGGCTAAAACATAAATATAGCAAAAACCAAAAAAATATTAAAACATTTATTAACTCAATTCTAACTTACTAGGAATCCAGAAATGGAAATGTATTGTTAGCAGCAGTATCATGTTTGATCATGCATAGATGACCTTAAAATGCCATTTTATCCACTTTAATACAAAGAATATTTCTCACAATACCAAATAAAAGATATAAAGGAATACATAATTTTTATTCCATTTATATTTTTCATATATCACACATACATGTGAGTATGTACACGTTCCATATAAATACTCTTTTTATGTGAAAGTGCTGAATCAAATAGCACAGAATACTTATGTGATCATGCCTGAAACAAACCAGAATAAAAGTAGGGGTAAGCAGGTTTGTCAAATGCTTTTGGAACCCTTATGTAAAGTCAAGTCCACCATTCTGCTCCATCAAGGAAATTTTATAGAGCAGATTTTTCCACCATAGTTTCTTAATAAGCAACATGCAGGGATTATACACAAAAATCATATATATGGAAATCTGACACTGCACAAAAAAGTAAGATTACCTCTGGCCCCAATCCTGACAATGAAGGGCTGGCACAAGTACTTCCACTGCTGAATTAAATAAATGCTCCTCAAGCTGTACTAATGCTTTACACTTTCACATTACTTTTCATCCTTGTCAAACTATTGCATTTCTAGACCAATTCTACTTCTTTGCCCTGTAGCTAAGATTAATTATTTTACACAAAAATTATTTTCTGTGATATTACTATATTGATATAAAAGTAGCATAACATAACTGATTAATTCTTGGATGCTGGGGAACTGAAATACTTGAAATATTTCAAAGTTACTATTGCTGATAATTTAGGGGTTTATTATTTAATATTGCACATACTCAGTGCTTATGCTTATATGAAATGGATGGAATTGAATGGATTTCCCTCCACTTGTGCCCAAGGAATTCTGATCCAACAGTCAACAAAAAATTTAACCCCATTTTACCCATCTGTTACTTGCACACTGCACTCACTCACCTACAATAAAGCAATTAATTCTCTTTTGCAAAGAGGTGCTCTATTATCTGGGAAGAAAGCTTGAGAAAAGTGTAAGGCAATAGGAAGCAATACAGATTGATTCATGAAGTACAGAAATATATTTAAGTGTGAAAAAATGTCCTAAAGCTGGAGCCAGCCATTCTGGCATAAGATTTTGTTAAACCCACTTTAAACAACTGTTTAAGTCTTTCACAGAATACATAGGGCAACACTTGAACAAGTTGTGTTTCCTGTGTACTGCAAGCCCTACATATATATTTATAAGCAGGTTGGTAGACACCATTCCCTATTAAGCTGGTGGAGGATCAAAAGTATATATGGATAGGGCATAAAGTACTACAGCACAAAGAAAATATATTTACACCATCAACACTCCCAAAGTTACATTTGTGGGATTTGTTTTATTCAACTGCAAAACATATTCCATCCAAAGATAAACTGTCTTCTTCAGCCAGTTTTTCACATCCTGATATTTTCTTCCATTGTTAATTTTTTTCCAAGTGTGGTCTCATGTACCTCTTGCTGATCAGTAATATAACCTGAAAGGCAGCACTGAATAATCCTACCAACTATTGCCATGAAAACATTTATTTTTATATCTATAAAGACTTAAACATTGACTCAGTAACAGGCAAGAGCAGAAGCGATTTCAAGTCTATAATACTTTTCTATCTTTATCTTGTAACACGGAGGAAAAAAACGTAAGAAATGTTAAAAAAACCTCTAAAGCTCTGAAGAGGTACAAGCTACGCGTGAATTTACAGAAAATTGCATGGATCTTCAAGTTACTGGCAAATCTCTGCCTGACTCTCATCAGAAAAGGTAAGGTTATAACAAAAGGACCTAGAAAAGATCTGTGGAACAGCAAGTAGAGATGCATTTCTTTACAATTACTCTTTGAAATAACATTCTGTGGATAAAGAACCAATTTTTCACAAGATTGTCCAAGAGATATGGATGTTACAATAATATACTAGATCTGATCCTTTGTTTATGATTATTTATGTTAAAACAGAACCAGAGCTGTCAGTTTACCTTCTCTGTAAACAATGAGTGCTCAGAGCTCAGCCTTCACATCACCCACATTGCATTAGCATTCAGTCATCTGGATTATATAATGCTATAATGTTATATTATATTTCACAATACCATACCAGCACTATGTTACAAAGTGCAAATTTAAGATATATGAAATATCAGTATTCCTAAACAGTGGTTTTAATGTCATTGTATTTTTTTCTCTTTGAATGAGATGAGACAGCTCATTACTCTACAGAAGAGCTTATGTGACATTCAAGAATCTGAAAGCTGTGACTCTTGAATTTGAAAATTACTAAAGCTTGAAAACTGAAAAATTAACAGCTGATGTTTATTAGAAGGTTGCCATGCATCCATTTTAGATGTTTTAATACATACTAATCTGAACTCAGTGTTGCATCAGTTAAATAGTTTCCTTCAAGTCTATCAAACAGCATAACTGATAAGATTGCCCAGGAACAACTTCAAAACACTACAAAATAGCATTCTCCTACTCTGTGTCATTTTACTGTCTGTCAATTTTCTTCAGATCATCATCTTTGTGCACATTTGTCTTCAATTATTACAACAAAAGCTCCTTTCAAGTCATATCAAGTGATGCTATTTTCTTCTTGCAGCAAGCAGCACTAACAGAAAGTAGCAGTGATACTAAACATTGTCTACAATTGTTATGGAAATATATTTATCTGTATCCTGTTGTCATGGAAGCTAAAGATCAAGGCATACATGCTACATGCAATAATTTATACTCATCTGAAAGGATATTTCAAGGAAACATTGAAATGCATAACTGTATAAAAACCAGAATAGTTTCAGAGGCACTAGTTACCCAAGGCATGATTCTGAGTGAGTGGTATTTCAACCAATATTAAGTTCTTTACTTACATCCTCTAGGTTCTATTAATGTCCACAGTACATCCAATTTAAAGGCTTGGGCACTCTCAAACTTCTAGCACTTTTCTATCCTGGCATTAGACCAATTTTAGCAGTGCTCCAAACTACAGAAAAGGATATTTGCTGACATTCCACATTTGTTTGTTTTTTTTTTCATAAGGCAAGGCTGTTTATTCAAGTCTGTTGCATTGCAGCTGACCAGTTTTTTAAAATGGCAAATTCATCTGATTTCCCACAACATGAAGCTACTATTCTTTTATGAGTTATGTTCAGTTTGCTCCATTTTCACTTCTCCAAATAGAACACTACCACTTTTTATGTACCAAACAAGTCTGAGCACTTCCCTACAATGAAATTGTCTTTTTCTGCATAGGTGTGAAACATAGTTTTACCTGTGCATATGCATAACCACTGTTCTTGGAGAAACATTGAGTGCCATGTAGAATTTCATTTTAGAATTTTTATGCAGAGCAAAACATGATACAAATGTAGTTTTGTGAAATAATAATGCATTCATTTTTTTTCCATCTGCTATTCAAGGAAAAAAACACACACATCAAGTTTGTTAAACCAATTTTAAAATTTAAAAGAACCTCACCAACCATTACCCTTATATGATGCTCTAATTTCCTGTATAAAACCAACTCCTTAGGGCCACTAATAAAGTAGAAATTATTTTGTCTTTTCTGTTATGGCTATTATGTCATGATCCAGATGAGAAACTGGGGTATTACACAGACCTGCTTTAGAATGACATTAGCACTACAGTTAAGTCTACTTGTCACTGTGACTATATCTGGTAATTGGAGAGACATTATAATTAGTTGATCATAAGATTACATCCAAGTAATTCTAGAACTGTTAATAACAGTTGTAATTAATCAAAACAGCAATGCAACAAGTCCCATGCTCCACAGAGATGACATGAAATTGTTTTGAACTGTACTGTAATATGAACCATAAATTGAGTGGTAATGGAATCACATCAGAGTCTGTTCCATCTTTAAATCCTTCTGCCATAACAGTATTGCATCATAACAGCTCTGTGACAGTAGCACCATTTTAAGGAATGCAATCTTACTCCTATACCACAATAACACAGGTTAACAATATATGCATAGCACTAAGCTAACTACAGTATGTTGGCATGTTAAAGTTTCAGTATTTTATAACAATTCCAGCTTGGATTTTCACAGAGGTTCAACATGCTAGCACTCCATTATACCTGTGCTAGGAAATTCCCTTCCCACAAAATCTACCAAAGCAATGACAGGAACAGACTACAAATCTAAAAATATTTCAAGATACTCCACATCGGTTTTGTGTAAATCTGCTCAAGAGTGCTCTGGCAAAAAAGTGTAAAAGCAGTTCTACAAATAAAGAAACTTAAAGACACCCCTCCCATCTCAACTGATTAAAGGAGTAAAAAAAAAAACTACAGAATAGAAACAGAATTATAATCAAGATATGAATGACAAGATTGTGCCTGCTTTATAGCTATAGAAAAAATATCTATGCTTAACAGCTGTACATCATCCAAAAATCTGTCTACAATTATTCAAATAAAAGCATTCTAAGGCCTTCTATCCATACATTTTGGCTCATTCCATTTTTGGTTTTGGTTACGCCGGTATTGTTAACTCCATTAAAGTACAGCAATCTCCTAATTGAGAAGACTTTCCCTTAAAATGTTAATAATGGTCATATAAGTTTACTCAAAAACATATGCTTTTTATAACAACAATAAAAGGCAAAATGCCAATCAAATAAAAGCAATCCTTCAATTCAACAATAGTTGTTTCAAGTGTACAAAGACAGGAAAAATTTCTTTTGGAGTGATCCATTCCCGAATTCAAATGGTTATAATTACGTAATCGTTAGGTTACTTAATGGATTTCATTAGGCTTATTTCGGGGTTTGATGTCATTTTTCCTTCCAATTAACTCAACTGTTAAGATTAATTTTATATTATTATAAAAATTAAAGATCAGAGCCAAGATTTCCACCACTTAGGTTCACAAAACCATACAGCAACCAAACCTATTTTTATCTCAGCATAAGTACAAAATGCACTATATCCTTACAACAGTAACAACAATTTCTATGAGCTAGCATTGTTTTCATATTGTTTAAATGAAGCCTCATATTATGCCATCCAGCTACAGTCATCTTATGGTTTAAGTGTACTTCAGTCACATAATTTAAATGTCATATTTTCAGACATGGAGATAATAGATGGCACCTTAGGTTGTTGATAAACCTATAGCATTAATACCAGTGAAAAATACAGCATGAATCTGTCATACAACTCTCAGAAACACACAGGAAAAGTAAGATTTTTCTCTTCCAAAAACTCAATTTGGACCAAAATGAACCAAGTACAAAACTCAAGCTGAAAACTTTCAATCAAGATTTGGTTCTACAAGAGCCTGATGCTACAAAGTTCTGAGCATACCCAACTTGCATTCAAATCAAGGAAGATTAGGGTTAAGTTGGAGCATTAGGTATGGGATGAAAACATTAAGCCAACTTAACAATGGATGTCTTATCCACAGAGAAGGAAAATGTAAGTGGATTCAAGTATTTTACCTGACATCCCACGTCCCCTCCAATGAAATTTTCAAAACCATGAAGATGCTGACATTCAGTGCCTTGTGATGAGACACATATCTGTAATATATACAGAAATTGGATAAGTTTTGTTTCTGTTCTCACAGGAATTTCATATATCCTGTGCTGATTTGAAAGAATCCTTATGGATAAACAATGTGCAGGTAAAACATTACTTTAACAAAACATTAAATCTGCCACAAGTAGGGAAAAATAAATTCCTGCTATTTCTGAACCATGTTGTTTGCAATCTTCAGGAACGATTTGCCAACTAGGATTTATAAACTGTCAGGATGATACAGGTAGTATTATAGAAGGTGAAATGTGAGAGAAATAAAAGAGAAATTATAATGAAATATATCAATAGCTATCCCACTCTACATCAGTTGCATATGAATGCTACTCTTTAATCAGAATCCAAATATCACCAGTTTAAAAGTTCTTAGAATCATAGAATGTCCTGAGTTGGAAGGTACCCACATGGATCACTGAAGTCTGACTGGCTCTGCACAGCACAGCCCCCTGAATCCCAAGATGTGCCATAGTATTGTCCAAACACTTCCTGAACCCCAGCAGGTTTGTATATTGAAGCCATTTTCAAAATACTGCATTGCACAATTTTAAAGATCAACTGGTTATTTCCAGCCCCACTGCCACGGGCAGGGACACCTTCTGCTCTTCCAGGTTGCTCCAAGTCCCATCCAACACAGCCTTGGGCACTTTCAGGGATGGGGCATCCACAGCTTCTCTGAGCAACCTGTGCCAGTGTCACCATGCTCACAACACAGAAATTTTTCTTATTATCTAACCTAAACCTACTCTTTTTCGTTCTAAGACCATCCCCCTGTGCCCTATCCCCACCTGTCCTTGTGAAATGTCCATCTCCAGCTGTCTTGGACAAGGTTTATAAAATAACCCTAGAGATTTCTCTTCTCTGGGCTGAACAGCCTCAACTCTCAGCCAGTCTGCAAAGGAGAGGTGCTCCAGCCCTCTGAACATCTAACAGCGAACAGCAAAATCAATATAACAAAGCAGCCTTGTGTAGGATCCCTCTCATACCCCAGTGTCAGATGTAACCACAGGCAGCTGATCAGTTCCCTCGTTGCTGTAGATACATAAATTGCCATATAATGGGAGTTACCACCTACTTTGTTGGTTTATTCACTGACACTTGCCAATATTTACCAACTGTTCTTTTCAAGCAAGAAGTAAATATTTTATTTGGCTCATATTTCAGCACAAATACTCACGTGCAAATGTATGCCCACATACCAGAAGAACACCGGGTTACTTACATTTGTTCACATTCTGTAGTAACACAAACAGCAATATTGCTGCACCAAAAAAACCCGTTAGACTAAGGAATAAACTACATACCCATCACATTTTTCCACTGCAGTTCACATGGAATGAGAAAGCAACAATAAAGTTTTGTTACACTACATACTCATTGCTTGCCTTCTTTGAGCTAGGGCACCGTTTAATTCCTACATAGATACTTCATTAAAAGCAACAAATAAGCAGCTTTCTAAAAGGGAAAACTTCCAATGAATTGTCATGAACTACAGTAGTATAACTGTCATGCTTTTTAAGCTAGAACGACTTCCAATCTACTTACATGAAAAGCAAATTCTGGGGCCTGACCATTTCAGACACTGAGCTAGTGGGAGAGTAAACTGCAAGGTTTCAGCTATTTAAAGCAGACAAGTGAATAACAAAAATGCTAAATTTATCACATCTGCTTTCTTAGTAATCTAGTCTTACAGAAAGGCATATATCATCTGCAACATCAAAATTACTGAAAAGAAGGAAAAACAACAGAATTGAGACTCCTAGATGACATGAACAAATATTTTGTTCCTGCACCCTTTTACAGCTGAGAGACAGTTAAGTAGAAAAGAATGGAGAAAATTGGGACCAACTTAAAAATATAAAACCAATTCAATTTTTAAAAAAAGTATTTAGTAGGCAGAAACAGGCTTTAGTCCTTCCTAAATGCAAGCAGAAATTATTTTATTACATTTACAGTGGCTTAAGAGCCCAATATAATAATGTGAATGATCAAAATACATATTTGTCTAAGCTGAGAACAGGAAAAAAAAGCTGAAGAGATGAGAGAAAAGGAGACAATAAAGAAGCACATTAGTTTTAAAACAGAAATATCTAAAGAAAATAGTTAAATACATTACAAATCCTGAGAATAGGAGAAGTCAAAGTTGATTAACCCAACTTGAAATAACCATTTTTCAAGCTTTTCTCCAAAACAGGCTTTCAACTTTTATATATCAAATATAGCAATTGTTCTTCTTCCTCTACAGGAGCCTTTTGAAATCAATAATTTTTACAGCACCAATACAATACACAATACTCAAGTAGAAGGTTTTTTGCTTTAACACACCACATGGATTTTGGCAAATCTAACTTTACACAATACAGCTTATGGGCTCTGGTTTGATGTGTCACAGCACAAACTGTCAACCAGCACATCTAAAAAAGTACTTTTACAGAAGTACCTCAAGACAACACAGAGAATGGAAAGGGGCAGCATGGAATGGGACAGAGGGCAGAAGGGGATTTCAAAATACCTGAAGGGCTCCTAAAGTTTCACACTCACAGCCTTAACTCACACATGATTACTGACCAGAGATCATCAGATCAAAGGATTTTCTGGCCATCCTGAATAAACAATTATGCCAGGCAGCTGCTTAACTCTTAGCTTATTCCATAATAGGCTGAACAGAAGGCACAGGCTGACACTGAACTGGATGGATGAGGTACTAAGCTATTCAATGATCCAGTGGCCTGTTGGTTTGGTTGCCTGGATTACGTTTTCAGGAGGCACATACAGGAAAACTTGCTCAGCATCTGAAAATGGGTAATCCTGGAAATAATTCTACTTCCCCAACCACCAACAATAAATCCATATATAAACCATAGAAGGAAAAGTAAGAGGTTTGTGCAGTATAATGTTTATCTTCAAAGTCTCTGTTTTGGGCTTGCCATGAAGGATACTGGAAATTTTCAAAAAGGGAAAAGGTGGCTTTGTGTAGTTTACTTGTTTGGGACTGGGGACAAGGGCAAATGTGCTATTATGTCACCAAGTTCCTGCTGGCAAGAGAACCTGTTCACTATTTATTTAATTCTCCAGGTAATAGTTGGGAAATTACTGGAACATCACTATGAATTACAAATAGATGCTCAGTAATATAATGACAAGTGTATTTTCTTTGCACTTAAGTGAAAATATAAACAACCTCAAGAACTCTGGAATCAAATAAGTGTAAACAAGCTCTCTTACTGCTGCCTCATTAAAGAGAAAGCTTTTAATTAATACACAAATAATAATCATGATTTTGTCTTCCTCTCTTGTTTTTGTGTCAGATTCCACAAAATGACACTGATAAACTCTTAATATACTTAAGGTAGAGGAATTTAGAACCGATATTTTGAAGAAAGGATAGCATAGAGCAGAAAAGGGAAAGAAATCTATACATCTTAACATTCAAATATAAATAAGATCAGCTATTAATATTTAATACTGATATTTCAAAAATAATTTTAAATTCTTATATAAAAGAACAACAGTTTTGTACATAACACCCTACTCAGCTCACTTTCACAATTGTGGAGTAACTTAGAACGGTAGTTTTCAAGTATTCAGCTATATCAAGACAGGCAGAGTCACCTGATCTAGTCACAATTTCACGACACAGGGCAGGAAATGGAATTTGGAAAAAGGCATAAACATTCTATGCACAACTCAGTCAGCTACAAGGTACTTTGTTTTTCTTCTGCTCAACAGATTCAGGTATCAGAAGTCAGATCAAATGCAGTACAAAGATAATGAAGCCTTAGGCTGGAAAGACAAAAAGAGTATGACAAATCTGTTGCAGAAGATTTAGTTCCCTCTGATGAACATTCAATAGAGCTACAGAGTGTGAGGAACTTCAGATCAATAACTGGATTTGCTACAGCAATTTAAAAATAAAGAAGTGGGGGAAAGCATCAGCAGTAATAGTCTCCCTAAGCAGATGCCTACAGAGGTCATATCTAGGAAGGACTGTAATGAGCTTACTCTTACTCCACCTAGCCTATCCATAGGGGTAGGCTACTAATGATTGTTTGGTCCTTTCGCAGCAGTTAGTGTCTTATGCCTCACTAGATCAGATAAATGAGATAATTAAGCATCATGGGGAAAAGCTTGCTAGTGATTAAAGCAGACATTGAACCAGTTTTCTATTTATTCATCTTCTATACATTTCAGTTCTACCCAATTTACATCTGCAGATATATAGTTGTGAATGATCAAATATCAATGGGCAATTTCCCTTCTCCTCAAATTTCACATTTCTCACATACAAGAAATGTAACTCACTCCAGTGTGTGCTGCTTGGCAGATAGCAGCTATCTGCTCAAATAATGGGCAGTAACACTGATACTTGAATAGAAGGATACATATTTCTGAACAATAAGAACACTCTAGAGAAACAAACAGTCATACACTTACAAGCTATAATGGTTCAAGAGCATCACACACCAAAACATATCCCCCTCAAGTGAGTAAGTTGTTATAGGGTCACAAAGTCTTTCCTTGTAAATTCCTTTTGTCAGCTGAAACTGTTGATAAGTCTCTTGTATACATGAAATGAAAGACCATGGTTTTGAGCATATGGCCAGGATGTTTTGTTCTCCAGAAAGAATGCATGAAATTAGGTGACAACTTCATCACAGTGCCTGTTGGAAGCTTTCTAGCTCATCACTCACTGGAACACACTGAGCTAGTGTTATGGAAACTCCCCTGTCCAACCATGGAGATAACTGGCAAGTCTCCAACAGAAGTGTTTCTCCTCAGAAAAAAAAAATATAAAGGATTGCTTAGGAAATTTTAGACGTTTTAAAATGGTTTTACATTTTTGAAGTGAACATATCTGGGGCTTCAGAACAGCTTTTTAAGGACAGTGAAAGTTAACTTTCAATTATGACCCATTTTATTTGTTCCTTATTATTAAAAAGAATAAAGTAAAAACAACACAAAAAAAAACCCTCCCCCCACAACTAAAAAGCAGGTACTCTGTCATCCCTTGAATCCAGATGAGGCACATCACTACCAAAACTCTATGCCAATTTCAGCCATTTGCATCTGAGGATTTCTTTCCAGCATCAAATGAGGTACAAAATAGATCTGTTTCTCCCCATTGACTTAAAGGAAGAGCTTGCACAAGTGTAGGAAGGATCTTACTGGGTATGCTTAAGGTGTGACTCATGTCTGAGCCCAGGAAGGTGACTGCACTTACAGGGCACGTAAACCACAGGTGTGATCAGATCACTTCTGCTTTTTGGCAACCCAACAGCTTCCAAGGAATAACTGTTGCAATCTAAGGCTTTCTCTGTTTATATGGTTTAACAAGAAGTTTACTTCTGCTGTAAGAGAAAGGTTGATTATTCCCATTCCTCCTTCTCTTTCAGATGTCACTCCAAGCCATTCCAGGAAAATCCTAACAAGGCACATGTCAAAGGAAAAAGTGGAAGCATCCAAGGGGAACTTGAAGTATTGGAGTATGATAAACATTTAGATGCTGCATTCCTTTTGTATGCAAATCTCTTCTGGTTTTCCAGAAAAGTCTTTCTACATTCTGAAATATTAGAAAGTCTAAATGTAGAGGCTTACCAGTACCAGCAGTAACACACTTCATAAAGTAAATTTCAATATGATCAAAATGAATGTTTCCTTCCAAAAAGTATCCATTTAAAGCTCTGGAAACACTGAAAAGATTTTTAAATCCCTAACGGAATTACTAATTTTTATTCCCCCCCTCCCCACATGGCCTCATTTAGCACAGCAGAAGACTACTTTTCCTCATCTATTAAGACTTCAATGAAATAATTCATTTACAGTTAACAGCCACAGTATTCACATTTAAACCTGAATATTAATTGACTGATAATGAGATGATAAAACTGCTTTTCTCTGCAGGTGCACCAATCAATTTCAATGAAACTGAAGGAGTATTTTTCCTTACTGCATCTACAGTTAAAAAGTTATTTTATTTTCTAATAAAGTGCTTTACACTGATCTTCTGGAAAAGTATGGTCTCATTTTCACCTTTTTGAATTGTAATAGTTTCTGTTTGCATAGAAATGATTTCCCAATATTACTGTTCTCAAACTGGTGATTAGCTTCCATATAATTAGCTCTGCAGAATTTGAAAATCACTCCAAAAAAATAACTTCTGTTAAACTTTCATTCTATTGGCTAGAGATCTTAAACTTTATAAAAGACACAAAAGCATCAGAATGATTTTTAAGCAAGTATTTCTCTTGCACTTCTCCATTTGTACAAACTTAACTGTTCGTCAATGTGGCCCCAAGACAACTATTAAAGACCTTTGACAGTCATCAATAACAGAATCCAGCTTGCAGCAATTCAAAGTACCCATTACCTATCAAAATTTTCTAACACATTTCAATGGAGCAATCAAATTTCACTCCAATAAGATTATTGTCTTTCAAGTGCTAATAATTAAGGAGCAATGAAAAGAACACTCTATTCTGAACATGTTTTCAAACACCAGACTCACAGTACAGACCAAGAAAACTGGGCACAGATTGTTTGCTTCAAAATCAGGAGACCACAAGAAGAATGAAAATATGTGATATGTGTAAAAAATATACAACTATAGGCATAAATATTACTATAAACTTGGAGAAACTAAGGACAGAAGCTCAACCTCAACTCCTTTGAGCTCCAGAGGTCTGGCACCTGGTGGTTAACCAAGCTGGCACTCACAGTATGTGTGAACAACACTAGTACCTGATAAAAGAAAGAAAATAAAAGCTTAATGTTTTAGTATTTGTAGACATAGGGTCATTGATTATTAAGAATGGTCTGGAAGAGACAGAAGAGCAATTTTTTCTTCACTGAATGAGAAGTCAAACCAGAAATCCTCATCTCCAGCATTCCCAGTTACTGATCACACATAAGTAACTGTTACTGAAATTGGAAGCAATGATAAATTCCTCTGTGATCTCACAAAACTTTTTAGAACAGTAAAAACTTCACTTGTGTTTAGAGTCCTAGATATAAACTCTGGATCTTCAGGTGACTGTCATCCCAAATCTCTTACCAAAATAAATACTTCATAACACAAAACTAGCTTTAGTAAAAACATTAAAATTAAACAAGCAAATAAGGCCCAGTTCTAACATTGATTCTACCAGATGATAGAAGTTTGTCCAGATGGGATCTGATGTGAGCACTGTAGACAGCAGCCTTCCCAGAAAAAAAAAAAGTGAAAAACTTGCAAACCAATAAATTGCATTCTTCATATAAATATTGGGTAAGGAGTCTGATAGATAATGAGGGAGAGTCAACACAAGCTCTGGAAAGTTTAAATGAAAGTTAGCAGGGCTTGGAAGCTTGGAAGCTGACTCCATAGCAAACCAGAAACATAGCTATGGAGACAAAAATGATGCCAGGACTCAGGAGTGAAGGTGCTAATTCAGTCTTAATGAAGGGCATGTGTGTAGCTGAGACTCAGTCTTCTATAAGCTTCTCTTGAAGGATCTGTCTAGAAAAATAGTTTCCCATCATGACAGGGCCTAGAATTTAACCACATAAACAGCAAGCATTTATATTACTTATCCAAGACATTTTTGGTAGATAAGCTAGAGTAAATTGATCAGAAAGTAGCAATTTTTTTGTGACAGAAGCTACAGATGCTAAATTGATCAAAGAATCAAGGATGTAGGAGAGTAACATTTACTATGACAGCCTTTAAGCAGACTTTTATATATACTTTGCAGGCAACAAACAAATATTCTTTTTAATTTGACATCACTTCCACTAACTATAGAACTGCATGATAAATACAGGAAATAGCTTTCTGTTGGAAAATCTCCTTTACAGCATATATTAGGTTTCAAGTATTTTCAAGCTACATATATAAACTCATGAATAAAACCTAATTAATTTTCCACTGATCTAAGTATTTCATTTGGAGAATTTTGTTTCTTAATGGTATCATCTAGCTATATTATACCTCTGTTCATTGAAAAATAATTCCTTTCCTTACTGCAGTGTAAGAGACTGAAATATGTTTAAATTACAATAGATTTTACTCCTGCTATTTTCCATGACAGACCCAAACATATCTGTTTCCATTTTGTTAACAATCATCATCTAAAGACAGCAAGCCTAAACTCATTATAATTTAACTGTACATAAAGAATACTTTCTTCTCACATTTAAGTACACAGTAGTTTGAAACATTTACTACAATAAAAATCTTACATCTCCAGCATTATTCTGAACTCTCTCCAGAGTGCCACCATCACATTTCTGCAAATCAAAAGCAGTTTTTGTTCAGCCTTGGAAGAACAAAGGAAATGGCAAGTTCCAAAATAACTGCAATTTAGTTTAGGTAACTACCTGTAAACTGTAGTTTAGAGGCAGCATGTGTTTCCTCACAGGTCTCCCAACAGGATTCTCCACTAAGCCACTGACCTTATCTTCCACTACTGCTCAGCTCCAAATTTAGAACTAATTTGTACATTTTGGAGTCATAATTGACACAACATCAAAAACATTTTAAAAGAGCCCCATGTATTGGGGTCACAGAAGAAAATAACCTGCCTCGGAACGGTGCCCATGACTTAGAGCTGCAGGTGCCCAAACGCGACCAGCAGGCTCTGCCCGCACAGCAGCGACGCTGGCACACAAAACACTTGACAACAAACAGTGGGTGAAAGACTTAAAACCCTTCAATCCAGAACAATGGCAAAAATTTAAATCAAAGCCTTGACAGTAAAATCTACCAGTCAGAAAGGCTACACGTTTTAAGAGAGCTAGGCAGGGTTAGTGCTCTGCATTCTTCCCTGCTGGCCCTCGGCAGAGTCCCGAACGTGGGACAGCTTTTCCTGCGATTCCTTTTACAGCACTGCCCTCCAGTGGGCTTTGCCCGCGGGGATTTTCTTACCCAGCAGCTAAATTCTTTGCTTCAGGGATTTACAGAAACACAGAACAGTCTGAGCTGGAGGGGACCCAGGATGATCAGCAGGTCCATGAAGGGCCCATATGAGGACAGAACCCACAACCCTGGCACCATTAGCACCACACTCAAGCCAGCTGAGCTCATCTCAGGGTCATTAGCACATCTCAAGAAAATATAATAGGTCTTGCCAAGTATTTTTGTAGGCACTAAGTAGTAGGAGAGGAAAAGGGTATGGACACAAGATTTCACTTGATCTAACCCACCTTTCTTGGAATTTCAGTTAATTATAAAAAGTATTTTTAAGGGAAGATGGGAAGAGCTTAACTCCAAAAAAGCCTACCACGCAGATCTTGCTCCAATTTCAGAGTTCAACTGCTATTTATACTTAAAAGTCATTGCAAAAGAAACAGTTTCAGAGTCACAGAATTAAAACACATAAATAAATTTATACTTTGGGTTTTGTTGTAAAACCAGTAATGTCCAAGATTTAGGACCTCATTGATTTCTGTGAAATGACTTGAGATTCAGCACAAGTTCCCAGGAGGATATGTTGATGGCAAAGCTTCTCTTGCAACTTACATAGGTTTCCTTCAGTATTCTTGCAGTGAATTCATCAGCTGAGAGAGCAAATCTCACACCAGTGTCTGTAAACGCAGATTTCCTTAAGATCCAATATGAAACCTGCCTTTAGCTACACTGTCAGTAACACAAAGATCAATCCTTTCAGGCACAAAATGCCAATAAACAAGTTGCTTACTTCATAGTTACAGTGTGTATTTGGAGCACATCAATATCCAATTTCAGCTTGTTCAGTTACATGCATTGTCCTTTATAGCATCAGCAGTTGTTTCTGTGCCAGGGTCTTAATTCTTTTCTTCTTCCTCAGCCTGTCCTCCAGGCTTCTGGACAGGTTCCACAACTCTTGTGCTCTTACTGGCATTGCAGCCCATTTGGTCTTAAGTAGAAAATGAAAAGATTTATCTTCTTTTGCAGATGCCTACAGAAGGCTCCCTGCATTGCAGGAATGAAGAACAAGGAAAGGAACTCTAAGCTAAATAGCCTTCACTGGGCCAATTAGTTAGTATCAAGTATCTCTGATTACTGTAACAACTCACCGATCCTGGCACTCAAACACCTGCTATTAAAGAGCCATGCTTTACTGCAAGCTGCATAAGTAAAGTTTTGAGACTAGGAAACTGTTCTTCATTAATATTTTTTCCCAATTTTCATAATTGCCTTGCCCAAGAAAGCCTATCTTAACTTTCAAACACCCTAAAGCTCACTACCAGGAAACAGTGTCTGGAAATAGAAACCCCATGTTGTCAAATTAGCAAGTCTGTACAATCTTGTAAATACCTTCAGAATAATAGGTTATACTGCTAAATAATTACCAGCTATTAAAAATGGACAGTAACACCTTCATAGTTTTGTTCCTACTGTTTTAATGGCTTTGAGACCAAATCTTTCAAGTTTCAATCAAGTTTTAAGAGAACTCCTTGACCCATCCATGAGGGATAAATAGGTTGCTCAATTCACTTATAAAATTTACTAATTTAAGTCTCAAAATTAGTCTTTCACAACATCTAAAACAAAAACTCAGGCTATTGGCATGTCTTTCCTGTTGGCAAATTTTGACACAGCTGTGAAGTAACAGTAGAAGAGATTACTAAGCCCGTCACTAAGTAGGTGATTTTCTTGGTTTAGCACCATGCAACTGTCGGCACCTTATCCAAGAGATGATAAAGAGCATCAGTCTCAGAGGCTGCATTTTTAGTAACAAGTCACCATAAATGAAGACAGTCACAAGTTTCAAAGTTACATGGCAATTTATAACTTTTTGGTCCAATAAGCAATTAACTTGTTTTGACTTTATAACCTATCACCTTTGGTATTAGTTACTGCATTACATCTCAAACAATAACTTACTAGCTCATGTACACACATATACTTCTATCATAACATCTAAATTCTTAACTTAAACTATAAAATCACATTACTATACTTAAAAATCCTTCACCATATCATCCAATACATATTCTTATTTATAACTATAGAAACACAGGTTTATAATTCTTCTGCTTAAAGTCTGTATACCTTTATCATTACATCAACCCAAGCTCTTTCCAGGGCTGCAAATCGAACTCATTAATGCCTGTGGAAGTTTCTACTCCTCTGTTTCACTCTGAAGTAACTTGAAGTTTCCAGTTGTAAACAAGCCTGAATACTTAATATACTTAAAACCCAGACTTGTCAAATAGCACATCTCTACCAGATTCTAAACCCACAAGCTAACTTACATCCTAACCCACAAGAAATTTTCTAGTAAGTGATATACAATGAGTTCAAAGGGACTGGTTTATACCATCATCAATCCATACAAACTAGCTACAAGCCAGTAGTACCCTCACATACAAATGAACCTCTAGTATTTGTTTTCCCATGAGAAAAACAGTCTTAGTTTTTTAAACAGTTAACTACAAAGGTGTATTCCACAGAATTCTGTCATAGAGAAGTGCTCAACAATGCCAGACCCTACAGCCACCCATGTATCCTGTGGCCTTCCACACACGCAGATTTGACTGCAGGAAGATTCTCCTTCCCACACAGCCCTCAATCAGCAATGAATTGAAGGTAAACTGCAGTTCTCCATAATATACTCAGGAATCTAGAGAAGACAACTTCTGATGAACCTTGATTGTTGTAGGGGACCCATCTATGAAGTCAGAAAAGGATTTAGAAGGATAGTTCCAGAACTATTTCCATCCTCAAGCTAGAACTAGTTTAACCTGAAACAATCAAAGGGCATGCAAAATACAGCTGCTCCAGAACAGGAAAAAAGAAAGCTGCTGAATGGAAATATGAGCATTAGGCAGAGAAGAACTAGGGCTGTGCAGAAACATTTTGCAATTACTCTTTTACAGTGTTTTTAAACACAGCATGGGACCACATTTTCTCTTTTGAGTACACAAACAGTGCATTTCAGCCAAATCCTCTAAGCCAGGATGAGTTTCACCTCAGTTCAGTCATCTTGGCTTTACTGGTAATACTGGAACATCCAACCTATAGGGCTTTTGGAGTGAGCTTGGCTTGAAGCTACATATAGTTGTCAGAATGAGGTCCATAGAGTAATAAGTGGAGCCTTCAGAATTTCAATCTGCTGAACTGTCTTAACCCAGCACATCCATTTTGAAAATAGAAGAGTGGAATATGGAGGCATTCAAACTCTAAGGGTACATAGGAAGTTTTTGGTTTTATAAGAAAACCCCAGGAAGATGATTCTATGCTCCTGTGTTTCACCATTTGTATGCTTCATTCACATCAGTATTCTTCCTCCTTTTAATTCAGGTTGGCTTTAATAGCCAATACAGTCTTACTTGCAAGCACTAGTCAGACAAAACTCTCAGCAGTTCCCCAAAGTGCAATACCCGAACAAGTACTAATTATTCTGGAGTTTTTACTGGTCTGCATTTTCAGAACACTATCTCAAATTCTCCACTAGATGGTAGCTGACTACTGTGTTGATGGTGCAATATTAAACAGTCTGTCAGCCACAGGAGCTGCACCTGATGACTACGATTTTTCAGGATTAGCATCTTAGATTAAATATAAGACATGCTCAGAGACTGACATTGTCTTAATTATTTAAGGATAAGAGGTGCCTAGATAATTACACTATTCTGCTACTTAGGAGTTCTGTGGTCTCACAGCATTCTGCTTTTAGTTCAGTTTTGTGTTTGCCCACTATTGCAACCATGTTTGCCAGCCTCCAGGGTCAGGTATTTCTTTCAAACATCTCTTTATTTAACACATTTACTTCCCTCATTTGTTGAAAGACAATGCCTTTTTTTTTTTTTTCTCTAAGGTTCTTCATTACATCCCTGAAAATGCTGAAAAATTTCAAAATAGATTGCTTCAAATTAGGAAATTATTCACCTGAAGTACTAATGCTTTTTTTTATTAATAGCCACTAACAATATATGCAGAAGCAATTTACAAAGAGTATTTGCAAAAGGCTTAAGGTGTTATTGATTATACTTAAAACCCAATTCTCTAAGTTTCTGACCTCCCTCCACTCCAGTCTGGTCATGCACTGGTTTAGCACCTGGGCAATAGTCCAGGTACTGATGTGCTACAAACTCCAACAGCAACAAATTCTATTCAATTGCACCAACTTTCTGTTCCCATAGCAACAATACTAGTTTTTCCATCCCATATTTCCTTTTCAAAACTGGAAGCACAGAACAGCCAGACAAATGAGAAAGTATTCCAAACTTAACCATGCAGTAGGCCACTTCACAAATTTTTAATAGACTAATGAAGACACTTTTTGTAAATTAACTGAAATACAACTTCTTTTCTTTGTCTACTTATTAGACAGATTAGACTTGCCAAGTACTTTTACAGAAGCATGCTGAAAGCAGAAGAAAAAAGTCTACAGTGAAACACATTATTCATTACATTGTGATGCTCTAATTGAGTGGTTTTGTACCCTTTATTTCTCCTGACAGCAAGGGAGATCATCTAATTAATCTTATAACTATTCCATCATCCTCAATATTTCAAGGCTGCCTAGTAGACCCCATTTACAAAGCTGTCTCAGTTTGATTGTGCTTCTCCCAACTTGAATGGACAATCTTCCATCTACCCCCCCTAAAAAACAGAAGAAAATCTTCTCTCAAAGCTTTCGTAGCAAGTTCTATGCAAAGTTTAAAGATGGAAGTCAAATGGACTTCTAAACCATGAAGGCCACAGGCTTGGCCAGTTAGTCCAGCAAAGGAGTTCTACAATTTGAAGAAGCCAAGCCATAGTGACTAGTAAGCCAGCCAGCCATGAAGAGACAGCTACATAAATTACAGATATTCAAGCCACTATTGGAAGAAACATTCCAAACTCTTAAAGGAATTTTCCAGCACAATTCTTGAAAAGCATCCAACGCTTGAATAAATTACAATTTAAATTATAAAGTGTTAATTGTACAAAAAAATGCCTTGAATCTCGCTGAATAATTTTACTGCCAAGACAAGCAAGAACAAAGGTTTTTGGGTCCCAATTTACTTAGGATAGACTTAGAGAAAAGTTACAAGAAGCAAGAGAGACCAGACTGAGAAGTCATAAGTCATATAAGCACATGAATCTAAGCATTCCCAATTCACCTAGCACAGCTCTTCTGGAACAACTCTTCATAGCTTTAGCTAGATTCCATTTCAAATTACCCTAAAATGATTAATATGACCCTGTTCATGCTTTCTCTAGAGAATAAGTGGCATTTTTATCTTCATCCCAACTTCTCATGGGAATTTGTTCTAATCAATTATATATTTTTTACAATGAAAAAAATACACAAACTGTGATACTTCTGAAGACTTCTTCATATTTCTTCATTTAAGAAGCACACATTTATTCAAGTAGCATAGAGACATTCCCCCAGAGTACTTTCATAAAGAGGTGAATTCACTCATGTACAAGGTCCTCAGTCTAGCATTTATCATACCTAGCTCAAACATGGAATTGGCACTTACAGTAACTGAAAAGAGAAAAAAATACTTGTTCAAACCATATTATCTAATATACAAAGCAAGCCACTACACCATGTAATCAAACAGCTAAACTGAATGAGTTTTTCCCTCATTACCACAGGTAACAAACTAGAAGGTTTTGCAGATGTGACCCCAAAAAATACATGTCTACTGGAAAGAAAAAAAATCAGTGTTTCAACATTTCAGGCTACTTCAGTGAATCATACAGGAATATATTATGGCTTGATTTCGTGGTATGACTACAGTACACAGTAAAACATTAGGCCTACAACTGATTTTGAGCAGGAATACTCAACCTCTAATACAAAATCCAGAAATCTTCAGTTTGAACCCCTGTGTAGAGAAATTTTGTATCACAAACAGCAAGCAGGATATGCACACTCTTTTCTTAGCACACCTGGAAAAGTTTCCATAATGTAAAATTGAGCTCTGCTCCATTGGCAATGTTTTCTCAGCACTGATTACAAGGCCCATTGACACATTCTGGAGATTCATCTTCTGTTATGCATTTAGCTAATGCTTTTACATGTGTTACCTCCTATTGACTAGAGTTTGATAGCCAGCAGCCAGATCCATTGGTCAAGTATTTCCAGGCAGGAAGAATAAACTGTAATTACATTGCAGGTACGCAATCAAGATACTAAAATTTTGTGTGGGCTTAATATATAGCTTCCTTCCCCACTGCTGTGTTCTGCATTTTCAGTTAAAATACAAAGGAAGTGTTAAAAATTCCAATGGCACATAAAGTATATACTGTCATCCCTGTATTTATCAGATTTTTCAATTTGAATGGCTAAAGAAAACTTGTAGTAATCTCTACGTTATTCTTCTTTAAGAAGTTGTCTGCCTACCTCAGCCAAGTAATCTTAAAAGATTTTTTAATTAAATTCATGTCAAGTGCCTATTGTTTAGGCTCCCAATAGCAATATGAAAAGATACTATTTCCTAATTATTTTTCATTAGTAGATATGAAGGATTAATTTAGCAGTATGCTCTTAAAGGATTGTCTACTTGCTATTTATTAATTGAAAAGAATAAAAAAGCATATATTGATGAGTGTTCTGTTGAGCTATCTTTGTGCCTCCATCCTACCATGCTGTTCTGCTGCTGTCAAATATGCCTGTGTTTCTGTACACTAAGGAGAAGGAACCACGACAATCTGTTCTCTCTTTAAAAACACAATCTGTGTTTGGCTGGCTGAAAGAAAAAACAAAAAGTAAATATGTTACAGTACTTGAAAATTTCACTGAACTAAGTTTAAGATCTAAGCTTTTAGAATTCTTAAGAGAGCTGTCGTTCTGAGATTTGTGTGCATGCTTTTGGAACATCAGTAAGATCTATTGCACTGAATTGTTAAATGCCAAATTTCTGCCATTTGCCAGGTGAGAGAGAATGAAATATCAAGTCTACAATACAACATGATAAAGATCCTGAGATTCTAAGCTTTTGTCCATCTGCCAGAAGAAAATGTTACCTAATTGGTGACATTGTTTGCTGTACATACACACACTTGGCCAGTTCACACTTAATAAATCATTCTCTTGAAGACTAAACAAAAAACCTCTGCCTAATACATGTTATAAATCTCACAAGAATCCCATTCTGACTTGACAGAATAAAAGTTCTACATATTCCAGCAAGATATGACAGGAACAACAGCCTGACCTGATAGCTCAGCAGTCAGAAACTGCAGAGCAAAAGAAAGAGGAAGACAGACCACAAGTCAGTATGTATTTTACTGCAGTCTAAAGTTTTATCTTTATAACAGTATCTAATCATATCTTACCACTTAATTTCAAAGAAAGACTAACCTGGGGTGGGGTTTTGTTGAGTTTTTTGTTGCTTTGTTTGTTTTTTATTTGGGTTTTTGTTGTTTGTGGTTTGTTTTTTTACTGGGGGATTTTTGATATGGACATATTCTAGCCACAGATAACATGTAACCAAGTTTTTCAAATAAAAATGCGGAAATATGTCTGATTTGGATGGCATTAGTCACATAAGAAGTGCTGTCAGTTCTTTCCATGACAAGTTCAGGAATAAATCGGTGCTTTAGTGGCATGCTTCATCTGCCAGATAAATACACTGAAAAATATTGTACTGACCCTGCCAATCCCTCAGTGGGACAGACCACAACTCCAATAAACAGAGTATTCCAGGTTGGAAGGGGCTTCACTTATGAAGCACCAGGAATTGTTAAAAATAAATCAAGCTAGGCATTCCAGCCACAAGTTCAAAGCCAACCTGGCCACAAGTTTGGCCCAGTAGCTCTTCAACAACACACAAAAGTTCTATCACCACAGTCGCAATTCTTTCAGAGATCATAATACTTCAGTCATTTTGGGACAAAGCTCCAGCTGCTCTCTGAGTCACAAAGCAATGATTTCACAGTACTGCCAGAAAGTTACAGTTTTCCTTTAACTGGAGAAGACCTTATTATTCTACATTTCATAGAAAGTTTGGACATAACAGGATCAATAGACTTTATAGCAGGCTGTCAGTGCAGCAAATCAATTCTTTCTGCTGTGCAGAATCACATTAACTCTGAAAAAAAAAAACAAAAACAACCCAACAAAACCCTAGATTCAAAGTCGGCTCCGTCAGTTGTTGATTCACCTGTACCAAATTCACCTATTCCTTAATGAGATGGAGTCCAGTTACTTGAACTTGAGAGTAAAAACTAGAAAATTTAAGTTTCAGTATGCAGGCTGCACTTGATAAAACACCTTCTGGGAATGATCTTGATCTTTTTCGCTACAGTTTAAGCAGCAAATTTCAACAAGCCATCCAATATGTGAGTAGCCTGAGAGTAATGTACAAACTGTGCCACACATCCTAAGAAAATACACCATGGTCAAAACATTCATCCCGAAAAGTACTGAAACCTGATTTTGGCAGACAATCTGTTCATGCCTATTTGCTCTTTGAGCCAAGCAGAATGCACTTGACAAGTCATTTTGTATCATTTTAAAGAGCTGGCGGGGGTGAGGCCTCCCAAAATAGAGGTGAATCCACAACCGATAAGGGAAAACTGAAAAGGCAGAACAACTGAGGAGCTTCACAGTACCATGGGATAAGCTGCTGAAGTAGAACTTGGAAATCTCTGTAAACCAGGCTCATTAGCTGCAATTATCATTCTAGTCCTCACACAAATGTGAGGAGTTCTTCTCATGTAGCTCATATACCTGGGCAGCTCTTCACATGGACTAAGCTAAGGAGCGAGTTAGTCAGGCTGGTTGGTTCTTTCGGGATGGATCACAGCAGTGTCACTGCCTAGATTTGTAGGGCAACTGCAATACACTGATTTACTCCTTCTCACATAGGATCACATCAAAGTCCACAGGAAGCCACACTCACTTGCCATGAACAGCAGTCATACAACCTTAACAAAAAGACTTAACTATGCACCCAATTATTATCTGTTCTTGATATATTATTTATCTAGACATTCTTATTTAAGAAAAATTTTTCTCACTCTGTTTCAAAACTGCACTTCAACAAGCCTGTCCCAACAGCTCAGTCTGCTCAACATTCAAAATCGTGCCTACCTCTTACCAATATCAAGTTCTTATTGTTTAAAACAAAAATTAACTTCCTTTTTGACATCACTTTGAGAACTCTATAAGAAGCAATTTTATATTTTTCAGCTAAATCCTGTTCTAGAGATCCTGAGTTCATTCTGTTATCAGGAGATATCCTTACTCTACTGAAACATCTTACACCATTTCTTATTCACTTCTTGTAGTAATCTTATTTTCCCACTGTACATTTGGATGTTCCCTGTAGCTTTTATCAGCCCCCTTGCACTCCCTTCATAATCTTATAGTATATGTGCTTTACAGTTCATGCACTATGAGAATTATGTATTCACAACTTTGGCATCCAATCCAATACTTAATTTTGTTTTACTTAAAGCACAGAGTTAAATACACACCAAAAAGCAGTTTGCAGAATCACAGAATCAGAAACAATTGACCCACATCGGCTAATTATTCTTTCAGGAGTCAGACCTTGAGGCAAGAGAATGTTATCAAGTGTAAAGACAAACATGTTCCTCCAGCTGTTTGACATACTTATTGGACATAATAAACTTGATATGCTGGAGGCTATAATTAATCTTTACTAAATGAACACTCCTCTCATGATGACTTGCCTACTGAGCTGTCTAATGACACTTAAGGCTTTGATAAGTAAATAAATTACTTCATTATGGTCAGAAAGTCTTTTCCTTCTTTGAATGAGATCACAGCTTTCTTTATCTTACTTGCCTTTCTCAGTAATCATCAGCTACAGTACTCTGACCCTGAAGCTGACACAAGGACATTCCATTCAAAGATCTCAGCTCTTATTTCTGTATTATTTCCAATACCTTAATTTCTGTTAAAAATAAAAGCAAACCCAAACCAGCAATCTATACTGATAAGAGCTTCATTTTAAAATTACAATATTATTTTCTGTTGTTAGATCTCCTGGCTCACAATAATATGCACAAAAGTAAAGCTGCAGTGCCCTCTTGTGAGCAGTCAAATCTCACTTTTGCAGAAGTAGACTTAACAATATTATGAAGTTTGAAAGAATTTGTGCTACAAACTGTCTCTTCTGAAGTAGAGGCGTGGCACTGTATGCATGTACTTGATATATACATAAACACACCTCCTCCATCTAAACTAATAAAAGAGGCTCATGCAAAAAGGTGAAATACAAGTGTTTTCCTTAGTATTAGCTTCAGTAGAATTTAGGTTATTTCCTTATTCCTAACTTCCAAATAGGAGCAGCCAAAAACCAGTTTCTTCAGAGCTATAATCAAGGGGCAGAGTCTTCTTTTATTAAGCACTACCAAAAAAACCCCAACAAACCAACAACAGAAAACCACATGTATGTGCCCACACAAACACTTCAAGTACCTTTCCAATTTAGGCATTAAATAACTGACAAGGACTGGAGAGAAAAGTAACTATTAGAGGAATTTGAAAAAAATTAAAAAAAAAAAAGGAAAATAGGGAGCATAAAAGCAATAAAGCAGCTAAACAATCAAACCCAGTATAGCTAAATACAATCCTAATCCCTATATGTGTGTGGGGAATCATTAGAAGATGGTGATAAAAGTCTGCACAGGTATTGCATTCCTAGTTGGATAGAACAAATATTTAAGATCTCATTTTTTTGTGAATAACAGAAATTCCCAAAAAGTCAGTAGTTAAGTCTAATACTAAGGTCAATTTTAGTATTCCAAAGCATTACAAAATATAAGATCATTTACAAATATCTGAAAAATTACCAAAGTTTATAGCAGCAATAGAAAACTAAACAAGTGACACATAAACAGTACCACAC
>JACBWW010000022.1:6334336-6420260 GCA_020086605.1 Lanius collurio
CGGGGGACCGCACCCCGGGGCGCCCCCGCCCTCCCCGCCGCCGCCTCCGCCCGCTTCCGCCCCTCGCCGACACCGCCGGGCGCGGGGCTCCGCGCCGGCCCCTCGCACCTCGCCGGCGGAGGTGGGAGGAGGAAGGGGGGCGGCGGCGAGGCGAGGCTTTTCCCGGGGGCGGCGCGGGTGGAGCGGGCAGGATGGAGGCGGCGGGGGCGCCCAGGGATGCGGTCCCCGCCACCCGTGGCCCCGCCACGGCGCCCAGGGGTGGCCGCGGGTGGGGGCGAAGTTTGAGGGGAGGAATTGGGCCTTCCCGGGGTAGCGGGGTGAGGAGAGCCTGAATGTCCTGCCCTCTTCCAGGTAAGAAGATGGCAGGGTGAAGGGAAGAGGGCTGGTCTCCTTAGAGGAGTCAGAGGAAAGGCTGCATGTCCCTCTCTCCCACCGAGGAGGTGGCAGCGAGAGAAAAGGGCTGGGTGGAGGAAGATGGGGAGGGCAAGAATGTCCCCGGCCACCTTGTGTCGCTTAGGAAGGGACTGTGATGCAGGGAAGGGATGCCGACCCTCCCAGGCAGAACACTGGGCATGGCAGACCTGGCTTCTCATCACGCAAGATAAGAGGTGGGCAGAGGGAGGAATTAAAATAATTTCCCAGGGCAATTGAAGCGGTAAGGAAAAGAGGAGCTGAGTTTGGCAGCCCACTGGCTTGGATCGACCACAGCAGGAAACGTGGGAGCAGAGGAAAGGAAGATGGCAGGGGAGGGTTGACACGAGGTGAGGTGTGTCTGGGAGAGATGGAGATGGGTATGCAGTCTGCTGTCCTTCTGGGCTGCAAGATTTCTGAGGTTGGGAGAGCTGGTGGTGCATGGCCACAGGCTCCTGCTGCATGGGTGGAGGCTTAAAAGGGGATTTGGCTGTCAAACTGAAGGGCTGGAATTTATGGACTGGTGTTTTCCAGATACGGGCTGCAAGCTGACCTCCTCTGGGGATGACAAGGAGAGGATTAGGATTCCGAGGCCAGCTCAGTACTGTTGGTAGATGGCACTGGGTGGATAGGTGGCATACATCTTTACTCTAGTGAAGTGGAGAAATTATCACATTTCCTACTGAAGCTTAACACAGTGAAAGGTTAAAACCTATTCATTTCTTCTTTACATACAAATTTTTGTGAACAGGATTGAAAAATAGATGGAAAGGATTCTGAATTCTCTCATTTTGGCTGGATAGCTGTGACAAGAAGGCTAATGCATACACTTTCAGTTTGCAAGAAATGGTTTGCTCTCCTCACTGTTGTATCGTAAGTGCCTTGAATCTTTAGCAGCTGAGAACTTCCTCCAGTTCATGGAAACCATTTAACTTCATCAGTGGGAGAAGATACAGCTCGGTCTCCCTCCATGATTTTGGAGAGAGCTGAGCCCTTCCGTGTTACAATTCGGGCTCATGGGGGACAAAGTAACAATTTGTGAGACAGGATAGAGTTTTTACTTCTCTTGGCTATTTTTTTGAGACTTTAAAAAGTAGCCTTGAAAAGTAACCCTCCTCTCTCAGGAGAGCTAGGCCCATCAGTCCTAAGAGATCATTGCAACTCTTTAAACCTGGATCATTCAACACCAAGTTCCTAGTTGACAGATGTGAGGTAAAAATAATTATTTCACCTTGTTTTACATGTACTCATTTGCAGTTATAAATATGTTTATAATTCAAGGCAGAATATTAATATTCCATCATTTTTAAGCAAAATCTGGATTTTTATCCCGTCTCTGAATTTTAACTTCTTGTTGCACAGATCAACTTTGTTAGTTTCATAAGGTAAATATTTTTAAATCGATGATTATGCCTATCTTAGACTTTGTGACTGTTAAAGAAAGAGTAGCAGTTAGTAGTTTGTACACACTTTCAGCACCTTACACCTGTAACTAATAATGACATTTTCATTCTTCCTGCATCTGTCGGATGAGGCTTCCAAAGTGCCACGAACTTCAATGCCCAGGTTGTGTAAACCAAAGAGCAAAAATTAATACACATGTTTTTGAATGTTAACCCATTCAAAGATCAGTGTGCCAGGCCCTTGGCCCATGGAGAAGTTAGTGGGAAGTAAAGCAGGATGTCAGCTTAGATATCAACAGCTCTGTGGTTAATCCACTAAAGTTAATGGCCATTGTGAACTCTCTAACCTTAAAGTAAATATGAAGAAGCTTTTTTTCTTTCCCTGTCAGTGAGTAAGCTGCATCAATTTCCGTTGTACAACAGGCACCTAAGTAGCTACAGTGCATCTGTACTGATTTACTTTGTGCCAACTTGTTTGTATTTAACCAAATAGTTCTATTTATACAACTTTACACTGCTTTTCATGATGAAGCTATACTAATTCATGCCACTCAGAGAAAGGCTATCATTTTTGCTGTAAAAAGAAGTGGAATTTGAAGTCTTACAGTTCCTCAAGAATTTTGAGGAATCTCAGCACCTTCTCATTTCACATGAGCTGCTTGTGCTAAATGCCCCTGAAGATTAGTCCAAGAATTCAGTCATGGAAAAATGTTGATGAAAGCAGAGTGTAGATTTTAAAAAGTATTCTTAGTGGTGTTATCTAAAAGATATATGACATGAACCACTACTGAGAGACTGTAGAGACCCTAAACCAGGGAATTTTAATTTGTTTCCTTTTAAGAGTGACATAAGTTAATGATAGGCAGATTAAACCCAAAAGATTGACATGCTGCTTTAAAATTGCCTTTTTTGTGGAACCTATGAAGTAAGATGCACATTTGTTCTCACTTGGTTTATAGGGTTAGTTTTAAGGTTTGTTTTTTTAATGTATCTTACAAAAAATATTCCATATATTTATGGTATATGTATCCTTCAGACACTTCAGAAGTACAGGTAGGCTGGACAGTTATATTTTATGGGTTCAGATTCTTTAGAGTGCCTTTTTTTTTTTTTTCCTATATCAGTCTTGTAGAAAGGAGTGCCCAAATACCTGCATTATCATATTTCTTTGATGCTTTTCATACAATTTAGGATGGAGCCAAATGGCATATCCTATTCATCACTGGATTGCAGTATTCTTCTTTCCTCCATTATATATGAACTGCATTCTGAGTAATACTTGGTAATTGTGTTTAGAAATCATCCAGTTGAAACATTTTTGTGTTTAACTGAAGTCTGGTAACCCTTCACACCTAGATTATTTCCTAACCCATATACTTTACATTCTTCCACCAACCTATCCAGAGTTGTCATTTTAATGGTCTTGGCTCTACCAAACCATGTAGCTGTGAGCTTAATGAAGACTTTAAAATCTCACACTTACCTGGGCTCCCATGGTGTCCTCATTCTATCTTCCAGTGCTCTTCCTGTGGTCAGAAATGGTGCCTCAGGAACACAGAGTATCCGTGTACACAGGAATGGGTGATGGAGAAACCAGCTTTTTGTTTAGTCAAACCTCCAAGAATTGATAGTTAACCTTATTATATTGTTGAAGTATTCTCTTTCCCTTTCAGCAAAAGAAAAATACTAAGAAGTGATTATTTTGCTGATGAAACAGCAGCTGAAAAGCATTTGCAGCTGTTGCTTTGGCTGAAGGAATAGCAAGATTTTCATATTTAATCTGTCTGACCAGTTCATAAATGTGAGAGTGAGCTGGACAAAAGTCAAACAGGCTGAATATACGACTTTCCTATTTACAGCAGTGCAGGGTGAGGAGATCATTTTTAAAGCAGTATTTTTTTCTAGAAGTGTTGCAAGAAAATGTATAATGTGGTTTACGATGACCATGTTTTTGAGTAACTGCAGTATTGAAAACTTGCAGAAGACCAATTCTAAATAATTTTTAACAGTGTGATTAATGAAGATTTATCTTGACTTTAGAAACACTAGAACCTTAGGAGCACTTTCAAAATGTGTATGTAATAGAATTCAGATGTATACTCAGCTACCTCTTAGTGTGAGCTTTAGTGATCAAGTAAAAGGCTACTTTTGGAAGCACCTTGGACCCAAGTTCCACTTTCAGTGCTGTCTTTACATTACATTCGCTTTCTAAGCTGCAAGAAAAATGTTACAAAGTAGGAAGCATTTTTTTTTAAAGTCAGAGTTCAGTAGAAATACATTGGTAAGATATGGCATCTGTCAGTAAGCAGATGTGTTGAAATCTTCAAGTTCATTCATACAGATTACCCAGGCGCTGCCAAATATTAATGTCTTTAGGCTGGCAGTGTACATGTGCCTTTCTCTTTGTAAGCAATATATTTTTCTTTTAATCTTAAATCAACGGTTAGAATTTGCAGGAAGATGGAAAAATGTTCCCATCCTTTTTCTGGAGACAAATAGCAATTTTGACTTTGTTCTTTATCTGAGTCATATTAGAAAATGTAACTCTGGTTACCAAATTGTTTCCGTCTGCAGTGTTTTCTTGGGCACTTTTCCTTGTGCCGCATGAGCAGTATTAAAAGGTTTGTTCACTCTTTTATGCTGGTCACTAAAATTCAGAAATACTTCCAAGATTTGTTCTGTAAATGGCTTTAGAAAATAAATGGTTTTATTACATTTGATACTGAACACCCTAATGAAGAAACTTTTAAGCTTCAGAAAGATTTCATTTATGTAATGCCATGAAAGTCTGCCCATCTGATATTCCATATGTTATTGGAAATCCGACAATTCGATACAATATATTTTTGCTTTCAATTACCCTGTAGTAAAGCTACTGTAGTTATGGCTTCCACCTACATTAAAAACAGTGTTAGGTAAGACAATGGGCTTGAGTCCATGTAATATGGTGTTGCTGGTTTCAGCGTGTAGTTCTTCAAAGTATTTTTTTGCTGTTTTTCACAAGCAAAAATTTAGCTTCAGAGACATTTTTAGCTAAGTTTGTAAGAACTAATTCACAAATAACTCTTGATAAACAGATGAATATTGTCCCATTTAACTGGGGAAGTTTTTTTAAAGTCCGTTTTGGCTGTCAGATTCTTGTGCCAGAGTACTGATGTCACAGTAAAAGTTGTCTGGAGTCTCTGTCTGTTGCAGGTAAATTCAGGAATATGTCCTGACTGTGCTGGAAACCATGAGACAAGATGAAAAATGATGTTTTGCTTGAGTTACTAGTTTTAATTGATTTCCTAACTTAAGAAGAGTATATTGAACAAATTGTGAACTTGGGAGTGTCTCACTTAACATGTGCCTGGGAGGAACTCTTTTAAGAAACTTTCTTATCAAATCTCCTTATATACAGTTTAAAAAAAACCCCAAAAACCAAAACAACAGAAAATTTGTATGCAGCCTTCCTCTGAATGGGGCAGACCTGTGATATAGATGAAACTCCTTATGCCAGTAAATGTGGTGTGGAGTGGGATGTCAGAACCTGTTTTGTTCAGTAAAGTACTGGCATATCCTAATCTGGCAGTGTCAAGACTTGAAATTGTACTCTTTTTTTTCCCAATGCAGATTTCTGTCAATGTCAAGTCTTCACAGCTGCTGTCTGTACTCATCAATCAGGATCCATAGGAATCTGTAAAACAGGCACAATCCTTTGCATTGTTCTAGTTGGTACTTCCAGGTTATAAACTTGCAGTAGTTCACAAAGATGCTTATCAGGCTAGAACATGAGAATTATTGGAAGATAGTGTATTATCAGATATTGTGAATTTAAAGAGGGCTGTGCTCTGAAGTCTTCTGTCTCTGATGTTTTGTGATGAAATCTTGGTTTAGGCCACATGTGAAAATGAAAAGGTTTTTTTCTGAGGTTTAATGCAAATGTTTTTCTAAATCTTAAAATGGCCTAAATGTTCCTGAGGAAAGATACCAGGATTCAGAAACATATTTTGTAGGTCTATTTAAGGTGTAATGCTGAAATTGATGACAAAACTATAGAAAGCCCATAATGCTTACATCTGAAATCTCAGCAGCACCAGAGGATTTTCTTTTTAAATTTACAAGGAAGTTTGTGTAGCTCTTTATAATCATCAGAAGTAAACTGCAAACTATAAATACATTACACTGAATATGTTACTCTTTTGACAACTAAAGTTACAAAAGAGACATTTGTATTTTGTGCAGATACACTAAAAAGAAAAAAGTTGTATGTAGTGGTATTAAAACCTGAAGAACAAAACGTGAGGTTTTTGTTTTCTGTATTAGAAATACAAGAAGGAAAACACTGAAGTCCTGTTATTTATGAAAATCTCCACAGGTACACTTTAGAGAAACAAAATTGCAATGTTTTAAGAGCAGTACTCATTACTAATGTGGATTCCTTCAGTAGTCTGGTGGCCAAATGCCTGAACTCCTCAACAGCTATTTTCACTAAACTAAACTGACTTGGGGATAAACTCTGTTCTTAGCAAAAAGATATTCCAACCTCTTGGTGTCTTTCTAGATCCCTATCAATAGTAGTAAATTAAGATGTTGTTATTCTCTGTTTTATCATTGTCCCTTTATTGCAATTTACGTACACAAAATAGAAGGTATATATACACTTCTGCCCTTTTAATGCAAAGCCTAATGGGTTTGTTAAACAAACAAGAGGAAGGGTTAAAACTTATTTGGAGACTATATGCTGAAGCAGCAGATGCACACCTACATGTTTTGTTCTGCAGGTATGTGTTGAGGGCAATAACCTTTGGCAGAAAGGTGAAGAAGATAGTTGAAAATAGTGTTTTCAACTGCTGTTAAATTTTCTAAAGGTATTTTCCAAAACTGAAGACATAAAAGCACACAAAGATGTTGTGTAAAACTAAACTGATTTATTAAAATTTACATGATGTTTTAAAAAACAGAAATTTGGGGAGCTATTCTCAACTAATTGAAATGGAAGTGTTTATTTCCCGTTACACTGACATGTATAAAAATCTGTGGTTTAGTGTCCAAAATAAGAATTACAGATTGACAGAATGATTCGGGTGGGAAGGGACCACAGTGGGATCATCTTGTCCAACCTCCCTGCTCAGGCAGGGCCATCCCAGAGCACACAACACAGGATTGTCCAGCCAGTTCTGGAATATCCCCAGTGAGGGAGACTCCACAGCCTCTGGCCTCTGTTCAGTGCTTGGGCACTGCACAGCAAACAAGTCCTTCCTCATGTCCAGGTGGAGCTTCCTGGGCATCAGCTTGTGCTCGTTCCCCTTGTCCCAGTGCTGGGCACCCCTGAGTAGAGCCTGGTCGCTGCTCTGAGCACTCTCTGTGTATATTTAGAGAAATAGCCAAAATAATGTTGTTCACATTTTTTTATTAGTAATAGTAATGCTTTAGAAATTCATCAAGGAACATAAGGAAATAATGTGTACTTAGGGAAATGTTTTTTTTTTTTTTCAGTATTTTATGAAGATACTATATTAGTTGGACTATAAAAGATAATTTTTTTAAAACTTTCCAAGATAGTTCAATATGGATCTAGGCATGCTTATAACAAACATAGTTCTAGAACTATTTAATAAAGTTAACTTTTACTGTATATCAGTTAATTTTACCAATTCAAGATTCAAAAGCAAGGATTAAGACCTTCTCCCAGAGAAGGCATTTTTACAGAGTAATGTTTTTAACACATCACACTTAACAGATACATAGGTGTATATATATGTGTATTTAAAAGTTCACATGCAATATAGCTTATGTGACAATCTGTGGAGGTAGATACCATTTTGGAGCTTATGAAAGCTCTAAGTTCCCTTTGTGTGGATTTCTCTTTGGTAATTTGTATAATCATTAGTGAATCTCTGCTGTCTGAAGTATTTGTTGTATTTCACATTCAGAATAATGTATTGCAGACTGAGTGAATGTATATCTAGTTACTTTTTTTTTTTTCTTCTTTTCAATGTAGGATTTTTCAAACTTTTAAGTATTCCACAATTGTCTCCATATTGGAAGCTGTTCAAGCAAGTGGACACTGTCCTAAAGAGTAAGAAACATCTTTTTTTTCTCTTTATTATTAGGATTCAAGAACAATCTAGTTGAGGAAGGATACACAGGTGTTTTAGATAGCCAAACCAGAATTTTAAATAGCATTTGTCTTATATGGTAGTTATAGGTGAATTAGGTTTCTTTTTTTACTGTTGAACTCTTACAGGTAGGATAAATTACTTGATAGCAAGTTTTCAATTTTTCTTTTTTCAAATAATAAATTTTTGAATGCCTCTATTCAGTTAGTGTATGTATTGTATAACTTTTATGATTTAACTTTATTTAGTCAAAAAAGAACTTTCAAATAAGCAGAGATTTAGGAACAAAAAAATAGATTAAAATGTTGCATAGAACCAGAGAGTTAAACAGTTTCAAACTCCATTCTAGTTTCTGTATGTGAAAGGACTTGTGCATGGCAGGAACTCTATTTGTATGATGGGATTTCCAGTACAGAAAAACAGAACATCTAGAGCAAGTTTTCTTGCTGTTTTGATAGAAAGTTCCTATCACTTCACATAGATGGTAAACAAAGATGGATGTATTTTAGCAACTTTCCCCTAGGTATATGTTTGGGTATATCTTATCTCATGAATTTTAGAAAAATACCTCTCTGCGTTAAGTGTCCCCATTATTACAGAGCAGAGACATTTTAGTTTTGCAACCTTGGAATAAGTCTTGGAAAGTTACTGAATAATAAAAGGAGGATGAAGGTAGTAATTTATGTACCAAATTAGTACCAGATTTTTTTTTTCTGTAACATTGCATGATTTGGTAGCTGCTATAACCAATTTATATCTTCTACATGCATTACAGCATTCAAAGTTGTAGGGAGAGGAAATAATTGTGTTAAAATCTGCTTCTCAATACAGTAATAGATCTTGTGCTATCTTCTAATGAAGTTTAAAGTTTGAACTACATTAATAGTTCTGCAAAGGCATTTGGCATCACAAAAATATATTTAGGGAAAGAGGAATATCTGTATTGGAATTGGAGGATGTTTGGTGCCTTGGACACAATAATCATATTTTTAAAATGGAAAAACACACTGGTGTAGAATATCAGTTCATATTCAGACTTTTTGTCTGTCCTTTAATGTTACAGGGTAGATTTGTGTGCTTTGAGGCTTTTACACAGAGGCCCTAGAACCACCCCACCCCCATGCACATTCTCCCATTTTCCCTTAAACTTTGTAATGTTTTGAAACTTCATTCAGATTAAAAGAGAACCTCTTGAAATGGGGCTCCTCTACCTACTGTCAATGCAAGGAATAGGATAAAGCTGTCAGGCAGGCATTCCCTCCCCAAAAGGCAGTGTCAGTTGCCATTTAAGTCCATCTGTCAGTGTGGAACAGCACACTGCTCTTAAAAGACATATACAGGGCTTCTCAGATGGACAGGTTTAAAACCTATCCTCAAAACTTTTTTGTTGTTGCTTTTGAGTGGGTATATCATGTGTTAAAGTTACCCTAAACCTTTTTGTATTGTTGCACAAACTACCCTTCATCCTTGGAGGTTTGTAGACTTGGGTTATTTTTAGTGGTCCTACAAAATGCATGTGTACCTATTTACCAGACACTTAAAAAAGCATGGCTACTAGTGATTGTGTATTAATTCTGGTATTCTTGGATTTATGATATCGAGTGAGTTTCAGGTATATAGTATTTGAGTGTACACTCCTGAAGTTGGTTATTGTGTGACTTGTTTAACATGCTTCATTTTCAGGTCTCTGATGATGAGGTATCCATCTGGATTTAAAACATATCTCTGAGCTTCTTAATTCTTCATTAAAGAGATGTGTTCTATATTCATGGGTAAGAGTACTTTTTATTTTGACTAAGGTCATTTTATTAAAGTATCTTGTGATATATTTTTAATTTAGAAGATCTCAGCAACTTATTTTTGTCTTAAAGGTTTATCAGGAACTTTTACAGTATAAGGTTCATTAAGTGCCTGTCCTAGCTCTTAATTTTGACCCAAGCTAATAATTAAACTTTGGAATTCATATATCTAAGTATTAATGCTCTAATTAAATCACTAACTCTTAGTGTTAGAGATAAGCAGAGGTATACAGGTAAAGAATTTATAAATTGATCTGTGATTTGAGAGTAATTTTCTGGTATATACAGTTCTACAGGCTTTAATTATGCATCTTACCATACATCTTTTGAATTTGGAGTTTGGGGAAGAAAGTGATTCTAACTTGGAATGCAACCAAAGCAAAGAGTCTGAATTTTGTGCAATCAAAACAAACAACACCACCTTTTCTCAATGACATAAACCTTATTCAGTCTGAAGAAGCTTTGTAGTATTTTACACACCTGCACTTCAAAACAGTAGGAAAAAAAACCCAAACAACCACAAAAGACTCTCTAGAAAATATCATTTTTACAGAAAACTGCTGGTATTTTTAATTTTTGTAGGTCTCTAAAGAAAACAGCTAAGTTTGCTTCATAAATTACAGAATTTATGTCTTCTCTCCATATATTAAGTACAGCTTGCTGAAATACCATTTTGAGGCTTCATAAATTTACCTTGAGTTAAAAATTAATGTTAACATGGATTTCTTAAAGAAGTATAGTGAGTAGCCTAAGTATGTGCTGTGGGACTTCTGTTGCTTTGTACACAGAGTTCTGTGATACATTTTTTCTTTGGGATAGTTTTGCTCTAGTGAAGGCAGACATGGCTGAGAATGGTAGAAATGTTTTCAGTTAGGGAATAAAAGAGTTTATATCTACTAAATGTTCTCTTTTAGTCTTCTATCTTACTACGATTTTGAGGAAATTATGTCCCTCTATGCCTTTTAAATTTAACATGTACATTGATCTTTAAATCTGTGATAGAACATCATTTATACTGGCACATCAGCAGGAAGTAACTTCTGTATTATTTAATTAACTCAGCTTTTTGAACTTGGCCAAAGCTTTAGTTAAAATCTGACAAGTAATGATAGTGTAATTGTCTTTTAATATTGGGAAGGGAATGTCTCATTTCTAAATATTGTGCAGAAGTGATCAGTTTTTTGAGTATCTGGGTTTTACCATGCTGTATTTTCACCTCTTGTGACACAGTATTCCATCTGCTAATAGAGAGGCGAATCATAGCAAGTCACAAAGCTGTCATGCTGTTGCAAGTTACACAGAATTTAGCAAATACGGTGATTTTTTTCACTGTCTTTGGCAGATTTCTTGTTTGTTATGCCTGGTTGTATTGCTTCCCTAAAAAGTCCCCAAAACTAAACCCATTTCATGCATATAATGTAAAACTCTTCCCTAGTTATGACTCTGTGTTTATCCCTTCGGTGTCCTTTTCCTATAGTCTGGATTTCTGTTATGTCATGCTTTTATTACTTGTTTTAATTCCTTGTGGCTTCTAACTTGTCCCTAGCTTCTCTCTGAGATGGCTTCTGTTGTTTGTCTGGATAGCCATAATTTTAACTTCTTTTGAGAAAAATGGCTACCAAAGACACTGATTGCTCTTATCTTTGGTACTGTCACACATCAGTCATGTGAAGCAGTGCTACCTCGTGTATAAAAGTGAGAGATTGTGGATATCATGGTAATATGCTTATGCTCCACCTGATTTACTTGCCCATGACCAGAGTAGCTTTGTTTCTGTTTTAACTTCAGCAAAAGTAGCCAGAGATGCAATGAAATATATAATGAAATAAAACACATCCAAAAATTTTATTATATTCCTTTTACTGCTACCCCCACTTCATGTTTTGAGAGTGAAATTTGATATCCATTGCCTTATGTTTTTGTATGAGTTAGTCTTTTTTTGATGTATTCTGTAAAATAAATCTGGTTTTCTTGTTCTTCTGGTATAAGACAGACATTAAGTTTCTTTGAAGCCTGTGAGTAGAAGTACTTCCCTGGTCAAAATGCAAGTTCTCTTTGCAACAGAGTTGTGTTCAGGCTACCTATAGTGGTGTTCTTTACAAAAGAGGTTTGGGTCGTTGGGTTTTGTTTGTTTGTTTGTCACTTCACAATCTCCTCTTTACATAGAAGCTTTCTTCATTATAAGTTCATGTTGTCTAATTCCTTAAAGTGAAGCTGACATCTACAAGTTATGTTTCTTATTTATATCTGCAAATGTTTATTTGTTTTATAAAACCTTTGCATTTTAGAAGGAGAGTTCATGTTATTTGGTCACGATTTCCTCTTTGTTTTCCTTATGCTGAAAGGAAGTAGGAAAAACTAAGATGGAAAGCGTTTCTTGGTTTTTGAGCCAAGAAGTAAATTTCTGTGAGGCCAGCTGTGAGCGTGTTGCAGTGATTCCAGCTGTTCTGCAGGCTTTTTTTCCTTTCCTTACTGTAAAGGGACACAGTCAGTAAAACATGAAGAGATGCTGATGTATGTGTTTGTTTAATACAGGGTTGTTTTAGTCCTGTTGGTTAGTTCTAGGCTTCTGTAGTTAAGAGCATTTATACTAGTTAATAACTGTACATCTTTTGGATCTATATTGCTAAAGATGGAAGAAATAGCTCTTTTTTCCCCTGTATTTTTCCCAGTTAGCAGAAATTGATCAGACTCAGTATGTAAACTTACTGATACAGGCTTCAAATTTGAGATTTTCATCAGTAGTCCATGATAGCCTGGAACATGACATTTTACCCATGGCTACCATAATTTCCATTTTGTCTTTTCTCAGGTGGAGTTTCTTGAATTGCATTTGTTCTGTGTCTACGATATTTTTTACTCATACGTATTCTGAATTCTTCTGGCTTTCTTCTGAGCTAAAGTAGCTCTCTCCTGACTTATCTTTTGAGTTGAGATAAACTGTGATGAGATATCATCATATTAGCAACGTTATAACCCATGCCAGACCTTCTGCCTGAATCCTGTTGTTTGTTTGTCATCTGTTGGAAGATGTTCCATACTGGGAAAGTCATCATTATGTTGCATTTAATCATAAGTAGACAAGTTAATCAGTGTTAAAAGATAATGAGGTCTAATTTATATTAATGCTTTCTTTATCTTGGGACTTCAGGAGATCTCAACTTTAAGCAATAATTTGCCCATGTATAACCTGGGATCCATGGCTGCTTTGCTGTGCTAAGATGTCATCTCCCTAAGCTTCTGTCACTTCTTTTTTATCATGATTGTTCTGTTGCTCACTGACACACCGATCCATACTTGACACTATCAGACATACATTTTCAGTCATTTCCCCTTCTGTTTTGATTACACTATAAATGTGGGAGTTTTTAGGCTAAAGTTAAATTGAGCATGCTTTTCTACTCCTTAAATCCCTCCCTGTAGTCAATTAATTGGCGATCACTCATGATACTATGAATAAATAGTTTCAAATGTTTCAAAACTAGGTGTGCAAACACCTTTGAATGAAAGTTTGTTCCTTTTGGGTTTTCTTTGTATCGTTGTATTCATTCTCTTGTCTTTCCTTCTAAGAGTCTGTTATGTCTTTAGTGCAATAAAATACAGTTTCTTGGGAACTTGCATAATGCAACTTAAGTAGAAGAAACAAAGTATCCCAGTTTTTCCTAATGAAATTAAGCTTTTACTTAAATGTAGTTTATAACCTTTCAAGTTTTTTTCTTTAAAAATACAGAATTGTTATATACATCTTATGTAGTATATGATTTCTTTGCTATAAACAAATTCTAATCCTGGAGTACTAAAACCCAGTTCTGGTGCAATTTAGTAGTTTTAATGAATATGACCAAGAAGAATCTAAAATTGTGCTTTGAGTGAATAAAACAAATGAAACCATTACATTTAAAACATACTTATATAAGGGACAAAATTGATAAACCCTGCACAAGGCATCAAGTATAAGCAAAAATAACTTATTTGGTTTGTGGTTTAGATGAAGTTTATATTATAAACAAAGTATCAAAAATCCTTAGAAGTGTTGGGGAAGGAAGGATGAGGAGAGTCATTAAATTTTTCCTTTCTTTTTTTCCCCCCACTCCTCTCCCTCAGGATGCTTTAACACGTGAAGACAAATGTTTCATCAGAAGCACTAATGGCTGTTGGCATGCCTTGGATAAGGTGGTGACCGCTGGATGTCATTTGTTTCTGTTCACTGCAGAGAGACAAAATTGACTCCATTTGGAGTTGAGAGCAAAAGCAGAACAGACCTCTCAAGATGACTGATCCTATGATGGATTTTTTTGATGATGCCAATCTTTTTAGTGAGACCTTAGAAGGTTTGTCAGATGATGCCTTTGTTCAACCTGGACCTGTTTCACTTGTTGATGAATTGAATTTGGGTGCAGAATTTGAACCTTTGCACATAGACTCACTGAACCATGTGCAAGATGCTCAAAATCAACAAAAGATGAGTGAGTTTGATCAGCTGAATCAGTATGATTCACTGAAGCTTCACTCAGTAAATCAGTCTTTTAATAGCTCAGCTGACAATGTCTTATCACCACACTCTCAATTCAATTGTTCACCAGTTCATCCGCAAAACCAGTCCAATGGGATGTTTCCAGATGTGGCTGATGGGAGTCCTATGTGGGGCCATCAAACTGCCACAACTGTTTCAAATCAAAATGGGTCCCCTTTTCACCAAGGACATTCTCAGTCTATGCAGCAAAACAAAAGCTTTGTAGCACACCATGACTTTGCCTTATTTCAGGCTAATGAACCACAGCATCAGTGTGCCTCGCTACGGCCGCAGCAAAGCAGGAACAACTCGGGGCAGGATGCTCTGAGTCAGCCAAAAGACTTCATGGAAGTTAACGTGTCTACTTCCCTCAGAGTCAGTGTTAACCACCCACCTTCGGTTTCTAATCCATCAACTTCACAGCAGCCTCTGCCTGTTCAACAGTTTTCTCAAACTGCAAGTGCTTCAATACATTTTTGTGGGAATCAAGAAGGAAATTTTGATGGACAGTCCCCAACTATTACTCCATGTTCTGTCAGTAGTAGTCAACAATTTTCATCTCCATATTCTTACACTAATAATCACATTTCTCCTACCAGCCTTCTTCAGCCTACAACAGCTCTTTCTACTAGCCAGCAGACACACTCTATCTCTGACTTCACTGGAAGCGATGCCTTTACATCTCCAACAGGGACCAAGCAAGAAACAACCGAGCACATGTTGAATCCTAATACACCTTTGAATTCAAGTACTTTTCAAATGTTGCATTCTGCGCATCCTCAGGGCAACTTTAATAGTTCGAAACTCTCTCCTGTGAATATTAATTTTCCAGCTTCCACTGGTTCTGCTTCTCAGATAAGCCATTTCACTGACCCTATTGAAAGCAATGGTTTTACATCTTTAGATGACAACCTACTTCATCAAGTGGAGACCCATAATGAACCATTCACAGGACTTGACCCGGATGACCTCCTGCAGGAAGACCTTCTGCCCCAGTTTGATGACTCTGCATTTGTTCAGGATAGCACAAGCCATGTTTTAGAGCATGACCTAGAACACCACATAACCCCACAGCAAGTGGCACCATCATCTGAACTCGTTCGGGCACAGTCTCAAACTCAGATCCATCCTTGGCATTCTTCAGTTTCTAATCAGCACCTGCAAGGCAGAAGTCGTGCAACCTTACAAGGACAGGTATGTAAGGATTTGGGGAGTGGGATGTAACTGTTTGATTTGGCTGATCAGGTGAAATGAATAATAGTGACTCGTACTTGAGTCAAAGCATGATAACTGAATCTCTGTTACTTGACCCTGAAGATTTCTAGGTGACAGCTAGTTTAGGAGAAAAAAAAATCCTAACCAGTTGATGCAGACCTTGCTTTCTCCTGTTGTTTTCTTATCACTGCAGAAAGCAAGACTTACGTGATCTTATTCAGATAAAATGGTTTTGCTCCTTCTGCTGCTTGTATTTCTGAAGTACAGCAGAGAAAATTTACTGTTGATGATTTTGGTCTGAATATAATGGTTTGTCTTGAAAAGTATTTAAAGAAATGTGTTTTTAAGAGCTTTGGTAAGGTTTGTATGGCTGATTTCCTGCAAGAATTGCAGTGGTTATGTTGTTGCTCTCTCCTTTGCTTTGTGTCTTTGTGCTCATGCTCATTGCCCAAAAATACACACTTATTATTCTTGTTTTTGATGTGATCAATAATAATAGAAAACATATAAAAAGCTGTTTGTATGTTGGATTTTGTTACTTTTGGCTAAACCAAAAAAACTCAGCAGTTGTTTTACTAAAACATGTACATCTACTGCAAGTATTTGAGTCCTCCACATGGAGGACAAGATTACATAAAAATTGTTTTCTAATTTTCAATCTGTGCATTTCAAAACAGAAGCAACTCTGACATCAAACATACACATTTAAAGCAAATGGCTTTAAAAAGGTTTTAGTAACTGGTTTACTTCTGTGTTCTTGCTACCAATATTCTCTCTACCTGACAGTACAGAATGCTGTCTTTCTGGGAAAAAAAAATATGGGGAAGGCAAGGAACTTAAGTACTGACTTTTGCTCCTACATACTTTGTAGGACGCAGGCCTGTGAAGGAGACAATAGCGCATCTTTCCTTCCTGTTAATTTTATATCATTAATGTAGAGATAAGGGCTTAACACACTTAATCTTTGGTCTTGGTTCAGTAGATTGCTTCTCCATTACAACTTCTGCTTATGTTTATGGACCATGTAATTGTCAATTCCTACCAGTGAAACTTCTGTAAATTGTGGTGGGATGTTAATGGAACACGGATATCCAGCAGTGCAGTTGAGATGAGCTTGATTAACTAAATGATGCAGTAGATGCAACCTGTTGGTTTTGATAAACATTTCCTTTCTTTACCCTTCCCTACCTGAAAAAACAAAAGAGGGTGCATCCAAGTAGCTACTGCTGTCAGAGATCTCTGTAACCTGAAGACCCGGGGTGCAGCAGCTCACAGAGGAGGTGATCCTGTTGGGGTGTGTGTGTGCAGTCCTGCCGTGGGAGCAGCGCCCGCTCCCTCCCAGGCAGCAGAACAAGGGCCTGACAGCAGCGGTGTTGAGGCTCTTGGGCTCCCTGAGCATACTTGGGGCAAAGGGTGAAGAGGAAATGGATTCCAGGAAAAGTGGCAGGGGGATGAGAAACCCAGGAATTAGTATCACTTTTGAGGAGCATGTGGGGTATAAGCCAGGCAATGACTAGTAGGCCTAATAGAACATTCTGGTGCTGTGACTTTTGTATTTGTCAGAACCTTTTCAGACTTGGTTACATCTCACTGAAATCAATTTCAGCACTTTGCTTTGTAACAAGGAATAAAGGGAAAGTTCTGAGATCTGTGGAGAACCTTTAAAGTTTTAGGGGTTTGGTTTTGTTTTTATCATGGTGTGAAAACAAAGCAACTTTGCAGTATTTAAAATTTTAATGTTTTTCCTCTTTGAAATGAAACAGCCAGAAACCAGATAGTTGTAAAACTGCTTGATTTGGTTTTTATTATTTTGGGTTATGCAATAAATTGTACGAATTAGATTCTGACCTTGAGTTTATCTGGTCAGACAGATGTTTAATGTTTCCTTCAGAAACTGGTTGTGAACTTGTAGCTGTCAAACTGCTGAGGAATGTACAGATGGGGGATTGACAGAAGCAAACAATGTAGAAGCCTCTTTAAATCAGTGGAGTGTGTAGTATGAATAGTAATGGAAAAGTATGGCAATTACTGAAGTGTTTCAGATCTGTCTTTTGACTGACTACAATTCTAAGAGGGGCTTTAGTTGTAATTCTCACTTTTATTCTTTGATCTCTTTTTAGAATTTCAAGTTCAAGATGAGTTGGTTCTGTTAGAGCTTTTTACAAATGTGTGCAGCTTAGCCAGGGAGGAAGAAGGTGGGGTAAAGGGGGAGGAATTTTGATCTTTCTGAAACTGGTTGGCTTTAGGCTAGGAGTCAGGTGGGAAGGGATTTTGACAAGTTACATACTTATGGTGAGCTTTTAATTTTTTCAATGAGACAGTGTTTCATACTGGCTTTAGTGCATATTGAAGAAACAATTACTAGTGAATTTAATTTTTTTTTCCAACAGATTCAGTTTGATAATAGTTGAGGTTTTCTCAGAAAGAATAACTTTATTTTGTGAAATAGTTAATGAACTATAAGTCTTGGAACAGACCCAGTATTAGACAACCAAAGATCTTTAACTGTAGTTAGACTGAGATTAGTTAAATTAAGGAAGAACATTAAATACTTGTTTCAGTATTTCAGAGCAAGCATACTCATAACACTTGTATGGTTATTCTTCTGATGGAAAATTAATTTAAAAATTAATACAATCTGTTTGGTGTAATAATGCTGCAGAATTAAAAAGACTGTCTTATGCTGCTAATACACTTTCTGCTGTAATTAGATTAGAATTGTAAATAAATTGCACCCTTAATTTTGCATCATGCATTTTTCATCACAGCTAGTTTGAGAACAGAAAGTAAATTGAAGAAATACTGAAGACTCATGTAGCCTTAGCTTTGACTAATGCAAGACTTCTGATCTTTTAACTCCACTTATAACTGGTTTGAGTTTGCTAAGGCAAAATAATCTATTCGCTTTTCAGAAAGATGAAAAAAGGCTTCAACGTTGTTTTACATCTTTAGAAGCAAAAGGAAGTTGAAAAGATAATGTGAAACATAAACTGTTGGAAAAATAATGTGAAGTATAAACTGTTGGAAAGATAATCTGAAGTATAAACTGTCCTAAGAGAAGTTTACAGCTGTCTCACTGTGTATGTTATTTTGTAAGAAGTGTTCTGATGTCTTCTGGCTGCACATATGAAAGCAGAGGAATTGAGATTAAGAATAATATGAAAATGAAAAATATACTGATGAAAAATAATATTTCATTAATAATATGAAGTGCTATAGGATGAGGTAGTGGTCTTAGTTCTTAAATCACATAATTAATTTTTTTTCCTTTTTGTGACTAAAGGTTTGGCACCTAACTTGACAATTCAGTGTATTCATGAATTTGTGTAACAACTGACTTGAAACATGCAAGTGTTTTTCTGCCTGCAAGCCTGGAGCTGTCCTACCATTTCTTTTATAGAAACAGATGACAGTAATTTTTTTGAAAGAATTTGTCTCACCCTTGTTGAAAGTTTGGCCAAGTCTGAACCTTATAGATGATTGCTTGGGTGGTGGTGTACCCCAGGAAATCTGTGTATATCAGAATGGCATAACCTCATATATGAGCATATCATCACAGAGGGAGTTAACTCTCACCAGATTCAAGTGCAGATTTATGTGCTGCTGAGATGCCCTGAGTTGTCACAGGCTATTCATATCTGACTGTGGTATCAGATGGCACTTTTATAACAATTCTAAATTCATTGTAAACATGTATCCCTTGGATTACTCCACTTGTAAAACTCTTATCCTGCCATTGGTTGCTGTTCTACTTGTATATAGAGTCTTGGACTGTGAAGTTTTTATGAGAAACACACAGTAAGCAGTGATGTGCTTTCTTGGCTAGCTGTGAGATCTAAAACCAGACAGCTACTTGACATATATGCAGTTAAGGAAGATGTATCAAAATCAAGGATATAGTATTTGGGTGCGTATATATAAATATATATATATATACACACAGTACTGTATAGTTATAGTATAGTTGTAGAATGTATTTCTTACATTCTGTATGGTTAATTTTATGTAAGTCTGTAATGAGGAATATTTTAAATTAATGAAATGATCATATTATATAGAAATTCTTTGAAGAAGAGACTGGCTATTTTGCATAGTGAGTTTATAGGTTATGGCTACTAAGTGTTGGTACAATACCAGATTTTAAAATCATGGTGCTGCTATATGCATGTGGCTTGGGAAGCAGTGCAATATTCAGTGAGACTGAGCGTAATAAAATACACATCTCAAAATCTGTCCTACTTTGCATCATCTCACATCTCTGCATCAAGTCAAAGGCTGGACTTGATTTGGGGAGTCTTTTCCAACCTTAATGATTCTATGATTGGAAATCTAGATGTCTGTTCCAGTAAGCATTTGGGTTCATTACAAATCATATCTTGTAATTTTGGTATGTAAAAAACCTTTGTACCCCAATAACAACACACAGATCAAAAAAGCCCTATATGCTTATTCTTCCTAAAGTGCTTAATAGTGCTGGTATAGCTCCCATTAAGCATATTCACTGTATTAATATAGTTCCTTTAATTAGGATCAATTTTATGGGTGACATCATATTAAAAAATGTAAATCTTTTTCTGAAGTTTTTTTAGGCATTTCTACAAGTTGTATGCACTGGATTTAGTTTTCTGTGCCTCAAGAACATTTTTTACCTTCCTCATAGGAATTTAAATCCTGTACTACAGTGAGGTAGCAGAATTCCCAGCACCTAATAAGTTAATGAGAAGAGTAGGGCAGCTTCTCTAAGACTAAGTAGTGCAATTCCTGGAATGAAATTCTAAATTACAGCTGTATATAAAATGTTTTCATTATTAATCTATGGCTTTTTGCCAGTAACATATTATTCATTAAAAGAGCAATGTTTCAATGGCTTTGGTTTTATTTATGGTTGAGTATGTATGAAGCACTTGCTTTTGTATATATTATATATGTTTTGTATAAATCTTTTATACATTTTATTAGGTTGGGGAAAGAAAGTACATGTTTGTGAGATAAATTTGTAACACAGTTACTGATGAGTATAATTTTTATTGTCTCCATTTTCATTTCCCCTGTTTTGGCTTTCAAAATAAAACTGTGTAGTAAGGGCAAGACAAAAATTGCTGGGCTATTCAGAACAGTGAAACAGAGTTATCTGTTTTACAGTTTTAAAAGCTTTATGAGTTTATTAGTAATTACTGTTGAGTAGAATTAATTTTTTTTCACAATTTTTTGGATCTTTTTGCTATCACGAATGCTTTTCTTAAACCTTTCTTGAGAAGGTCTCTCTCAACCTTCATCACTTGTCAAATAATTAGGCTGTCCAATTCTTTGTGTATGTTTCCTCTTTAAAATTAAGTACTTGATGTTAAAATGATTGTCATAATATAATAATATATTTTTTCTGAGATAATTGCACACTCATTAAATAACTGCTATAATTGTCTTTGGAATGTGCCAAAAGAGAAGCATTTTTGTGAAAATTAGTTAACAGATGGCAGGCATAGGAACAAAGCTTCTGGCTGGGTCAAATTGCAGGAGTAAAATAGCAAGGTGAGACCAGTTGATAAAAATAAGTTAAATTGGTATTATTTTTTTAATGATAATGGAGGGTAAGTGTGGTTGAATAATCTAAATAACTGTTTGGAAACAGGCGTCTTGTTAACACTGAAAAACTATAAAGCAATTCATTAATGGGAGAGTACTGATGTAATTGTGCCATCTTAGTGTCTGGAAAAAATGGTACCTAATTACAGAGAAAAGAGGAAACAAAATCCATGTTAAATTGTCTTTTAAAGACAGCAACCCATTCTATAGGCTGTTAAAGCTGTAGTTCAATAGATGCCTAAACTATAATAAGTTATGGTGAAAAAAACGGTGTAAGGAAAAAAGCTCCTATTCTTTCAGTTTGTGTTGTGTTAATGCAATGTTTGGGCTATGAACTGAACTGGGAAACTCCTTCAAGTACAGAGAAACTTTGCACTTTTTTTGTCAAAGGTGTTTTTCCAGAATACAAGGCCTGGTTTAGTTCTCTCAGTTGCACAGGATCATGTTCCATAGAAACGGTGGAGGGGAGCTTGTCAACACCCACAAATATGTGAAGGTGTCAAGACCACAGGGCCAGGCTCATTCCAGTGGTGCCCAGAGACAGGACAAGGGGCACAAACTGAAACACAGGAGCTTCCAGCTAAATATGAGGAAAAAACTACTTTACTGTGAGCTACTTTACTAGAGCTCTGGAACAGGCTGCCCAGAGAGTTTCTGGAGTCTCCTTCTATTCAAGAACTGTCTGGACACCATCCTTTGCAGCCTGCCCTAGGGAGTTGAACTAAATGATCTCCAGACATCCCTTCCAACCTCAGCCATTCTGTGATTCTGTGAGAGAGGGAGGAGTGAGAAGCATTATTTTCTGCAGTACAGGCAAAATAATTGTGATTGGGCCTGCAGCCTTAAATGCAAAGAGAGTGAAAGTGGAGACCTTGGGAGACTGTCCATTGGCTCCAGTAACTGCTAATCTGCTTTAACTAACACTGTTATCTAAACTCTGCATTTTTGAGTGGCTTCAAACATACTGTTGCCTGTAAAACTTCCAGAGCAGCATTTTCTCTTGACACATTTTGTAGAAAATCAACACTTTGTGAAGTATTGTTAGTGAAGTATTACTACTGAAAGAGAAGCAGAACCTGTAAAGATGTTAACCAGTAGTGTGATTTTGAAGCCAGAGAATCTGAAGTACATTTGGAATTCATGTGGCTTTTGTCCAGATGTCTCTGTGTTTTGTGCACTCAGGTTTTGCAGTATCTTTTAGCTGCTATGTTAATTCTAAATATATTGACAGATCAAAGTAATTTCCAGCACTTTGCCTATCAAACAACCTCCTGCATCTGGAGAGATATTGTTTTGTTTATTATCAGGTTAAAAAATTTGCTCAATTTCCTGGTTACACAGATTTCTAATAGAATGTTTATCATCAGGTGTTGAGTTGATTGAATTTGGGAACTCTTAAGGCTAATAAATATAAATTAGTGGGTTTCTTAGGATGACGAGACTGAGAATTCTAATGCTGATTTGAGTAAGCATGATAAATGAAGCTAGGAATGTAGCTTTAGGCTAGAAAAGATGACAAGTCTTACATTTTTGAAAGCTCTGTAATTTGTAGCAGAGATTGATTTTTCTTTCATAAATGTGGCAGGTTTTCTTTTGTGTGGATTATTTGGCTTGCATTTGTACTTGAGTTTTTTGTTCCCTTGATGTCTTACTGTGAAGGCAAGCATTTTAATTTGTATCTCCTAAAATTGTTCCCATCTTTTACATACTGCCTGCTCAGGAGTTAGCCCCTATTTGAAAATAATTTCAATGTTACTAGTATATCATATATGTGCATATAATGCTGTTGAGCAGAATATCGAACTGCAAACCCAAATTAGTTACATACATAGGTAGGAAGGCCTCCTTTGAGAGACATTCATGACCTCACAATTTAGTTTTAGTTTATATCTTGGAAAGAAAAGTTAGTCTTAATGTTAAAGAGGACATTGCAAATACTGTGGTTCTGAGATTTTTGTGTATTTTCTTAGAGTTTGAAACATTTTTTCAAAAAGATAGCCCTACTGATTGGTTTTAAAAATAATCTTAAGTTATCTTAAAAGGAATTGTTTCGCTGTACCTTATTTTTTAATGAGTAGCACAATACAGAGATTTCTTTATTAGTATTTTAAGCAAACTCACAAGAAAAGCATAGCTCTTGTGCTTTTTGAGACTTGCAAAATGCTATGGGTTACAGTACCTGTTTGTATTCCTCAGAAGGATAAGAAGATGCTGCATATGTGCATTGTTTTTTATCTTGAACACATTGCAGCAGTTGTCCATGAAGCCTAGGTATGGCTCAGCCTGATGTGTAAACTTTGTTGTAGCAGGATCTTTGGTCCTTACAATTCTTAAAAGCAGAAACCAGCTGTTAGAGAACCCAAGCTGTCACAGGGAAGGCAGGTATATCATTTAAGGAACATCTGAGTGACAAAACCAGGCGTGTGTCTTACTCTCTTTGAGTTCAGTAAGAACAATTTTTAAAATAGATTAGGCAAATTTATTTTGATGTGTCTGTATTGTGGCTCCTATTTATATTATCCTTTGGAGGATCCTTTGACGTGCAATCATGTAGTGCTTGAAATCTGATCAACTCCTGACACTGCATGTCAGTGATGTGTTTTATGGTGCCAGCCCAGTGTGCTTTCTGACTTAATGTGGTTTGATTGCAAATGTGTACAGGCTTTGAGTGATTTTAGGAGATTTCAGAAATGGTGACCCAACCTTGCTTGTTGGGGACAGAGGTACAAAGGGGCTCTTGCTCATCACCATGCTTGGGGATGCCCTTGGGAGCACACTGTGGTCTCCAACCAGGCTGTCACTCTGCTCACAACACTCTGTGTTGGTGGCAGTTTCTGCTGACTTCAGCTCCGTTAAAGATAAGAATTTCTGTTTTCTTAACCATTACAGTGGATCTAGTTCTGCTGCTTTTGCTAGTAGCCAAACTCACTTGAGATTAGAGGCATAACCATAGCAGTAGCTTTTCAAGACCTGTCTTGCAACTTTTTCTGTTTGATCCCTACCAAAAGTTATTTTATAGTTATTCCTATGAAACTCTTGGATGCTATGTTTTTTCTCTAGAAATTTTATAGGAGACTTTTGGGGAAAAAAAAAACAGTTTGGTTTTTTGCTATTTGGGTTTCATTTGCCTGAAATCAAACAGTTGTTCCCCAGTAGTATCCTCTGACTTGGGACTTCTTATTTTTGAACCATCACCCTTTTTGATAAATTCCTTTTTTTTAGGCATCTTGTTTAACTCCTTAACTAGGGGGAAGGATTTTGTTCATGAATATTTGATTAAGAAAACTGGATTCAAGGGAAGTGGTTTCATTAGGTTAGCAAGAATGCTAAAGGACTCTTTTGTTTTGAAGATTCTGGCATATAAAGCTGCTAAAGTAGTTCATTGAAGCTGAAACAAAAAATATGTAAGTTAGTTTGAATTGAAGTGGAAGAAATATGCCCCCTCTTTGATTTAAATGGAAATATGCTGTGCAGTCAGTACTGATATTAGTAATTCCCCAGCTGTTGATGTTAAAAATAATTTTCCCAATTTCTGTCATATATATTTTAGTTTTAAGTGCTGGGTTTTTTTAATCTCACTGAAATTATGAACATTGAAAACATTTTGGATACTCTGTAAGGTACCAAGCAATACTATAACAAAAAGGCATGTTCAAAGATTAAGTAAACTTTTAAACTTAACTGATTCTGGGGAATAAAGTTATTGTACAGAAATGTTACATGCTAGCCTTTCTGAATATGCAATCTGTTTTGATTTAAAGATCTTTCATGATTGGTATTTCCCTCTTAATCAAATGATATCTATTTTTCACATTGTCATCTTTTACAATACTTAATTGTTTTGCTACAAACAAGCACTGAAAATGCATACTTCAAAAAAGAAAAAAATTAAAAGGAGGCTGCCAATATTATCATAGGATCATTTCCTGGGACTGCCCAAGACAATGATCCATTGCAGTGTTTTTCCAGGAGCCTTTATGCTTTGAATAAGCTGGTTCACTTAGCTTTTAATTGAATTGTATTTTACCATTGCACTCAATGTACTACACAATGTGAATAGAATTTGGTAAATTAGGCTTTTAAAGCATGCTGTGGAAGAAAATCTATCTCTGTTTTGTTCAATGTGTGGTTGTTTCTCTGACCTAGCCCGAGTTCCCTTTCTGTAGGTATTTGCAGAAGTGAGGCATTGAGACAAAAGGTGGGCAGCTTCCTGCTGGTTCTGAAGAGTTCTTGGCCACTTGCCCTTCCTCTCATCCCTTCAGTAGCCTCAATGACTCTTCCAAGAAGCGTAAGAGAGTCCCAAGAATAGACTGTGTATGAAGGGTTGTGCAGTTTAAAACCCTTCACACCCATAATGTCTTCTGAACCTGGGCTGATAAACTGAGACAGAGTGGGAGAACTGGGGGATAGTGGAAGGAAAAACTGATAATTGTCAACTTCCTAAGCAGGAAAGTGGGTTTTGTTTCAATCATAAAAATGTCTTCTTGCAAGACTACTTCCATGAGAGATGTAGAGGGAAGGAACACTGTAACTGAAGTTAAGTTTTGACAAGAACCAACTACCATTAAGGTCCTGTTGCTTTTTCTTGCTCAGAGATGGCTGCTGTGCTGATTTCTTAGTGTGATTGGAACAGGCATGCTGAAGATATCCTGGATGTTGGGATTAAGGGGAATAAAAAGCTCTTCATGTGATGTTCTTGAAGGTAGTTTGGGGGGGGGGGTTTCTTCTTGTTTTCTCTGGTTGGTAAGGAAAAACAGAACATGAGAAAATAACTTTCTCAGTGGCACACAAAAGTAGTGGCCATATAAAACATGGGTGGGTAAGTGACAACTTGTGAAAATTCAGCTTCATTTTGAGTTTGTTGCAATTTTGTTTTCTGTTCTGAAGACTTTTGCAGTCAATTCTTTGTTATTTTACCTTTAAATCATCATTTAGAAGATTTTGTCACCATAAAGTAGAGCAGTTTCAGTTAACGTTACATTTGTCTGGAGTTTAAAAAGGTCATTGAAAAAAAAATTTGGGGATAGAAGCTATCTGGCTTTTACATGTTAAATACATTTTTCCAATTGTACAATCAGGCATGTGTATGTGTGAGTGTTTCAGATAAGGCAGATGCTTCTCTGTACCTTCCAAGAAGGTCTTGAATGATGTTAGATTTTAGTGGATTTAGAGCTTTATCTGGGGATTTTGAACCCTAATGTCGACTACTCTTTTTAAAACAGAAATATCTGTTTGATTTTTCTTGTCCATAACTATTTGGTGAAGTATTTTACAGATTTATTTCTGGATGCCCACATAAGACTTGTTTCAAACAGTGAACTGAAACCTGACTTGCCTTTTATAGAGTAGAGAGTTTAGTCAACTCTGTTTTTTAAGGAGTCAAGTAATTGCAAAATTTGTTAAGATTAGGCAAGAATGCAAGAAAGAAACAGAAGTTTTTGCTAGACCATTTTGACCCTTAGAATAGATTGAAGTAGAAAATCTGAAGGTAGAGGTATGGCATGACTATGAATTTGGTCTGAGCATAGTAACTCAATGGTGCATCCACCAGGTGCCTTGAATATGACAATTACAGTTTTTCATAGACAGGAGCCCGTCATTTTCTCATGGTAAGTGCAGTGATTCTGCTGGTGGGGACCCCACCCCATAGTGCACCATGAGTTGTGCACTGCATCAGGCTTAGACCCAGTGCAAGTTCTGAGTATTTCTGGCCGTGCATGTGAAAAAGAGCACTGAGAAGTTTTGTGAGGCAGTGAGTTTTGTTTGCATTGTCTGCCATTATCCAAATAGCTCTTACATTACAGACTGGAACCCAAGAGAAGTGGGTACATGATGGGCACAGAACACCAAGCCACTGAAAACTGAAACACATTAAATGCAGCAGCTTGGCAGAGCAAGGAGGATGAAGTTCTCAATTTCTTTTGTTTCCTGGCAATCTAGTATGTTCCATTACATAGTGCCTCCTTTAAGAGTAACAGTGCAAATTACACGCAGGTTTTTATACCACTACTAAATATTGAGAAAAAAAATTCTAATGATATTTGGCACTGAGCCCCAAAATACTTTCTTCAAACAATCTCTTCCAAATGGAAGCAAAATGTGTGCTGCAGACTCATTCTGTAACTTCTGATGCTGCCTCTGCAGCATGCCCAGGTTAGCAGCTGCTTACATGGATGTGGCTTGATCTTCCCTCCATGAATGATAGGGGAGGTCACTGCTTAAGAAGCTGCTACTAATGACAGCTATGGCATCTTCACTATATTAGTGGCAAAACATTATTAGTGATATTATTACTGGGTTCTGTAGGATTGAGATGTGAAACAACACCCCAGAGAGAGCGTGATGTGCCAACAGGTGCATGTTTCATCTTAGAAACATGACTAGTTTAAGGTTGCTGACCTTTCCATTAGTGTTTTCATTTCCACAGAAATTTAAAATTTGGTTATAAGCATGGTGCTAAATGCCTGGTGAGGCATAAATGACATTCACATCCCGAATGGCAGATGTATGTTCTGAAGTGACTGTTACACAGATAAAAATTGTTTTCTGGCCACAGTGCTGTAATTGTTAGCCATTCATTTACCAACAACATAGATAACAAGTATGGAAGATGAAAAAGACAGACTCTCACTTGGTATCTTTTTCTTTTTGTTTTAAATGTCTATTTGAATTTGGGTTAGGTGTCTTGAAATTCTGTATCCCTTAAACACTGAGACATTCAGCGATAATTAGCTAGAAGAAGAAGGAAGTGTATTATAATCATATTGAAAGAACCACAATTTGGAATGCTTCATTGGCTCTTAAGTCTTAAGAGCTCCATATATGCACCAAAGAGAATGGAAAAATGATAGAACCCCACAGATCTTCTTTTGCCAGTGCTCTTTGCCAGAGCAATCCCAGCAGATGGTGTGGGGCAACGGTTGAACAAGAAAATAAAAAGCAGTTTAGAAGGAATTCTGCGGGGAGTTCTCTCTGGAGAAAAGCAACCCTGTTGCATATTTAGGTGATCTTCCCACTAGTTGTGCAGGAGTAGCTTGATTTATTGAAAATCTCATTTCAGTGTACTGTCTAAAGAAAATGTCATCTTTTGCTGGGATTGCCATGCAGCAAAGGAGATGCCTGATTGCATGCATGTGGGGTGACACATTGATATTATAAGTAATCTTCTACAGATGGACTTTGTCAAAGCTGTGAGTTTTTGGGTTTTTTTAATAGATATACTTTTTAATTACAAATCCACCATTTAAAAAATCACTAGGGGAGTTATTTCTGCAGACCATTCTAGAGGAAAAAAGTTCAGAGTGCTAGAACAGAATTCAGAAGTCACTGAGTTGAGTCCATGCTTTGGGGGTTTTTTAAAGTTGCATTCCTAAATGAAATTTTATAATTCAGATGATAAATAAATATACCTTTAAGAGTTTTCACTGTAGTGGGTTAAAAGCAACTGCAGTTTTCAAATTTTCATGGGATTATAATGTGAAAAAATGAGAAGCTAATTTGGACAGTCCCCAAACTATTGATTATTGTAAGTCATGTAATTTATTTATTTGTTCTATGGATCTGATATTAATACTATTTTGACATGCACAAAGAGAGGCCTTGTTTAGTAAAAAACATGAACAAAAGTGATGTGGTAATGCATGAAGATCAAGTTTCCAATTGATTTGGCTAATTTTAGTTGCTTTTAGTGCAGTTGATGTGAAGGTCATCTTGATTTGTTTAAGACTTGGTAGACTGTCAAGAACTTGTTATGCTCTCAAGGCAAACAGTACTTGCTCTGAGCACCATCCTGCAGGTGTGTGTGTACTGCTACCAGTAGGAGTGAAAGAATCACTCGGGGCATTGCAGATGTAAACCTTAGCTTTCTGTTGTTAGACTCATTAGAGTCATAATTTCACTCTCGGTTGTAGCTAATCTAAGTGGTCAGTAGATCCACAAGTGAAAAACATAAAGTGCCTTGTGTAATTCAATCACAAATGTGTGACTTGTTAAAATTTCAGAGAAAAGCATTGTCAGTTCTTAGAATATATCAAGAATGGGTGTGACTCAGGAGAGATACTTAGTCTGAAAGGGTTTGTGCACATACAGAATTGAAAGTAATGCTACTCTATTGTGAATTGCTACACCTACTGTAGAAAAGGTGTTCTTACAGTGGAAGCCATGTTTTACTACTGGAACAGGAAAGGCAGGATTTGGGAGGGTTTTCTAAGAGGTTAGAAGTAGTTTCAGTGTTAAACTCACCTTCTCCTTGGGGCTTCCTTTGTAGTGATATGCAGAGGATGTGAAGGAATTATTTGTTGTTGTGGAGAAAATGAAAATGGGTTAAGCCTCTAGAGGAGAAAAACCCGATGTCTGTAAGTGTTGAGGATGGTGGTTTGTCCTTGCTGGGGGAAGGACTGTTATGCCAGTGAAGGTCTTCAAATGCATGTCCTATGCAACCACAACAAAGTGTTGGAGGAAATGCCTTTCTATGAAAAGCCTCCTCAGCTGAGTACTGCTATTGGAAAGATGCTGTTGTGATTCTGCTTCTTGATACTGCCTCGTAACTTGACTGCTTTTACATTAGTTTAACTAAGAAATCATTCAGATATGTGTAGGGTACTTTCTACTCCTGTGAGACAGCATGTCAAATTCCCTTGAATAGTGCCAAAAAGATGCTCCCCTGGCTGTGAATCAGGGCATGTGTGGGGAATTCTACAGCTGTTGTCTGATCTGTTCCGAGTATTTTTCTGGGCTAGCTCTGCGGTGTGAGCACCACCAGGGCCCATACCTGCTGCTGCTAATGGCTTTTGCAGGCAGCAGCAGTAGTGTGAATTTGAGGTGATTCCTGCCAATTTCCCTGCTGCCCACAGGATTGCGTGGAGCAGCAGGGAACTGACAGGAGGCTTGTTCGCTGCACTCGGCTGCTGCTTGGCAAAGCCATTAGCAGCAGCAGATACCCTGGAGCTCCCTCTGTGGAGATTCAAGGCAACATTGCATTGCTTTGCATTCCCTCATATTTGGATGATTATCTTTGCAATTGTGAGAAGTACAAACCTATTCTTCCAAATAAAATACTGAGTTTTTAAATATATGGTGGCCTCAGGGTTTTCCTTTCCACCTTCTACTATATGTTTGTCAGTTAAAAATTTCTTTCTCGTTCTAGATGCAATAGGTTTGTAAGCCATTGGTGAGAGGATATATTTCTTGAGGATGTTTATCTGTGTTCCATCTCACTGAGGGGGAGGGGTTTACCCTTTTTTTGTAGGTGCTGTGTAGCTTTTGAAATGGTTTTCAGTGACCATGATATGGTTTTCAGTGTGCATGATGATTTATGACTGTTCAATCATTTTATAGCTGTGCATATTTTTGAGTCATGAAATTATTACCAGAATAAAAGACCTCTGCTGAATTAAATGGCTTTTGTTGCTAAGTACACACAGATCCTGTCCTCTGTAGTGCAAGCATGTTTCACATTCTAATCTCAAAACACTTGTGTCCTTTCCAGTTTTGGTTTTTGTGACAATGGTGACTTTCTTGATGAAGGTTTCATTACAGATTTATTTAAGTTAGAATGGCTGGCTGGTGCCTTCCTGCACCTTCATGAATGTCATTTCCCTATGGTTAGAAATGTCATAGCAAAATTTAAAAAACACCATGGGCTGGGATTTCTAACAAATAGCTTAATGTTTGTGCAGTGCAGGAGACAGAACTCGGAAGGGATAGTACAGAGCAAGATGCAGAGGGTCAGTGTGAGGAATTGTAACATAGAGGAGCCTCGTCCAGCATACTCACAGTTGTACACTAAGAGTGTAGTAAATGTTGTTGAAAAATAAACTGGGAAGCAGCTTTGAGCTCTGAGAAAATGTAGCAAAGAAACTTTGTTTTAAAGAAATAAAATATCTAGGAAGAGATCGTAAAAGGATTCATGAAAAAGCCGCCACTTCTGTATTGCCTACTTAATTATTAAGCTTTTTTTTTTTTTTTTTTTTGTTTCTTAATGGCCCAGGAATGTTCAAGAACAGACCAATATAACAGTACTGGATTTAGTAGCATTTGACTTAGAGCTGAAATCATACCAAGGGTACATTAGGATTTTTTTTTTTTTAGCTGATATCAAAATGCAAAATAGCTGATTATTTACCATTTTTACTACGACATGAAATAATAACCTTAAATAATAAATCCCTGTAATTTATAGTTACTGTAAGCATAATGTAGAAACATCTTGGCTAGAGTTCTCAAAAGTAAAATTAAAATGTAGTAATTGTCCTTGTGATGTTGTTACATATCTACAGAAATATCCTTGAATTTAAGTGGTATTGTTAAGAAAATAATCCATTTAAAGTATTGGTACCACTAGCATTTCCACTGGACAAGGAACTTAATTTTGAAATCAATCTTAAATAGAAGTGAAATTATCTCTAAGAGCAATGACTAATTTCAACAATCTCAAAATCCCTGCCATATTTTACATTTTCTATGGAAAAACATGTATCTTGCAAAATAAAGGTATATGTATATATTGAGCAAAACAGAAATTTTAAGTCCTGATCTTTCTTCATTCTTCTTGAGTGGGCTTTTGAGAACCAAGGGTATTGCTAGGAGCGAGCTATGCTGTCAAAAGCTTCTTGTTTTGGGTTCTTTTTTTTTTTATAACCTTGGAAAACCCTCAGTCTTCTTTTTGGTTTTATTTGATATGTTCACAGTACGTATTTTAAAACTTGTCTGATTTATTTAAAATAGCACTTTAACCCAACCTGGGAAAGAAGAGGCGCTTACCAGAGAGCCGTGTCCCGAGGAGGTCTCCACCGCAGGGTCCCGCAGGTCTGGGCAGGGGCAGAGGGATCAGACCGAGGAGTTCTTCCATTTTCTATCGGAAGCAGGGAAGCCTGTCAGCAAATGATTATAGTCACTGTTGCCATCTTATAGTAATGAAGTAAATGCAAGAAAAATAATATTTTTTTAAAAAAATCAAAAAGTATATTGGAGAGCAAAATCTGTTTGTGAGGCCACAGGCTCGGCTTCGGCCGCATGTCCCCCCGTGCCCTCCCCCGGGGCTGGAGCCGCAGGGTTGCAGTGCAGCGAGGTCCAGGACGGAACAGCGCCCGGTTCCCACGGTTTTCCACGGGAGCGAGCAGCCGCTGTGGGCGGCGCTGCGGGCGGGGGAGCGGGAAGGGTTAAAGCCGATCCCCGCGGGGGTTAAACGCGGAGCCTAATGGAATAATGACGGGTAGCACCATCTGCTGGCCTAGTTCCGCGGGGAGCGGGTCTAACCAGTGCTAATATTGGCGCTGATGCCTTTTGATGCTTTGTGCGTTTCTTTCCGCGCTTTGTTGGGATCCGGCGGTCCGCGCACGGCGGGGCCGGGCCGGGCCGGGGGCGGCGGGTGCGCGCCGGGCAGGGCGCGGGGATGCTGCTGAAGCGAACGAGCGCTCGGGGAGGGCTCTGCGCGGCCCGGCTGCCGCTCGCTAAATAGGCCATTTAGCAATCTTCTCCCCATGCTTTTCTCCTGAGCACTGCCGGGGGTGCTGGAAAAGCGGAGGGCAAGTCTTTGTCTGACGCCAAAAATGTCTTCAGTGAAGAGGCCAAGAGGAAGGGTAAGTGAGAGCCTGAATGAGTGGGAGGAGGAGGGGTTCTTTGGGCTAAAAGGCTAATGGGATTGAATAACCTTCCTTATTACTGGCTGCTGCTGCGGGAGCCGCATCGCCATCTTGAGCTGTTCCCGAGCTGGGTCCGGCTGTTTGTTCCAGCCCCGGGGCTTTAAGGTGGCATCGGGAGCGGCCCCATCCCTGCCTCCCGCCCCCGCCGCCCATGAGGCACCTATAGAACATGTATCCCGGGAAGTGCGCGGGGTTTGGCCAGAAAATGTGTTGGGAAATTCCTGGTGGCTTTTCTTCCTGCTCTAGGCAGAGGCGCATTTACGGGTGAGAACGTAACATAACTGTTATCTGCTGGGGTTTTGTGTTTGAATAGGAAATTCTTTCCATTCCTCAAAGGGGGAGGGGAGGAAAGCAAAAACATGTCTTCTGGCTGGCTGCAGGAGAGGCTCATCAGCCCCGTAAACAATTCTGCGTCCATGAAATGGGCATTAAAAACCCGAAAAAAAACAAGTTACGTCTTTTATCCAAGGCATGGAGTGTATGTTGATCTGAATAAAAGAAACGCTGCTTTCTGATCCATTTATGGATATAGAGCTGTGCAATTTTAGTTTTGGTTTTATCTTTTGTCTGTTTTTTAATCTTGATGTTGTTCGAGCATCTGTTGTGTTCATCACCGAGTTAGTCCTGTAGATCATTTGTCTGCTTTAAGGTAACTGTGGTCCTGGTATCCTGCCAAAGGCAAAACACTGATGCTGGGGTACCTTCAGGAGCTCCTTGCTTTTTCATGTCTTACTGAAGGTGTTGGAGGTGTTTGTCAAATGTATGGGAACGCTGCAGAGGTTAAGGATTGCTTTCTTTAATTACAGAGGTGGAGAAAAGCCTGAGAGAATTTCAGAAGGATATTTTTTACTGACTTTGAATACTTGGATTGGTTGTTTAAAACCAACAATTGATGTCGTTATTTTGAAACCCACGCCATTCTGTGGTATAAACTGAATTCCTCATTTTTTGTGTCCACATAAGTCTCTGGTAGTTGCATTCTTTAAAAAATGTATATCGATATCAAAAATGTTAGTACTTTTTCTTTATATTTTTAAAATAAGGGAATTTAATTTACTTTTTGTTTCTTGCTTACAGCCTCCTTCTTCCAAGAAGACTGATGGTTCAGGATCATATACTAAGTTGCAGAATACCCAGGTGAGGGCAATGTCTGAAAAGAAGCAGAAGAAAAAGACAGACTCAGAAAGTAAACAAGAGAAGGCAAATCGAATAATATCTGAAGCAATTGCAAAGGCAAAAGAGAGAGGAGAGAGAAATATTCCACGAGTAATGAGCCCTGAAAACTTCCCCAGTGTTTCAGCTGAAGGAAAAGAGGAAAAGAAGGGTAGAAAAGTCAAATCCAAACCAAAGGATAAGGAGAGCAAAAAGCCGAAAACTGGTTCTTCATCCAAAATAAAAGAGAAAACAAAAATTGGGTAAGTAGTTTAAAACATTGTCTGTCTTCTCTTCAGACTGTAAATCCTTGATTAAAATGGAAACTGCTTACTGATAATAAAATGTTCTCCTCCACTGCCTACACAAAATTCTTCCTGATTAAGTCCATGTGTGGACTCTCTCATTCAGGAACAAGAATGCTCTGTTTTTTCTTTAGATAAAATTGCTGTAGGAGTGTCCTTTAGAAAGGAATTATTTAAAATTCATATTCTAAAATATTTTGTACTCACTTTGAAGCATAGACCTAAGTATCTTTTATCTAGTGTTGTAATCAGTTCTGACTTCAAACTAAGTTTTTCTGGATTATAAATGCTGTCTTTGTCAATTTTGGCATGTAGCTTCAATACAGTGTGCTCGATGAACTGCACGGGGAGAAATTGCAAGTTTAATGAACTTGTAAGCAAGAGAATATTCTTATAGCTACCATGTGTATCAAAAGTAAAGCTCATATTGGACAAATTAAATTCTAAGACCTTTGTAGTCTTTGGTCATGTCTGTTTAATCTGCCCTCTTAAAATTTTTGCAGACTCAGCTGGGTCAAGCTGGGTGTATACCTTGGGGTGAGGAGCTTTCAGAAGGCTTTAGGTGTTAAAATGCTCCAGGGGCTTCAGGATCTGGCTCCTCTTGGGACTCCAGAGCTAACCTATGCTGCCTGTTAACTCTTAAAGGAAAGTGTGGGATTTCCAGTGTTAATTAAAAGTATGTCAATCAGAACTTCAAATGGAAATCTTAGCTAAAGTCTGATTTTTTTTTTTTTTTTTTTAATCCATGCTCTTTTTGCAGTAGCAGAAATATTAGCTGGCATATCTCTCAAATTTTAATGTCTCATATACATATGTATATTTTCGTGTATGGAGCAGAAATGAATGTTCTTTTAATCGGCCTATTTCTCTGCATTTTCTTTTTTTCTTTTTTCTTATAGAGATCACTGCTTTTCGTAGATGTTTGAAGCAAACAATTTTGAGTAGTTATCCTGTAGTATGAAGGTTACTGCTCTGTGTTCAACTTCATGCTTAACATGAACTTTGATGGTGTTAATTTCTTTCTGTACTGCTTATGAGTTGGCATATGGTGCTGCTTGTAAGTGCACTGAGTAGTGCTTCCTTTTCTTTTCCTCTCTATCTAGTTTAAGATGGGATTTTGGATGTGTACTTCCAAAGTTGATTTCACTTTCATGTTCCTGAATTTACTCATATTCTATAACAAACATTTTGTGGATCTACCTAATCAGAAAACTTGCAGTGTTGTTTAGGTAGTGTCAGTTTCATGAAGCTTTGTGGTTTGTCCGTAGTGGGCTTTTCATTAATTCTTTTGGATAATTGACAAAACCTGCCAAAAGGTCATCCTTATGATACACTACATAGGTGGCTGTAATATTTTTACTGTTTCTAAATAAACAAAAACAACCCAAACAAACAAAAAAAAAAAAAAAGAGAGAGAGAAGTAAACTGTTGAGTACAGTTTATGATTCTGCACTCAGTTTTGTCTTGGTGAAATGCTTTGCTGTGCACACTTAGGATGGGTTTTCAGGATTTCATCAGACGGCGTCAGTTGAGAATGAGACATTTCTCAAACTGTGTTTTTAACCATGGTGTTTGTGTTTGATGCAGAGTGCTTGCAAGCTGCTAGAGGAGCTCCCATTTAATTGTGGTCAATGTTTCATAATTTTGCATTGAGCTGTGAAGGTTTGCCTCCCCATTATTTACCAGTTTAATCAGCTAATGCCCCAGTAGCACTCTGCTAACTTAATCATGCTGCCAAGAATTACTTTAATTACGTGGGATACATACCTAAAGATGCAGCAGTCAGGTCCTGGTAAGGAGCTATGAAGAGTCTTCTAGAACCACATATTACAGATTTCTGTTCATATTCACAGAATTCTGTTTTATTTAGATGGACAGCAGCAAATCAAGTGCTTTGAGACATCTGGATACTTCATTTTTGTATCCAAAAAGATTCATGTGTTGTGTTGAATTAGCACTATTGTATATTATTGATATAAATACATAAAATAATAACTATTTAGCAAAGAATATACCAGTGATTTTGCAGGGCAGTAATTGCAATAAGGCCTTGATTTTTTAAAAGAATAATCTTACCAAACTGCTTTCTATGCAAATGTAACAGCTGATATTATAGCAGAATAATTGCTATGGAATCACTATACTTGTCTTTTCAGCCATGATTAAAAAAATTATATGATTAATAAAATTTGTTTTATTCAAAAAAACTGGAATTAAATAATAAAGAGTTAGCAGCTAAGCAGCTCTTGTAGAGTTTTCATCCTATCTTCATTCTTAAGAAAATATTTCTTAATGAATCTAAGCATGTCCTTGGAGTTTTTGTTAAAGTCAAAATAGGACTGGGTTTTTCAGCGTGTGGGTTGCTCCATTGATTTTTTTGTTACCTTAAAAAAAAACTTTGAATCTTAGGAGAAAATTTTACTCTGCTAAAATAATACCTGTAAAAGGCAAGTGCTTTATTGGGCAGGAAGGGGAAGGGAAGATCTCGGTTCATTGAAAATGGGGTTTTTCCTTGAAAAGAAAGATTTTTTGAAGTCTGTTTAAAAGGGGATGAAAAAAATTAAAATTCTTTATTATTCAATAATGAGAAAACCTTTTATTATAAATATATATCCATATTTGTACATATGGCATTCCTTGCATTTAATCAGAAAACAAAACCTTAAGTCCCCTCATGTTCTAAAAAGATAAGTAAACAATTTTCAAATTTCCAACTCTTAGAAGCTATTATGAACTAATTTTTCTGCAAGTAGTAAAGTCATGAGTGAAACCTTAGAGCCAGTAAAGGTTTATCAATATACCTTTTTAATAGTAGTGGAGAATTTGTTTGAGTGCATCTGCTGTTCTGTTTTAGGAGTTCTACTGTGATATATCCATCCCAGATGAATACATTTCTGTTCATTCAGGGGTTTCTATACCAAACTCATTTAACTTGCAGGAACTGTTAAGTCTGTTGATTCAGTTTGGATTTGGAGTGTCAGAGCAATGCAGGAGGTGGTGCAGAGTTGTGTGTGCTTGAGAAGATCTGAAGTCACATGTATGTTTTGGGTGACTCCTGTTTTATTTTTGAAGACCGACAGTATCTGAAACAATAACAAATATGTTAATTTCCCCTTTTTTTCACCTTTTTTTTTTTTTTTTTTTTTTTGAGAAATATTCAGTAAAGAGTTTCTTTCACATGTGTGCTCACTGCAAGTACAGCCTGTTCAGTAAAAGCACAATTGTACCCTCTGTAGCCCAGCACTCAAACAGCAAACTCTTATTTAGATTGTGATCATAGACTTTGACCTCTTCCAGGGCTTTTGTCTGTGTAGCCAGTTCTGTGTTGCTCTCGAGGAGGATTTTCAGAGTTACAGTTGAGCTGTAAATGCTGCTCCTGTAGGGCTGGGAACACTAATTGCTGAACAGACCTTGATAAAATTGCCTGGTAGCCATCCGTTAAAAAAAAAAAAAAAAAAAAGCTTTTAATTGTAATACAGCACAGCTTTTACTGAAATTGAGTAGCTCTTGTCTGGGATCAAGATGAGTTTTAACTACTGTGTCTAGATTTAGGGGGCAGGATGATTTTTCCAAAGTTTCTGTTCTTTGCTACTCAAACACAATCAGTTTGTGTTTGGTGGCTTCATGTTAACTGTTTATATTTTCCTTAGTGATCCTCTGAGATCTGCATGTACAAGAAAAAAATCATAGCATGATCCATGCTAATTTATCACTGCTACTTGAAAATTGCTAGCAGTTACTTTCTAGGCAGGCTGTAGTTTCTTTCTAAAGGTGAGGCTTAAGGTTTTATTTCTCTGAGCTGTGAAGTCAGAGAAATAATGCTTATTAATTGTAGCCAAGTCTATGAGAACTGGATTCAGTGGTTAGTAGAGTTTCTCTGCCATAAGTATTGGTGAAGATAAATGACTAAATTATATTATTACTAACAACATTGTAAGCCTATGACAGAAAATATTAGAAGAATGTTTGTATAATATATTTAGTATTATGAAATTAAGTTAACCAGTTTGCTTTATTAATTGATTACTGATTAAGTTAATTCTTCAAAATTTGCTTTACAATTTCTCTGCAGACTGCAGAACCACTTTCCATATCCTGGCTGTTTACCAAGGTGTGTTGACATTCAGGAATTTATTTAAACCCTTTCATATTTTTGCATAGAACTTTTTTCCATTTATAAGCTTTTTCTAATTGATTCTACTTCTTCCATCTAAGGTGATGCATATTTAAGCTGAAAAGTCTACTTCTTACCACTTGATGTGAAGAATTATGAATTTGTGAACATTCTCTTGTTCAAAAAAGTAGATTGGCATTTAGATTTTATAGCTCTCAACGTATTCCCACCTACTCAAACATAAAATTAAATATCACAGTCCTGATGAAAAGCAGCAGCTCTGCACTGATGATGTAAAGGACAATATCAATTGAATACATTTAAGTAATTTTTTTTCTTAATCACGACATAATTTAAACAAATCCCCCAAATTCTAAGAACTCAATATACAAATTTTTGAGTCAGAGTGATAGTGCTTCAGTTCAAAACTGCTACTAGAATTGGCTGTATTATTTCTTGTGCTAAAGGAGCAATGAAAGATTTTGTTCATTAATCTTTGAATTATGTAGCAATGAATCCAGCAAGTGGGATGTGATCCTGTGCACTACTCAAATGAGTAACTGTCCATGTTCTCTTGAACCTTGAAGGAGGTCTCACAGACACTGTTTACAAGCAGTTTTAGGACCTAAGACCCTGACAGATAATCTTTGCTTGTTGATCTGATGTGTTAAGGTGGTTTGAAACCCTTATGAACTCAGGTAGCAGCTCAGCTGACATGGGGAGGGGGCTGGAGAGGAGGTGATTCACCTGTTGCACTGATGCTGTTTTAAGTGTAAGTGCCTACAACTTGAATTTCCTGGGAGGCAGATTCTGGCAGTTGTCTTTGTTATTTCATGCCAGTGAGGCAAATGCTGGTGGCCAGGTCTGGGGTCAGAAAGAAGGGGTGCTTGCTGAATCTTTTGAGTTCTGTTAGATCATTTTAGGTCATTAACTTGTGTCATGGTTAAAATGGCACATAAATTCAAGATTGGCTCATCCTTCTGAGATGTCATTGCATGCTCTGAGCTGTGACTCTGGTGAAGTTTTCTCTGCTCCCAGGTTGTAGTTTTGATGGATAAGCTGGGACTAAGTGGCATCCTCTAATGTTTTTACTGCAGACTGGATGAATACAAAGTAGTGTGGTCTTAGCAAATAAATTTAAAATAAAAAGTATTTGTTTGTTATTTTGCATTATTGCTTCAATATTGTATGAGCTTGAAAGGACTGATAGTTCCAAAAAGAATATTAGGAGTGTTTAAAAATCTATGCACAGTCTAGCAGTTAATTTGAAATACAACTGTAGAAGGAGACAGTGGCTAATATTACTATGTTAGTATTATTTATTAAACATATTCTAAAAGGATAAGAGAAACTGGTTTTATACCAGCAAATTAAGTCTCATTCAAGAGGATGCAGTACCTTGTCAAAGAAACTTCTACTTTATATTTTTAGCTAAGTTTCTAGTAGTAAAGAGTTGCTAATACTGTTGATAACATAGGAGTTTTATTGTTAGTAACTTAACAAAGTGCTTTGGCTACAAATTATAGTATCTGAGAGGTGGCTTTGGGTACTCTTAGTTAGTTACTTGGTGTTTCCTGTTTTGGGAAAGTTGAAGTAAAATGATATATTAAAGGTATGCAATGAAGGCCAACTGTACTTCCTATTTCTGACATGCCTAGTACATATTTGCTGCCTTTTTCTTTCTATCCTCTTTACTATTTCATTTTTCACTATTTGGAAGGCTTTGAAAAGTGTTACATTGCTTTAAAGCTGTTCAGAGTACTGACAGTGTTTCCATCCTGTTCTCAGTTCTCAAACAGAAAGGGAATAGAGCACATTCTTACTGGTTTTCATTTATAAGAAAGAAGTTGCAGTGCTCCTCAAAATAGTGGTTCTTGGTAGCTCTAAACCATGGTAGGGATCTTATGCTGAGGATCAGAAGTAATGTTGGCTCATGAAAAATCTTTTTAATTTTCTTTTGTGGTGTAACTTTCTCGACATCTTCAGTTTGTAGTTATAGAAGAAAATATGTATTGAAGACATCTACAATGTCTAAATGTTGAAATATTTCTAGATGTTATGTAATAAGATAAATCTAAATTTAAAAAGGCAAGAGAAAATGAAATTGGAGTGGAGTCTGGTGATATTATTTTTTCCATGTCTAGAGTGTGCTGTTAACTGTTCATAGAAACAGAATAGATAGTTTCTGTTCAGAACAGTTTGTTTCTGGGTGGAAAAAGGGATTTTAGCCAAGGATCTTTATGCTTTCATGCAGAAATTTATAAACTGGCAAGAGAACTTGTTAGCTCAATGAAAATTTTTCACAGAATTCATGCAGTTTACAAGCTTCTGAAAATCATTGTTTTCACATAGAAGATTTTTTTTTTTAGATGTTTTTGGCAAAAATTTGAGCAGATTGCATTTTTACTGATAGGAATGCATGGCTTTAGCACCATACTGTTGTTCATCAACTTCTGATAGTAAAGGAGCATTGTGATTCTGGGCACTGGATCAGAAAGAAGTGAAACTGCATTTATTCCTCTCACTACCACCAAATCCATATAGAGGAGGAAACATTCTGATCTGTAGCATGTAGAGATGTTCAGAAAATTTCAGGGAGATGCTTGTGAATTACTGAGCATAGGGGATGTGAGCTCCAAGCAAGACACAAAAGCTGACAGAAATTGGATATTGTGTGTTGGACTGCAGGGGCAGAGCAAGAGGTGAACTCAAGGAGGGACTAAAACTAAGACAAGGAGAGGAACAAATATGGAAGGAAAGATGGAGCTAGAGCAGTCTAATCACAAAATATCCCCATGTTCTAAAAAGAGAAAGTCCTTAAAATCCTCAGCTATTCAATGGATACCACTGCAACCTGGAGTAAACCTCATACCCCTTAATATTGTGCTTCTTGAATACTGAAGGACCATTGAGCCTAAAATAATAAACAGTAGTGCATGAAGTGAGAATAGACTGTGGTTGCACAGATACAATTACTTAACATAGCAACATGCATTTATGGATTGTTTTAATCTACCATTTCACAAAAGAGGATCAACATTTGGAATAGATTGCCCAGGTACCTACCAGCTGTCAGCCTTGGAGATAAGTGGAACTTAACTGGGCTGAGCAAAATAAACGACCTCTGGAGCTGGCTTTGAGTAGGGACCACAGGTCTTCCAGGGACCCCTTCCAGTTTGACTTCCATCTTAGCACTTACTCAATTAAAGAACGTTCAGTTACCCTTTTTCTTCAAAAGAATTTAAGAGCAAGGGAAAACGTGTATTGATACTTCTACCATTTTTCCAGACCCAAAAGATGCAAACCAGGAACTTGGTGGGATGGATATTGTTTCCTGAATGACCTTCCTGGAAATTGTCACAAATAAGTTTACCAGGTTTACCTTTAAATCCGTGTTAAGTTTTAGCATCCAGAATTCCATTTAAAGACAATTTCAGAAGGTCAATCACAGCGTGCCTCATCTGCATCATTATGGAATATATTAGCTAATTTGACATATTAGTGACAAGTGCTAATGTAACACTTAAATTTTATGAAACAAACTGAGATAAAAATGGAAAAAGTGATTATCCAAGTCCATAACTAGAAAGTGTCATATTGGACAAATACCCAATAATACTAGTCTTAAAATAAAAACCAAGGAAAAAAGAAAGATGATTCCTAATCAGAGTTTAAAAAGTGAGGGGGGAAAAAAACCTGCTCAAATTAACCTTAAAGTCTGTAGGGAAACAAGTGTATTCATTGCTGAAATTATTTCCTGTGATTATGAAACATGTTTTCTAAGTAATAATTAAACTGAGAACACCTAATAAAAACCCAAAGACCAGAATTTACTTGTGAACAAGCAGCTCTGTGATTATGCTGACTGCAGATTCATTTCAACCTGCATCCATCAGTGCTGTTCACTTTGTGCTAGAAGCAAAAAAAATATGGGAGTGGAAAATCTTTGGTAGTTTGGGGTTTTTTTAGCCTTTCCACTGATTATACATAGTGGTTAAATATTGAAAAGCAATGAAAATGTTCATTGCCTCAGAAGATACACCTGGAATCTTTTGTAAGCCATGTTGTTTACACTTTCCACAGTGTTTTGGTAATTTAAGATGCTTATTTTTTATGTGAGCTGTTAGTCTGGACATAGTAAATATGTGTGTATTCTCTTATTTGAACACTTGCAAAGAGAATTAAATGAGTTGTGTTTTAACCATTGCGTTCTCACCAACAGTATTCTCATCAGGTGACCAATATATTTGATGTTAATTTGCTGTAAAATAACTTGTATTGTCTGTATAGAGAATAAAAACTTCATTTGTTTGTAACATGGCAGAAACAGCTTGTATGCTGGAACACTTTCCTCATTTTCTGTTACAAATCTGATAAGAGACTATATGAAATATGCATTTTAGGACAGCTTCTGTGATTTTCTCTTGGACAGTTTGTCACTATTCTACAATTATGTCACTGTAAATTTATTTAAAGAAGTGTTTTTGGCACATGTCGAATATGGAAAAATATTTTTACACCCTTTAGTTAGAAACAAATCTGATGAATTGGTGTGATTTACAGAGTAATCTTTAAATCCAAACAAAGGACTAATTGGTGCTTTTTCATTAGAGTTTAACTAATTTATTTAGCACAATGGTGGTTCTTAATATATTCTGATAGGTTCTAAGATTGCTTACAGATAAAACTACTGGATTTTGTATATAGCTTTCCTTTTTTTTTATAAGGGCAAAAAAGATTTGTTCAATTCCCTTATTTTTTTGTTGAATGACTTATTTAAGCATTAAAGTTTTGCATGTCAGACTCATTTGAGTGATTTTAGTAATAATAAGGGAAGGTACATTTTACAGAGGTAGATTGTTTATGGTAAATCATTTAGTGTTGTCATCTGTAGATGATATCTCTGCTAACTTTGTGTAGTTTAACCACTGACACTTGATTTAAATGTTGGATTTTGTATTTCTGTTTTTCTTGTAAAGATTTAAAATGGGTATGATAATTAGGTTTTTGGATAGCAGGGTAACTGTAGAGAAGCTCACTAACACTAGTGAACAATACTGTCTGCTGTAAGGTATTTGAGACCTATTACTCATTTTTCAGACAGTGGTGCTATCTGAGTTTTATATTGAGAAGATGGGAATTGCTAGTGATGTGATCCTGAAGTTACACTGGTGTACAGCATTCACTCAGATGCTGGGGTTTTGTTTCCAACAGAAAGCTGATCATCACACTGGGCAAAAAGCAGAAAAGGAAAAACGAATCTTCAGATGAATTGTCTGATGCTAAGCAGACTCCACAGAGGCCACTGAAAGATGAAGACTCCCAGGTAAGGAGTCAGTATTCTTCCTTTATAAGTTTGTGTGTTATTTCAACAGATCTTTTTTCCTCTCTCTCCAGAAAGTCACACTTCCTTTGGCACAGTGACAGTTACTCTCACAAGTCTGTGTATCTCATGGGTAGAGCCTTTCATCATCAACCACTTTCCTCAGCTGAAAATCAGAAAATCGTGTCCCTTTTCTGTAATGGGACATCAGTGCCCTGCTTGTGTCTGTTTAATTTCAGTACAGAAGCCCATGAGTTTGAGACTGTAAATACTTAAGCTGAGCTGGCAGTTAAACCTGATCCTTACTTTGGCTGAGTGTGAAAATGCAGAGATTGCCTAATAGAAGGGACATTTATCAGTGAAACTGGCTCTTTGAGAACTTTCAAAAGGGTTTTTTCAAGTTTTTTTCTGAGCTCTGCTTCTGTAGAAACAGGAAAAAACATATTTCTCGCAGTGTTGGATCAGAAGGTCAATTACAATGTGCCTCATCTGCATCATTATGGAATATATTAGCTAATTTGACATATTAGTGACAAGTGCTAATGTAACACTTAAATTTTATGAAACAAACTGAGATAAATACTCCAGAAGTGTCGGATGAAGAAATGAAGTGGTCAAGTCATTCTCTTGAGGAATAGCTCTCTTGTAACTTACTTTCTGCATTTTTGTTATTGATTGCCCAGGAGTAATAGTAAGATAGCTAATTACTTCTAAAAGTTGTGCACAAAGAAGCATGAAGTGTTGATAAGAGATTATATTGTATTTATGTGTGTATTAGTAATAGAATTATAACTTCTTGCTTTAGGGCAATCTCCAGTAAAGTAAGGTTATGTGCTGGAAATGCACAGGTTTTTATCATGTGGCATTTTCATCCACAGAGGCAACAGCAGTTTTCAAAATTAGATGCTGTTAAGTAGAAATTAATTGCCTTAGTTGATAATAGTTGTCAAAAAACAATTATGAGATACTGAATTGCCCTCTGGTGTTTCACAGATAATAATGCTGGAGGGGAAAAGGGATCAGAAGCCATTTCCCAGAATGACTTCTCATTAACTGAAGTGATAGCTCGTCTTAGGTAAAGGTTACCTGGAAGGAGCTGTAACTTCTCAGTAGTGTTCTGTTATCAGATAGACATAAATTTATAGGCCAACAAATATGATATACAGGACTGAAGGTCAGTTCTTTCCTGGCATATCATGTAATCACCTGCTCATGGTGTGAAGGGAAAAGACGGTAGAGATGATAAGAGGTGGTGTCAGAGAGAAGTAACTTTTACTGCAGAATGTCACAGCATTGCTCTGCTCTCTTTGAAGGAACTGGGGAGAAGCAGGAAAACAGGAAGGACATAAATTGCTTTACTTCATTATTTCATTTTTCTCTTTAGTTTTCGAACACGTTCATGATTTTATTTTCCAAGAGCTGTTTCTAATTTCTGTTGCAAATAGCTGTTTTGAAGCTCTGGGGGGCAATTTTAGGCCTTCTTTCACCCCTAATTTATTTTGCATGCTTAGTTTCACATTTAGTGTCTTCCTTAAATAGATTTGTTTTTATTTTTAATGTGTGGTCCTACTTAATTTTGTGTCTTAGAGCCGTTTGTTTATGGCCATAGTTCTCAGCTCAGAGAAACGCAAAAGTTTTTTCCAAGCAGCTCAGATTATGTATTAATGTGTTGGAGAACATATGTTGATGTTTTGCTGATCACTTCATACTTTAAGAAAAGACACAGTGAGAAGAATTGAAAATGCCAGTTACATAATTTTGCATTGCTCATATTACCTGGCCTTTTTTTTTTTTTTTTTTAATCCTACTTCTGTCAGCAAACTATTATTGATTTAACTGTAATGTGACATGAGTGTGTCTTTAAATTAGAAATTCCTTTTGGTGCTAACACCCAACCCCACACACACTTTATGGAAGAACAGCTAATCTACATAAATGTGCAGAGCTCATTAAGTACTTTCATTTTTGCAGCTTCCCTAGAGGCATGGTCATGCCCATTCTTTGCCTTGTACTATGTATGGAGGTTACTGCTCTGTAGTTGTGATGTGGTTAAAGCACAGCTCCATCTTTTACCTGAGACCAGCCAGACCAAGGGCTGAATTAACAGTCAGGAAGAAAAGTTCCTGTGCTGCAATCTCACTGTTACTTAATATCTGCTCTGCAGAAGTCAGTGTGACCACAGGATTTTGGGGTTTGTCCTATTCAGAACTTATTCTCCCAACTGAGTACTGCAGTGCAGTGGAACAATGCAACTTGCAGTGGATTTTCCTGCACAAAAATACCCTCTAGTCTGTAGCTCAATATAATAAACTTGTTTTGTAGAGGCTGTTTTGTTTTAATGTTTTTATTTTTGTGATGATCAGTTCTCTAAAGCAGATTATAGTGTTTTCAAATGTTAGCTGACTAGTTTGATACTGCTATTTTTATCCAGTGAATCCAATTTACAAATTAATCTTACAGTTAAATAGGCAGTGTCTCATAAATTGGTACTGAGAGGTTGGAAATGTTATGCAATATCCTAATAATCTTAAGTACTTGAAACTGTGAGCAAGAAGGAATTATTTTCTTTGACTGAACACTACTTATTCAGCTGAAATTTGTTGTCCTCAGATTCTTGCAGAAACCAGAATGAAAGGTTAGAGAGAGAACCTGCAAAGTAAGGCAGATAATGCTGCGAAACAAGCCTTGATTAAAGTGGAGAGAGGAGCAAACATAGACATTAACAAAGGAACAGACTTTATTTGCTAGCATGTCAGACTTCATCAGCAGTCTGACCAATAGGATCTAGTGAAATCTTCATAATTTTTTATATAGCATCGTTGTTTAGTAGAAACACCTCAGCTTATTTCATATCTTTCCCTCTGTTTCTGGAGTTGGACAGCAACGCTCTGCTGTTACACTGCATTAGGAAATCACTGCTGAAATACTGATGCTTGTGGGAGATTGTTAAATATCAGCTTTGCTCTCATACCCTGAAAAGACTGCTTTTTCATGTTTGCTTTTGAACCCTAAAAATAAAAGTATTGTATGCTTACATGAAAAAGAACTATTTAAGTAATTGAACATAAGTGAATCACAGAGGTATATTATTTCACATTTTTTATCAAATGTTGGCCTTTGGTTTTAGGTACAGCTGAAGTATTGCTTAGAGTGTCCCAGAACATGCAGCTGATGTTAGGGGAGATTTTGGGTAAAACCTCTGTCTCTTTTTTTCCTGCATGGCAGAAGAGAAGATCAAATCGTCAAGTTAAAAGGAAAAAATATGCTGAAGAGGGAGAAGGGAAACAATCAGAAGAAGAAGCAGCTAAAGTTTCTGTAAAAATCAAAAAGAATTCTGCCCCTTTACCTGCTGAACAGCCTTTACAATTATTTGTGGTAAGTAGAAATTGGCTTGGTCTGTGGGAACTTTCTGTTTGTCTCAAGCAGTTCAGTGAATAAAGCTCCTAATTTGGAATGCATTATTATTTCTAAGACACAGTTTAGTATGACATTTTGCTAAGATCTTGAAACCTGGAAGAAATTACTTCTTACTATTTCTTTTTGTGTTGCAAACTTTTGTTGACTTAATTGAAGTTAAGACTAAGGATAAGTATATCTCAAGTAATTTTTTTATATGGCATAGGCATATGAAAAACTCTGTTATAATGTTACCATGACTTAGAGAAGCATCAAATTATTTGGGGGATCTCTGCTTACTGAGATATTTAAAAGGGACACTCCTCCTCTCCCCATAACCCATTCAGGTTTACACTTCACTGTTTAACTTGGTAGACTCAAACTTCCTGTTGAGCCATTCAAGGTAAACAGAGTGGCAGGGAAGAAACAGGAAAAAAGTGTTTATGAGATGCTTGAAAGAGTGCCAGAAGTTGTAAAGGAAGGAGAATGATGGTATAATTGGGAACAAATCAGACAAGAGGGAAGGTGACTGACTATTGCAAGCAACTTTTTTCAGATGATCTCTTTATCTCTGGAACCACAGCCTCAGTTGTGGCAGAGCCATGTAATCCAATCTGTGTCTCATCTAAACCCTGCTGGAATTCCCAGCCACAGCCTTTTCTCTCTGATTCCTCAGCATGTTTGTTACCTGTGTGAAGAGTAGATGTATCAGACTGAGTTTGTCACATGCTGGGTTTCTTTCCCCTTTTTTCACCTGCCTGTCAGAGTTCTTCTCCAGTTGAGTATAACTAAATTCTGGGTATGTCCAGTGCATCAGTTTAACTCACCAGGGCATTCGTGTGTTTGGCAGGTGAGCAGTGCAGCTGATGCTGTGTGGAAGGGCCAGATTGCTGTACTTTTGCATGTAATCCTTTCTGGTTAGAGACCTGGATTTTAAATATTACTCCCAGCTTGTCCAGGAATGCTACTGGTAGAGGTTAAATTTACCTTCATTGCTCATCTTCCGACAAGCCACTTGTGGTTGAAGGTTTTAAGCCTGAGAGAGGGCATTTATGGCAGTTTTTATAATACTATTTTCCTGTGTTTATAGGAAAATCCAAGTGAAGAAGATGCAGCAATTGTAGACAAAATCTTATCCTCCAGGGTAATAAAGAAAGAAGTAAGTGATTGTCATGGAATAAAATAGTTTATTTGAAAAAGGGGTTTGCATCTATCATTTTACATTTCCCCTGAATTTCCTTCCCTAGATATCTGCTGGGATGACAGTAGACACAGAAGAGTTTTTTGTAAAATACAAGAACTAGTAAGTATTAAAAAGTAGTTTCATTGGATGTGTTGACTGAACTGTTAAGTATCGTATTTATATACTCAAGTTTTGTATTGTTTGAGGGTGATTTTGTCATCTGTTGAGATTTCTCTTTAACACTTTAATCTTTAAATTTCTAAGAATTTGCAATATATTGATAGTAATAATTCTGAAACTGTCAGTGTTGTGAAATCAACACTGTCCAATAAGCTGGCAGCCTTTATTTGCCAAAGAAGAGAATTTTTTAGAGAAGATATTTATTAAATTAGAAGATACATTTATTAAATTCAGCAAGGACTATGTGCCTGAGGTAAATTTTAATTTTGTGAATTTAAATCAGAGGTGTTTGTGAACCTAGATTAGATTTACAGTGTCATGCATTTAGGAGATGCCAATGTAGTGTCCAGTCTTATTGTTTCAAAAAGAAAGAAAAAACTTGTGATAGAAGTGATTTTACATCAAAAGCACAAAATAAGAAAAAAGACTAAAGAAAAAAAGAACTTTTCCCATATTTTATTTTAAATTTCATATCTATTTTCCTGTCACTACTCAATTCTTGATGCTGAAAATCAAGCACATTTTAAATTTTACATGTGTGAATAATCAGATTTTTGCCCATAAATGTAATCTTTTTTTGAGACTCTGGTTCCACATGTTGTTGGAGAACATTTACCTCATGGTTTTTTTTGAAAGGATAAAGTCTGTCTTTTCATCTGAGAATGAGTAATCCCCAGCTGTACTTTATTTCTAGCATATCTTCAGAAAGCTTAAAAATGATGAAAATACACTAAAAAAGAGGGGTGAGAAAGAAATATATGTACTTGTGTGATATGATTTCAGAGTGGCTCTCCTGGGGGGCAGTTAGATGCTGCAGGTACTGGTGCTGATGGTTCTTGCTCCTTTGATCAGAGCTGCTCTCCTAACCCACTCCAGTGACAGGTTCCTCTGCCACGGGCTCTGCTGCTCCTCCCTGAGCTTCCGTGGGCTGAGCTCTGTAATCCAGCAGTGCCTGTGCAGAGAGGAGCTACAGGGGAAAATCACATCCAATATATGAAGTCATTTATATCTCTGGCTACTTTCTGATAGTTCTGTCAGATTTTAAACTTGACTTAAGTTCGCTTGAAATAAGCTTGTTTCTCTTCTTAGGACATGTGAAAGAAATTTGTAAATCTATAGAGTTCTGTAGATTCCAGCTCAAAAACGCTGCCTTAACTTGGTGCTGTGAGATGATTATTGGGAGGAATAAATATTTGATCTTTATGGTAGATTCTGTTATTTTAACTGTATATTAAAAATAGATAGTAAGCTTTTGCCTTCACCAATGTGCTAATGTCAATCTCTGTGATTTTAGCTCATATCTTCACTGTGAGTGGGCCACAGAACAACAGCTTTTAAAAGATAAAAGAATCCAGCAGAAAATAAAACGATTCAAAGTAAGGAAAGCACAAAGAGCTCACTTTTTTGCAGATGTGAGTATGAAATATAAATTAAATAAATATTTTTTTTCCTTGTAAAATTGTGATTAGTAGTTTTATTTTGCATAAAAGAGCTGATTGTTAGGAAGTAAAAATGAGCCATTGGTGTTGGTTGCAGCAGGGGGGTGGGTTATTTAATGTAATTTTAAGAGCAAGTTTTCTGGAGTCACTGAACTAATCTGACTTACATGGTTTAAAGTGGAGTTGGTTGAATAACTACTTAGAAGTGGTAAGGAGGGAAGAATTACGTCAGTGTGGCTAGTTTCTCTAGGACTTCCACAAGACAGCACTTCATCCCAGAATGAGTGGATCTAGTGTCAAATCCCTCTTCAGTGAGTGCTGCCAAAGAGAACCAAGGGGATGTGTGTAGGGGGCTGGTGTGGAATTTAAGGTCTGTGCAAAAGCCTCAATAATTTCCAGCTACCAAATTCATTTTGTGTATAGTGAGACCAAGTCTTAGCAAATACCAACTATTTTTGCCTCTCTACTGATTTTAATAATCTTTCACTGCAGATGGAAGAGGAACCTTTTAATCCTGACTATGTTGAAGTAGACCGGGTATTAGAAGTGTCCCTTTGTGAAGATAAAGACACCGGTGAGGTAAATATATCTTAAAGCAAGTCAGGAAGATACAATTGTCCAACACTACTTGGAGTTGTAATTTTATCAGGTCGCACAGTAACACATTATTGATTTTGAAACTTCACAGTATTTTTAATGAGACATGACAATCTTGTCCTTTCCTGTGCTAGCTGTGGATTAGAAAGAGAAATCAGCATTTAATAGCTTATATTTTTATTAGTATTAATAGGTCATAGTAGACAAAGCTTAGGTATTGACTGACATAAATGTGAGGTTCAGTAGCTGTCTTGGGGGTTCTATCAAAAGGCTGATCCCAAATACTGTCCTGTGTCTCTGATAGTGACATGGGGTCACTGGTAATAAAAGCTTCAGGTAACCAGTGATTTGGAGTGCTTTGATAGCCACCAGGGAACCTTTCCCTCTGTATTTATCAAAACTCTTTTTTTTAAAGTACCTCTTCTGGAAAGCTATTACAGAATGAAAACATTCTGAGATTAAAAAAAGAAAATTAAAAAAAGAAAACAGAAAAGCAAGTCAAGCAATTAAAGTGCCAAAATTCAGAAAGAGTCTGAGACAAGTGAAGATCAAAGACTGAGCAGAAAGTTGTTGATTAAGGCTATTGGAATATCCATGATGCTTATTCTCCTTGTGTAGATAGCAAAATGAGCTGACTTTTACCCAGTGATTTCTACATTAATCTTCCTAAAGCAGAGTTGAGAGTTAAAATGACTTTTCATTTGTATGCAGCAGATTTGTCATTATTAAACTTATAGAAAAAATGTGTTGTCATAAGACTTTCCCCTCAGCTTCTGAAAGGATGATTCCTTATTAGGTTTTTAAATATTTATATACCAAATCTAAATAAGATAATCTGCTTTGGTCCCATTTTTTTATATATGTTGTTCATCAAGCCTGTAAAGCTCTATCAAAGTTTTGTTGATAAGACCTGGTTTAGGAGCTCTAAAGCTCTTTGGTTTAGGCCTAGGTAGCCTGATTTGGAGAGTGGAGGAAATGTCCTGGGTAGCACTTCAGTAGTTAGTTTTTCCACCCTGACCCATTTCCACAAATATCACAAATACTGTAATTTATCTTTCCTGAGACTAAACCAAGATCTACTTGTGGGTAACTGGGATTGAAAAGTACTCCACAGGTCTACAAAAAGTGGCAGAGTGTGAGGAACCAAGGATAAGTAGGTAGATAACAGGAATCTACATTGAACATTTAAAAAATTGTTAGAAATGTGCTTTTGATTTCAGCTCTTGTGTAAGCAAGCTACTCTAATAGTAAGGCATATTAGCAGTCTGTATACTAAATTAAAAACTGATAACATTCAGAATTTTCTTCTGCAGCCTGTTATTTACTATTTAGTAAAATGGTGTTCGTTGCCATATGAAGACAGTACGTGGGAGCTGAAAGAAGATGTAGATCAAGCAAAAATAGAAGAATTTGAACAATTACAAGCTTCCAGGCCTGACTCAAGGAGATTGGTAAAATTATACCTAATTTACTTGTTTCTCTTCGTAAATCTGACTTGGGGTTCCCAGCTTTAAACTCTTGAGTTAAAACATAAGGCTTATTGACATTCTGTGTAAGGAAAGCATCTGTGTGCCTTGTTACCTTGGAATAATAAAATAGTTAGGTAGGCATAGATAAATATTCTTATCTTAGTTGTTATGCTAAAAAAATGAAAATTTTTGCTTAGGAAAAAACCTAAAGTGTTGTGACTTCTTGAGCTTCTAACTGAGCAGTGAGCTGTACATTGAAACTGGCTATCACAGGATCTGAGCACCTTTAAAATGAGCAGAAACCAGGATGATATATTAACACCCTTTTATAGAGAAGAGAGTTAAGTGTTGTGCTTCAGCACTGAAGAGAGTTGGCAAATGAGATCTGTCAAACAGATTCTGTAATTTCTTCCTGCTTTTATTTTTCTTCTTGTTGTTAAAGAGCTAGCTGAAAGAAAGAAAAATACGTGTAATAAGGAAACATGTTTTATCTTTAAATTATCAATCTTCTGTCTCCTAGAGCAGGAGAAAGCAAAATAGTTCTATTTCAAGTCCTGTATGTCATTGTCAGAGTAGGACATGTGTCCTGCGTGGTGTAGTACAACACTTGTTCTATCTTACTTCTTTTACATAACTAAATATGCACAGTGTTTTAATTTGGAGGCTTTGGAATTTATTTTAATGGTTTTTCGATCTACAGATAATGACAGTAGTCACGATTAACATCTTCATATTATATTGAGTTCATTTTTGTAGTATTTATTTAAAATCCTGACATTTTGGCATGTGGGAAGAGGAGCTTTTATACCTCTGTTACCATATTTGGCTGTGAGAGAAAAAGATGATTAAAGCGCAACTGTACAACTGACAGTCATCTCAGCATCAGCAACAAGTATTTTTGCTTCAGGCTCCAGCAGCTACAAGAAATTATTTGCTGACTGCAGCCCTGCAAACAGGAGTGTGGCTGCTCTGGGTGTGGGGGAGTGGACAGATGGCAACTGGTGGAAGAGGGGAGGAAGCCACAGCTGCTGGGGAGGGACAGCTCCTGCTGCGCCCAGACCTGGGTTCAGGTGATGCTGACGCTGGCAGTGCAGAGAGAGAAAATTCACGTGGAAAATTCAGAGCTGCCACATGAGTCTCGAGTGAATGCAAGCTTTTATAAATGTTGAGAAATGGGGAGGGAGTGGGGTGGGGGAAGTACAGCTGGTGAGAAAAGCTCTTACTAAAATTACTTCACTTGAATGTGTGAGTTTGTTCACGTTGGGATGGAGGAGCTATCAGAAGAATTTTCTGCTGGAATTCTACCTAGTATCAGTCAAAACCGGCATGTTTCACCTCTGTTGCCTGCTAACCTCGAGGCCAGGCTGTTCTGGCTCCAGGCTTGGGAACTAGTCTGTGTGTATGTGTAAATACCTTATATGTAGCCTCTCAGCTTTCCTTAGCTTGCTAGGGCCCTGAAGGTGATGCACCTCAATACTGTCAGTCTGTTTTGTCATGGCCGTTGCAGATGCTGATGCTGACTTTGATCTGATCCCTTGGGGAAATCTATTCAGGACACTAAACCTCTCAGAAATTCACATTTTTTTGTACTTCTGACCCTGGCTTCCTGCACTGGCTGTGGGGCAGAGTGGTCAGCATTGACCAGGACAAGTGCAGAAGGCAGGATCACAGTAACAGGTGCCCAAACTGCTTCAGCATCAGCGCTCAGAGCTACTTAACACTTCAAGGGTATTGGTAATCCCAAATACTCAGTTGGCTCTCTTGTATGTCAGCTGCCTGTTTTTAGAGCTGCCAAAGTGAAATTTCATGTAGTTTTGAATATCATATAAAAATTAATTAATGTGTCATATTATTCCTGCCAAAGTGTTTGTATTCTATTTTTTAGAAACCATTGATTTTATTATAATATAGTCTTAAATTAATTTTAAAAGTAGCAATTCATAGAGAAAAATAAATAAAAATTTCAGGTTTCTGTAGACTGTTAACTAGTAAGTGATGACACTTTACTTTTTAGGTTGAGTAATAGCATTCTAAATCTAAAGTGATACATTCACTAAGTAATGCATTTAGATATTTTGGAGAAATAAAGTATTTATCAACCTGTACATATATTAATCTTTCCCTTAAAGGACCGACCACCTCCAAACTCCTGGAAGAAGATAGAGCAGTCCAGGGAATATAAAAATGGCAATCAGCTCAGGGAATATCAACTGGAAGGACTTAACTGGCTCCTATTCAACTGGTACAATAGGTATATGCCTGGAATATTTTTAATGTAGATTTGGAACCATATGGAGTGATTTTCTGTTATTTGGAATAAATACCGTTTTAACTAAATTAATTGCAATTTCTCTGCTTATAGCTAAAAGGATGTAATTGGAACAAATTTCTCTCCCTTTGGATGTACAAGGATTTTTTTATCTACAAAAATTAGCAAAATATTAAAATAATGCAACCAATGTATTCAATGGCTAAACTTTCATAACTGAATTTTCAATGGCTATGAGGAAATTAAAAACAACCAAAGCACAAGCTTTCAGAATTTTTGAAACTGGGAACACTTGCATCTTTCAAAATGTTTGCTAGAAATAGTATGTATTTCAAAAAAAGTTACCTCTCTTCAATAATAGTAAATAATCATATTATCTATATTTTAAGCTAAAGTTAACTTTTGTTCATTAATGCTATGTGATACGAACAAGAATATAATCACTTTGAAGATCTTTTCCAGAATGATGTATTTTCTATGTATCTAAATTGAATTTCTATTAATGAATCTTCCTGCTTGCTGTATTTTCAAACTACCAGTTGCATGTCCCTCATAGAGATGATGGCAGCAGGCATAGCATTTACCATTGATCTGCAGAAGGAAATCTGATTTTAATTCTCATTCAAGCATTGCAGAGCTGTGTGACACCTGCAGACAGAGTGAAGGGCTGGAATGTATGGCTGAGGGCAACCATGGAGTGGTACTTCATGCAGTAACTTAGTTATAGGCATCTGTCTAGTTCTGGAATCAAAAAAGGAAATCTGTTAATGATGCTCTAATGCACTCCTTTCATGTGAGTGTAGCTGGGATATTTCCCATCTGTGATTTCTAGGGAACCTTCAGTAATTTCTAGCATTTTGTCAAGGTGAGTGTGCATGTACGATACCTGCTTAATTTAAATTCCTTTAATTAGGGCAGAGGTAGTCCCAAAAGAATACTTCTGGAATATTTTTGTAGGAGGACTTCACAGAGCACTCCATTCTCAGGTTTTGACAGTGCTAAACCTGATGCAAAGCTTTACACAAAAGTTTTGTGAGCATTCTTTCACCTTAACAAGGGAACACTTGCAAGGATCTTTTTGCAGCGCCTCAGTTTTGACTGTTGTTGTAAACTGGTATATTTGAGCTTTGTTTTTGTAAATTGCTCATTGTAGTAACAGCTTTAGGGTCTGTACTTTCTTTAATGGTCCTAACAAATAAATATTTTTTGTTTTCAGGCGAAATTGCATTTTAGCAGATGAAATGGGCCTTGGCAAAACCATTCAGTCCATTACATTCCTGTATGAAATCCTCCTGACTGGTATAAGAGGCCCTTTCCTGATCATAGCTCCACTTTCCACTATAACAAACTGGGAGAGAGAATTCCGCACGTGGACTGACCTGAATGTTGTGGTGTACCATGGAAGTATGATCAGCAGGCAGATGATTCAGCAGTATGAGATGTACTTCAGGGACTCCCAGGTATTGTGACGTCACTTGTGCGCAGTAATTCACCCAAAATACAGTTCAGGTGGCAGTAGTGACAAGTGGATTTGACAATATCTGTGTATTTATCTTGGTGAAAGTCATTTCACGTTCCAGGATGTTACATATGAGCATCTTCAACAAATGCTTACTGGGTAAATTTAGTGGCAGTGTTTGCAGCAAGATGTGTGTGTTGTTTCACTGTGCTGAGTAATTCTGCAGTTGAATAGCAGTGATGCTGATACTCTTGTGGAGATTAAAGTGTACACAGATGGTTGCAGTTGAGTCCTGAATTTGAAGAGCAGGGAGAAAGAAAACAATACTAATTAAGCTCTGCTACCTTTATGTAGCTGCTGATTTCCTTTTGCTGGTGTTAACTGTGTACAATTTGCTTTTCAGTCTGAAATATGTACCCTTAAATGACATGAAAAAACCTTGAAATCTGACTATTTTAAAAGGATTTTGTTTTTCCTTTTTTATATATTGTGCATATTTTTTTTTAATTGTCATGTTATTTCTTCAAAATTGATAAGGCTGAGAACTTCTTATTAATTAGTGCTAGATATCAAAATTACTTCTTGTTTATCTAGTGAGTTATTCTATACTGCCTTGCTGAAGGTCTTACATGTTCTCCTTGTCAGACCAATGGAGTAAACTGGAAAAAAAGTTTTCATTTAGTTCTCAGGTAATACTGGGATTACTTACGGTATGACTGCTACCTGTATTAATGTTATATATTTTGATTAACTGACTGTAGAATTTTTCCAGTCCCTCTTTCAGATTTTCTCAGGGTTAAAAATGGAGTTTTATCTACATGCACCTTCTGAAACAGTTCTGTTAGATGGTATATCTGTAATTCAGAAGTGGTTAAAATTTTACTGTTGGTTTAGATAATACTGGATTTAGGTCCATGAATAATTACTCCTTAGTATAGTTAGAGAGTTACAAAGATTAATTAATGTGATGACAAAGCAATTTATAATGTAAAATCCAGTGTCTGACTCCTGGCAAAATTTCAACAACAAAATCTGTAAATTGAGTAGATGGGACGGAATGTAACAAATTGTGTGTGTTGATGAATTTCCAGGGCCGTATTGTTCGAGGTACCTACAGGTTCCAGGCCATTATCACAACTTTTGAAATGATTCTTGGTGGGTGTCCAGAATTAAATGCAATCGAGTGGCGGTGTGTTATTATTGATGAAGCTCACAGACTGAAGAATAAAAACTGCAAACTTTTGGAAGGACTAAAATTAATGAACCTTGTGAGTAGCTTTAGTTCACTTTTTGGGGGTTGATTTTAGTTCAGTATAGTATGATAATAAATAAAAAATTTCCTTTACATGCTGAAAAAGACTTCTCAAGTGGTCTTTCTTGAGAGATAACTGTTCCTGATACTCTTCAAACATATGTGGTTTTGATAGTTGATGCTGGTATATTTTTGATTAAACAAAATGTGGCAAGTTCTCACTGCAAGCATTATCTACTTCTGATGATACTGTTATATCATTTTTGTTTTGATCAGGATGAAAATATAATTTCAATTTTGCTTTTGTTTCTGTGCAATGTGTTAAAATCTGGGAAGTATTTTAAGCAAGTTATTTAACAATAAAAGCAAGCAAGTAGTTGAATTTTGAACAGATTTATTGTCTAGTCCAGTAGCTTTTATTTTACACAGCTAATGATTTTTGAAAGCAGATAACTACCATGTATCAGATGCACCAGGACTAGATTTGCATTTTTTTATTGCTTCATTATTACTTTCTTTTCGGTTCTCAGAAGTCATCTAAATTGCTTTCTGATACATGCTTAGTGTATACTTTTCCCACTGTAAAGAGGGGGGATTATAAATGTGTGAATATTACAGGGAAAGTCAGTGTTTTCACTCATTTCTTCATCACAGATGTGGGGAGAGAAAATGTAAAGAAAAGCTACCAGAAAATACTTACTGGCGTTTTTTTAATAAATCTGCTTGTCTGTATTACCTGTGTACTTAGTGACACACAGAACTGCTATTTTTTGGGTTTTGATGCTCAGAAGTAAACATTTTTGCATATGTATGCAGATAAGCTTATGGAAGGGTTTTTTTTTTCCTTTTCTAGGAGCATAAAGTGCTGTTAACAGGCACCCCACTGCAGAACACAGTAGAAGAATTATTTAGCCTCCTTCATTTCCTGGAGCCACTGCGTTTTCCTGCTGAATCTACGTTCATGCAAGAGTTTGGAGACCTTAAAACAGAGGAACAGGTATAAGTTCATCTGAGCTTTAGTGTGTAAGAGGGACTTCCTTTTAATTGAGCTACAGTATTACCTTATGCTCCAACAAACTGTTGTGCTTCCTTTAGGTTCAGAAACTACAAGCTATCCTGAAACCTATGATGCTCAGGAGATTAAAAGAAGATGTAGAAAAAAAGCTGGCTCCTAAGGAGGAAACCATAATTGAAGTAGAACTAACTAATATTCAGAAGAAATACTACCGAGCTATTTTGGAGAAAAATTTTGCTTTCTTATCCAAAGGAGCAGGGCAAGCAAATGTACCCAATCTGGTTAACACTATGATGGAACTCAGAAAGTGTTGTAATCACCCTTACCTTATCAAAGGTAAATACAGGATAAGAACTGATTTTTTTTTTTTAACTTTATTATTTTTATTTAAAATATGTAAGAATTCTGTAATAATTTGTTGATGTTTTCTTCAGGTTTTCCAAGGATTGGATTAGGTAGAAACATTTTTTTGATAGTTACAGGACACAATTGTGAGACATTTGCATATTTGAGGTCTGAAGCTTGAACTTGTTCTGTAGGATTTCACAGAACATCTGGAAGCAATTATCTGGTGGAAATGGTACAGCTCTTTAAAAGCTGTATGAACAGCAACTTTAAGGTCTAGGTTTTAAAATGAATGCTTCTTTCAAGTTATATGATCTCTGTCAGTCTTCGGTGCTTTTCTCACTTACTGATAGCTGGTATTTTCCCTGACTTGCAAGAAAATCCACTTTATGCTCCAGAAGTTTTAGCAGTGGTTTCAGAAGTAGTATTCAAAATACTGGGTTATTTTCAAAGACTCATGACCCATTTAAAATACCACAAAGACAAAAGAACTTTTTTTTTAGTAGGTTTTTTTACATAATATTTGAGAATAAGTATTTCAGTTTTTGAAATTTGGAGGAGGAGGGGTTCACCTCATTCAAGATGTGTTTTCTTTGGTGTTCTGCTTAAAATCTTGGAACTTATTTTCAAAGCTGATAAATATAGGTGTTCTTGCTTAGACTTCAGACCTATCCAGAACTCTGTTCTGTCTCCATCAGTTCCTAAAGGGGGATATTTAGAGTACAGCCATGATTTTGGTAACTTAGATATGAATGTATGTGGAGATATTTGTGTAGATACACCTAAAGATAAGGAAATACATCCTTTGATAGGTGCTGAAGAGAAGATCCTTGGAGAGTTTAAAGAAACATACAGTCCAAGTGCTCCTGACTTCCACCTGCAAGCAATGATCCAGTCTGCTGGGAAATTGGTTCTTATCGATAAGCTTCTTCCAAAAATGAAAGCAGGAGGCCACAAGGTCCTTATTTTCTCTCAAATGGTGCGCTGCCTGGATATTTTGGAGGATTACCTTATACATAAAAGGTAAGATTCATATTCTGTATCCTACAGTGTAGTGTTGTGTGAATGGTAGTCCAGGATTAATGATAGCAGCCCACCAAAGCTGGGAGTTGTTCTCTTTGTTTGCTAATCAGTGTGAAACTTTGTGTTCTGTGTTCATTTGCTCACTGACTAATTAAAAACTTCAGAGGAAAACTGAAGAGAGGTTGTCCAGTTTGAGTAAACAATGCACCTTCACTTTGTTGCTTTTTCCATTAAACATTCAATTATGTATATACTGTTTTTACATTTTCTGTCAGAAACCAAGTAAGTTCAAGCTTGTCATTGCTTGTCCAAACCCCAGGAAGCACTGAATGTGTTCTTCACTTACACTGTGTTGAACTGGGACCAGATGGATACAAGATACAGCTCCTTACTTCAAAAGGAATGTAAACACAAAATGATAAACAACTGGAGATATGTTTTTTTTTAATGTAAAAGTGCAAATGTTCTTCCTATCTTTCCTAAGTTGACTTCTTTGAATTTTGCAGCAGAGCTGAACTGCCAGCCATAAAACTGCTGCTTAGGCTGGCTTTGACCATCACATGTAATTGCACCCTCTGATTATTACTGACTGTTGACTCCATGGAAACTGAAACTGAATGCTTATTTGGGCATATGACGAAATAAATGCATAAAACCTTAAACTTGGTTACAATCAGTAGTTGCTGTATCAATCTGAAAATCTATAACAAGGCCTAGTTCTTGTTTTACTAGCAGATTTGTTGCAATGCACATACTGCTTTGAAGTATGTAATTGTCAGTGAACTACAACATAGTAACACAGAGTTAACATGTTAAAAAACAAAAATTATTGATGTTAATCCTTCCTGCAGTGGATACTGGAATACTGGATAGTAGATTATTTTAATTCCTCTTTTGATGATAGTTTTATATTAAGGCTGTCTGTTTGAACTGGGAGTACAACAGTTTCTATGTTTAATTTTTAAAAATTAATTTTAACTTCAAAGTAGTACTTAATTCAGCATGGAAAATATTCCTTCTTCTGCAACATCATTACTTTTAGATCAGTGAATCAAATCTACAGGTGGAATCCTCCAAAATCCATAGAAGCCAAAATTTGCTCTGTGATTCCATTTGATTAGAAATGCTGGAGTGCACGCATGATCAGACTTTGCACTTCACAGAATTCAGGTCTGTAGGAGAGAGATGGCTGCCTGCCAGAATGCCTGTGGTCCTGTGGATTATCTACTGTGCCATTTTATAGCTGATGAGAAGAAAAATGGTTGTGAGGCTTTTTGACTACTAGATACACATTCAGCATCTTATTTAGTTTACAGAACAGAAGTACTTGCTCCCTTTTTAAGCATTTTACTTGATTTCAGAAGTTTCAAAGCAATCTTAGTAATTGTCGAGAGTAACAAATGACAGTTTTACTTCAGGCTTGAAAATTTGCTGAGTTAAGTCTAGGAAGCCTTAGTAAAGACTGTTAGAGGTCCCATCACATCATTTTTGTTCCATTTCTCTTAAGCTTTACAGAATCAATATGCTTTTGTCCAGTGACAGCTCACCAAATTCTGCTTTCTGCTGATTACTTGGTTCCCCCTAATGTATTCAGACAATTTGGTGTATAGTACAGGAGTCCACTGTCCTGCTTCTGTGACCCTAGACAAGGATCCAAGGATAATATTTGAAAAACTTGTGTCCACATAGGACTTCAGATTAGGGTGTGTTTTAATGCAACTAAGTGCCATGGTAATGCATGTATGATCACGTAGTTGCTTAGTGGACAGAATGCAGAAGAACTTGTCTTAAAATGCTCACTGTTTGGGCTTGCTGATGTGTATTGGTGCTACAGCCATGCAAGTTCTGACATGATTCTCGGTTATTTTACCCACTGCTAATCAGAGTTAGTCTTTATCATTTTCATTCACTGTAAAGAGTAAATACATGAGCAGTAGATCTGTTCAAATCCACCCTTAAATGATGAGAACATTTGTAATGCTTGGTGTGTGGTGTGTGTGGCTGTTGGCAGGTATTTGTACGAGCGAATCGACGGGCGCGTGCGAGGGAACCTCAGGCAAGCTGCCATCGACCGCTTCAGCAAACCAGACTCGGATCGCTTCGTCTTCCTCCTCTGCACCAGGGCTGGGGGCCTGGGCATCAACCTGACTGCAGCAGATACCTGTATCATTTTTGATTCTGACTGGAATCCTCAAAATGACCTGCAGGTAAATTTCTTGGAGCCTGGTAGTGAGCCCTAATTAAACGCAATGGATGAAAATTTAATCACTTTGAATATCGTCTCTGTTTGAACACACATAATTTTAAAACATTCGTGTTTCTAAGTCGTGTATTTAAAGTTTTTTAATGTCTTTTATTCTGAGCAGATTTCATTTGGTTGGGAACTTTTTCTTTCAGATTAGTGGCTTTTGAGAAATACAACGCAGTTAAAGTCAGTGAGTTGATAAAACCTCTAAGAATTGATGACACTGTGAACCCGGGGGCTATGTTTTGCATGAACTGACTAACACAGTTTATGGAAATAGAGGTGTTCAGTTGAAACATAATATATAGAAAAGGATTAATATGCATTAAGAAAAAGTGAATTAATCAAATCTAGGAATTGGATGCTGGAATTGAAATAATTCTCAAGCTGCAACTCCTTTACTGTTTGTGTCTGGAGATCAGATAACTTAGGAGCTAGCAGGTCTTTTTACCTGGTGTTGCTGCAAGGGAGGTACCAGTCAGGAGCATTCAGCACAGGTCATTCATCTTCATTTTACTTGCTATACTGTTTAGAAAACTGTTCATAATGTGTAAAATGTCTGATAGCTTCTGTTTACTTAAATATGTATTGATTCCTTTTGAGTTCATGCTCTTGTTTTTGGCTTGGGCTACCACAGTAGCAGATTTTTAAAAATCAGTATCTTATTCCTAGGTAAGTCTAAATTCTAATTGCTCTTTTCCCATCCTTCCAAAGGCTCAAGCCCGATGCCACAGGATTGGTCAGAACAAAGCAGTGAAGGTCTACAGACTGATTACACGTAATTCCTATGAGAGAGAGATGTTTGACAGAGCAAGTCTGAAACTGGGACTGGATAAGGCTGTCTTGCAGAGTATGAGTGGAAGAGAAAACAGTGTTGGTGGTGTATGTAGATATATTTCCTGAAATAACCTTCCTTTTGCTTTTGTAATCATGTGGGAATTACTTTAAATCACAGAAGCTGCCACTTTTCCCTTTTTCTGTCATTTGCATTTCCATTCTGTTTTCTGATGAGGACTATAGCTGATACAATTTTAAATATAGTCAGTTTTTCTGATAAATCTTTCACTGTTTCTTGCCTCATAAAGCTCAAGATAGATAATGTCAAAGTTTAAAATAAGGAAAAAGCTTTCTGTTTGTTTCCTTGTATCTTCTCATATTAATATAATGTGTTACTTAAATGTAAGTATGAACAGGTAATTTTTTTAAACGTGCACATCATGGTGTTGAGAATAGCCAAAGCAAAAGAGAGATGTACTTGTAAAAATATGTACTGTTACTACCTAATTTGTTATTTCAGCTGTTAGCTAGACTTTTGTCTTAGCTTTTAATACTCCAGATTTAGGCTTATCATAAGGCACAGATAGGTTGTGGAAAGATGGGAAAGAGGAGGAGAAAAGACCTCTGGGATTTTTTTTTTCCTCAGCTGTCTAAACCCGATTTTATTTACTCAGATCCAACAGCTCTCCAAAAAAGAAATAGAAGACTTGCTTCGAAGAGGTGCCTATGGTGCCATTATGGATGAAGAGGATGAAGGCTCCAAGTTCTGTGAGGAAGACATTGACCAGATTCTGCAGCGTCGGACTAAAACAATCACTATTGAGTCTGAGGGAAGAGGCTCCACGTTTGCCAAGGTGCAGAACAGCAGGATGTTCTGTGACAGTAATGAGCTGGAAATGTGACTGGGTGTTGAAGAGTTTAGGCTTTATTTTTAAATTAGGTTTACTTGTGTTTAATGGGTGTGTGTGTTTGGTACATATTTTGGGTTCTTGCGTCTGTATGTTTATGTTAGCATGCACACAAAAAATCAGATTGGCACAGACACATTCTGAAAATGCCAGGTGCAAGGAGCATGCTTGAACAAAGATGAGTAATGGATCTGTGCTGCACTGGAAAAGGCTGGGGGTTGGGTGAGATATAGTGAGATGCATTAACCAAGGATATTAAATCAAATTTGTTTATAGATCTATTTGTATTTAGATACATTAGGAGCGGGGAGAAATATATATGACATATATGTTATTAAGGTTAAAAATGGTCTGTATTAAGGTTAAAAATTGTCAGGCTTATTCTAGAAATGCATAAACAAAGGATATATTTTGAACCTTAAGCTTTTTTGGTCAGAATTGGAAAAGCAAAATAAGAAACCTCATAAAATAGCAGTGAGTGGAGATACATGTATGTACATGGGAAGGCGCTTAGAGTGTAAAATATGAAACAGTAAAACTGAGCTTAGGGTGTGGGCACTTCATGAATGCAGTTGTGAGAATTCCAAAATAATTAAAAAGGCAAAGAAAAAGGAAGACTTAAAATACAGTAGATGTATATTTATATTTTTAAATAGCAATATTTAAAAATATTATTTATTTACATGTTTATTTAGATTTTCTTATATCTTGCTGATTGGGGCTTAAATAAGAAGTAGGCTTCTAAAGATCATCATCACTGTCTTTTTATCAGAAGAGTTAGAAACTTTTATATATATTTACTCTTTTCCCAAATGCAGTGTATCAGGGTTTTTTAAATGCCTTCTGAAATTAAGCCTATTCCGTGCACTCAGGCTTTGATTGTTGGCAGCTTAAACGGCCCTTTGAAATTTCCCTCAAGCGAGTACTTCTGCATGAGATGAAATCCCCAAATGCTGATAAGCCTCTTCAAAAGATTCTTTTTTCTTACATTCGAGTAATTTAGATTCAGACTTAGAAGCAGAAGAATCTTGCTGCTTAATGTTCTTCTCTCCTGATCGTGCATAAAAGTTCATTAGATTTTTCTGATATATTATGGATCTGATTTTTAAAAATTAAGGGGGAGGAGAGCTTTTGAGTTGCTTTGCAGTGTAAGTAACTTCTAAAGTCTTAACAGCTGCTTGGGAGATTTGTGATGAAATAAGGTCATGCAATCTTCACAGCACTGAGGCAAACTACAAACTTTTGATGTATGATGTTGGTAAGCTTTAATTTTATTTATTACAGGCCAGTTTTGTTGCATCTGGAAACAGGACTGATATTTCACTAGATGATCCCAACTTCTGGCAGAAATGGGCCAAAAAAGCAGAAATAGATATCGATGCTATCAGTGGTAGAGTAAGTACTTTTTTAATGTGTGTTTTTTCAAGTCCATACTTGCTGTTGAATTCTGAAATTGCAGGTATGGGATTTCTGGTGCTTTTTGATAAATATTTCAACAAATCAGACTTTTTTGTGCTGGCTGATTTGTGCATGAGCAGTCAGCCTGCTGGTAGCTGTAGTATTTCCTATTTCCCTGCTGTCCTGAAAAATGTTTGGGCATCACTGGTTTTTGTCAAAGACCTGAAAATGATTGAGAGTATGGAATTTCTTCTGATTGCCCTGTTTCTCTGTCTGTAAATCCTGAACTGGAATCTGCAAAATAAGTGACTGAAACCTGTATAAATTTTATAATACTGAAATCTGTGAAATCCTATACTTGAAGACATTCACCATGCCTTTGATTCAAAAAGGTTTCAGTGCCCCTTCTCTCTCACGAAGCCTGCAGAATAGTCTGTGTAAGTATTCAGCTCAGATGAGATATTCTGTGTTGTTTATAACTGATGTACTGGCATTAGCATATGAAACTCATTTTTTGTTGCCTTAAATACCACAAAATGTTTTACTTGCTCCGTTGGTGTTCACTGTGATGTCTTTACAAAATAGCTGTGACTGACAAGAGATAGGAATTGTTTCTGAACTGAAGCCCAGTACTTAAGAAAAACTCCCCAACTGTTTCTCTGACAAGGTTTGTTTGCAATTTTGCAGAACAGCCTGGTTATTGATACCCCAAGAATCAGGAAACAAACACGGCCCTTCAGTGCTACAAAAGATGAGCTGGCAGAGCTGTCTGAGGTGGAGAGTGAGGGTGATGAAAAACCAAAGCTCCGCAGGCCGTGTGACCGTTCCAATGGCTATGGAAGGACAGAGTGCTTCCGGGTGGAGAAGAACTTGCTGGTCTATGGGTATTGTGTACATCCTTCTTCATTCTATGAAGTGTTTTAAAAATAGGTTTTCTCCATGTACTGAATTGTATTTGTGGAATAACTTAACTCTGCATTGGCAGTAACCTGGTGTGTATGCAGAGAATATATTTAGAGCAGGAATTTACCTTTCACCCTGTATAAATCTTCCTGACTATTTGCAATTAAAGAAACATTAAGAAAGAAGGGTGAAAATATTTCTTCAAATAAGATTATAGCATTTAACATGGGTACTACAGGAGTCTCTCTAAAAATCATTACTGTAAGTGCTGCAGGCAGACTCAAGACTCCTTAAAAAATGTCTGAAATAAAGCCTTGGTAGGTAACTTGATTTTCATAATTGTAGAACATCTTGCACTTCTGTGAGGCACAAATAGGAACTGAGAATCTAACCAGTTATTTTAAGCATACTGAAATCAGATAAGTTGATTTGGAAATCAAATCTTAGGTCTTTTCCCACCCATCTTGCAAGAAAAATAACAGCATTCTTGTCAGAATGAGATCCTGTCAGTTTTGTGTCTTTGAAGTCTACAACAATCATCCATATTTTTTGTAAAGAGGCACTTTTTGTTTAAAACTCTGTTTTAATCAGATGGAGTTACATTGCAAATGTTACTTTCTTATTTCCACTCAGTAACTTAAGCTGAAAGAAAAAAGTTGAAAGCTAAGTATTTTAGAGAACAGTTCCCTTCTGTAAGAGAAGTCTGTAGGCTCTCAGTGTTTCACTTCCAGGTGCTGATTTGTGTTTCACTTTGGACCAGGTGGGGTCGATGGAGAGAAATTCTGTCCCATGGTCGCTTCAAGAGGCAGCTGAATGAACAGGATGTGGAGATAATTTGCCGAGCCCTATTAGCCTATTGTCTTGTTCACTACAGAGGGGATGAGAAAATAAAGAGTTTTATATGGGATCTCATCACTCCAACAGAGGATGGGCAAACACGAGAGTTGCAGAACCACCTCGGTAAGGACTTAATGTGTTTCTGCAGTTAAATAGATTCATATGTGTGCCTGTGGTACTGGGATAAAAGCAGCTAGAAACCCTTTCTGAACACATCTACTTGAAATAAATGGGATTCATTTCAAACACATGATTCAGTCGATTCAAGTGTCATTTCTGCTTTGCCTTGGATTTGATGGCTTACCCAAACAGTGCTTGGTGTGAGCTTTCATTTCAGTTCATAAGAACTTATTCTGTTTCACAGTAGGTGACAGACAACACACTCCTCTTTTCCCCCCTCTCCTGTTTTGTCCTTGCTGGCTGTGTGTACTCCAGAGATGCTCTGAGACGCCAAAAGATTCATGTCCAGAGCCTGGTGTTAGTGTTGTTCCTGCACTGCAGGTCACAATATCTGTATAGGATATAGGAACTGTGACAATCATGGGCATCTGTATCTATACCTTTATTATTTTATATTATGTAGGCTTATCAGCCCCTGTGCCAAGGGGAAGAAAAGGAAAAAAAGTGAAGACTCAAGCTAGCACTTTTGATATACACAAAGCAGAATGGCTTCGAAAATACAATCCAGAACATCTGTTGCAAGATGAAGGATACAAAAAGCACATAAAACACCATTGCAACAAGTAAGCGGTAGCTAAAGTGTGAATGGCTTTCAATGTTTTATTTGAAGTTTGGTTTTTTTCTTCTGATTTCTCATTGTCTTAGAAAACACTAGGACAGTTGTGGCAGTAGGAAGAAACAAGTTTTAGTGGTGTTGGTTTGATCAGAATAAATAGGTTGTAGTGTAGTTGGAGGTGAATGGATGATTTCACATGTAAAATAATTCTGTTACAACTTTTAAAGAAACTGGTTTTGTCTGTGGAGAGATCTCTTGGTAACATGTTTGGGAGGCCTGCAGCAGCCAAGGGACTAAAGAGTGGGAGTGCTTATCAAAGAGACTGAAAGCACTAAAGTTGTTGTCCCTGAATCGTCCATGCTGTTTGCCTGGCATGTTTTCTAGGCTTTGGAGAGTCTGAGCTACCAGCTTGTGAAAGCTTAGTCATTCATGGCAGTGACTGAGCTTGGTTTAGATGAATGATATTTCTGTAGCAAAATGTCATATTCTGCTTGGACAATTCATACAACTGTAGTCAAAATTGATGCATGGAGAAGTCATTGGGGCCATGCACCAAACTGAGAAGGAATGGAAAGGCGAAGGGGAGGATGTTCATTGTCAGCCCACTTAGTCCTCTCTAAGGGCATGTTCTAAGCGGGAAAAGGGAAATAGCAGTTTGTTCTTAGTGGTATTTTATGGAGCAAGTGAAGAGTGTTCTGCTGACCCTGGTCTTCAGGATTTAAAAGAAATTTTGCAGTAAAACAATTTGTAAATGTAATGGCAATAAAAGCTCTTAGGTCACCTGAGTCGAATGTTCCCCCCCTTTAAAGCTGAAGGAAGTATGTTTTAGGAAAATTACTTGAAATCTCTGTGATATTACAAAAGATAGAAAAAACCATCCACAATTATTGAAAGCTTTTAGAGTTCTAATATTTGTATTTCTCTTTTTCTTTGTTTAGGGTCTTACTTCGAGTAAGAATGCTGTATTACTTAAAACAAGAAGTCATTGGTAATGAATTCCAAAAGGTCTTTGATGGAATTGATGCCAGGTGAACTATAGAGAGAGTATTTTTGCTTATTTATTTCAAATGTCAGATGAAAATTCAAAAATCAGCTTAGCCCTAAATAAGATATGTTAAAACTAAATGTGTTTATCCTTAGGCTGTGAGGAATGTATTTCTGTTTTCTCTTTGTTTACTAAACACTTCATCAACTTGACATGAGGAAGTCCTGATTCCTCTATGAGTCTAGCTGTATCAACTAAAATAACATGAGTCAAATAGACTGAAAAAGTGAGTAAAAGATAGAATTATGTACTTGACATGCTAATTGGCAGAGTTTCCCATGATTTTGATTATGTTCTGTGTATTCTGTTAAGGTCCTTTTTTTTTTTTTTTTTATGTTAAATGCAAGTATTGCTCTTTGGAAGTTCTTGAACTCACTGCTGCAGGAGCTTGTGGCAGATAGAAGGTTGTAGTTTGATTCAGAAACATTAGTGAAATAACAGTCCCTCTCAAGCTTTTAAACACTAGCACAGATAATCCTTGGTTTGCAAAGTTGTGCAAGCACACATTGCTGGGAGTTGGTGAAGTTCACAGGGAGGAAGAATGTTGTATACAGATTTGCTTTTGTATTCTTTCCTGTTACTGGTTTCTCAAATACAAAATACCAAGCTGTCTGGGCATTTTGTATTGCTAGTTTTAGGGGTTTACTGTATTTGTGTGCTTGAAGAGAGAAGTTTAAAGTCCCACATAAAGTAGAAATGTACTAAGAGAATATAAAAATTTATTTCTTCCTTGGAATTCTATTGATGTTGGTATCTCTTGGTGACTCTCTTCAGTGAAATTGATCTTTGGGTTCCTGAGCCAGATCACTCTGAAGTTCCTGCTGAGTGGTGGGATGTAGATGCAGATAAATCTCTTCTAATTGGAGTTTTTAAACATGGTGAGTAATGAGGGTGACTGTGTATGTGCTTCCCCACCCCCCAATATAAAAACACCCTACACCTTTTTTTTTTAATATATAGTTTACCCTGGAAGTTGAATTTTTGCCACTTCTTTTTCCTTTTTAGGTTATGAAAAATACAACACTATCAGAGCAGACCCAGCTCTTTGCTTCTTGGAAAGGGTTGGAAAACCAGATGAGAAAGCAGTTGCTGCTGAACAGAGAGCAAATGATTATATGGATGGGTATGGAAGGGAATGTTTTGGGGCCTTAAAGCAAGCAAATTTGACTTTACATGCTGTACCTTATTCTCTTCCTAACTGGTTTTGCATGAGTTTGATGTCATTGTTGTGAGGAATACTACTTTGGTTTTGCTGCCATGGAGTGGAAAAGAGGAATGGTATAATGGAACCATTGAAGTTTGGGATTTCACTGTTAGGGGAAAAATGCAGCAACTTGTTATTAATAAGGATTCTCCCTTGTGTTAATTTATTAATACTACTTAGACACTGAAGTGTAAAAGCCTTCAGAGGTGGAGTGCTTACACACCTGCTTAACTTGATTTCAGGTCAGCTCTTGGTGTCTTAGTCTTGTGTAGCTGACCAGTGACCCCAGTAGATCAATTTGAGAATTACTGATAAGTGTTGAAAGAGAAAACTGCTTTTATTCATTGCCTCATCAGTGAAGTTTTTAGTTATAGTCATAAAGAATACTTTTAAATGAGACAGCAAACTAGGGGGAGCAGGATTCAAGCCAAAGCTGCCATGAAATATTTTCTTCATTTAAAATGAAAATTAACTACAGTATCTTGCTAAATTTAAATCCGTTTTTCTTAATTGAAAAGAGTGTAAGAACTTTTCAATTAGTAGTGTAAAATATTATTAAGATGACTTCTTCTGTGTTGAAATTTTAACAGGGATGTAGAAGATCCAGAATATAAACCAGCACCAGCAATGTTTAAAGATGACATAGAGGTATAGTAGGCACCAGTAGCTCCTTTTTAATGCTCATTCACTTAGACACTTGGTAATACTTTCAACTTTTTGTTGAGTAAATTATTGCATTTTTTTTCTGTATTTCTCTAAGTTGATAAAGCTTACTCCATGTGTTTCTGAAGTTGTCTGGGTGGGTGGGAATGATAGGGGATTGTTACACGGTTCTGTTGTATGCCTTGTTAGCCATTTATTCAAACTTTTTGTTACTCTTGTTCTTTTTCGTATTCATAAATTGTTGGAAGTTTAACCAAAATCTCTGGAGAGGGCTGTATTTTAAATTGTGGTTCACTTTTGTTTTTTTACAGGATGATGTTTCATCCCCAGGTGATCTAGTAATAGCAGATGGAGGTAAATGCATAAAACTTCAAATCTGAGCCAGTTGCTTTTGTGTTTTGAATTGTTTAATTCTTGTGATTCTTAGCTAAAATATAGTTAGATTGCGTGGTGTAGAACTGTAGACACCAGCAATAATCAACTTCTTTATTTTTCTCATGACTTGATCTTCACATAGATGGACAGATGATGGAAGGTGACAAAATCTATTGGCCCACTCAGTCTGCCTTAACAACGCGTCTGCGCCGCCTGATAACAGCTTATCAACGAACAAGTAAAAACAGGCAGGCCCAGCAGATCCAGCCAACATTCCCAGTACAAACCAGTATGATGCAGCCTCCATATGAAGAAGCTGCACTAAATCCAAAGATGGCTGCTAAGATTGAAAGACAGCAAAGGTATGTGCAGCATGCAAATACACTTTTTCAATCTGCCCTTAGGTAAAAAATGGTAAAGACAAAATAATGTGTGAAACAGTGAAGAAAATGACAGAATTTCACATCTTTTTTTGCTGGTCAAGATGGACAAGAAGAGAAGAAGCTGACTTTTACAGAGTCGTGTCCACATTTGGAGTGGTGTTTGACCCTGAAAGGGGACGATTTGACTGGACCAAGTTTCGAGCGATGGCTCGGCTGCACAAGAAAACTGATGAGAGCTTGGAGAAGTACCTGTATGCATTTATGTCAATGTGCAGGAGGGTCTGTCGTCTCCCCTCAAAAGAAGGTGGGTGTGCGTGTTTTTACTTTCTAAATTTGTGTTGTCAGTGCTTACCGTGAAAAGGTTTTTCTTTCATGTGTTGGAAAATAAAAATAGGGGAAGGGGGAATTAAGGAGAGATGTTGAGAGTGAAATTGAAAGGTTATAGTGGTGACATATATTAACTGAACAGAGTCATCTACTTAAAGTACTGCTTTGGTGGTTTTGGCAGATTCTCATTTGTTTTGTTCTTACACAGAACTCGTGGACCCAAACATTTTTATCCAGCCCATCACAGAGGAGCGCGCTTCCCGGACTTTGTACCGCATCGAGCTCCTGCGGAAAGTGCGAGAACAGGCTCTCAGACACCCACAGTTGTTTGAGCGACTAAAGCTGTGCCAGCCAAACCCAGACCTACCTGTCTGGTGGGAGTGTGGGACTCATGACAGGGATTTACTTATTGGAGCTGCTAAACATGGAGTTAGCAGGACGGATTATCATATTCTTCGTGATCCTGAACTCTCGTTTATGTCTGCCCAGAGGAACTATAATCAAAACAAAGTGGCTCTCTCGAGGACTTCTACTCCACTCTTGCACCAGTACCAGATGGCATTATCTGCTTCTCCTCTTACACCTCAGTCAAGACTGTCAGATGCTAAAGTGAATGCTTTTGAGGACACAAAAGCTAAAAATGAAAATCTGAAAGAGGACCCTCAGTCTTCTGAAGATGAATCTATGTCTACAGAGGAGACACAGACAGTACTGAAATCTGAACCTCTGAGTCCCAAAAATGGCACCCCAATACAAATTACAGACCACAGACCTAGCGTGAAGGCTGAGACAGACAGGCGCATGGTGGCAGCAAGGACAGAGCCTCTAACTCCAAACCCAGCTTCCAAAAAACAGAGAGTCAGCAAAAGGGGGTCTGACTCTAGCTCTGACTCAGACTCTGACTCAGATAGATCATCCTGTTCTTCCAGGTCATCATCTTCATCCTCTTCGTCTTCGTCATCTTGTTCGCACTCTCGATCTGGTTCTAGCTCTTCATCATCTTCATCTTGTTCTTCAGCATCTTCATCCTCCTCCTCATCGTCCTCATCATCATCGTCGTCGTCATCATCATCGTCTGAAGAGAGTGATAGTGATGAAGAGGAGGCACAAAAACGTGGTATGTGTGTAGTCTTACTTCTGCAGTATAACTTAAACTAGTTTATTCTTAGTGAAAAAATGTCTAAAAAAGACTATTAAATCCCACTGAAGTAAACTTTATTAAACATTAAGTAAGCTTAAATAAACGTATTTGCTTGATTCTTCCAAATGAGTTGGAAGAATTGCTGGAATACTGCTTTTTGTTTGCTTCATATCAGTGCCTTGGGAGAGGTACTCGGGATGTTTTGACTGGCTCCCTAAGCAAGGTTGCTGTGCAGGTGGTTTGTGTGTGAGAGAGTGGAATGGACAGTGTTTTCTGGAAATATATTGTGTGTGTGTGTGTATTCCCTACTATGATTTCTTTTTTGTTCTAAGCAGACTGTTTAGGTTTCCCTGTTTGTTTTTTCCACTCTTGCTCACATGTCTTTGTAGCTTCCTCATTGTTCTTTCATGAAACCTGCAAGCTTCCTTCTGTCCAAACTCGAGTCATGTCAGCTGCTTTCTCTTTGAACTGGAGGTGCCCAAACAATGTTCTTGCACTAAAAATTTTCAAACACTTAAGCACTAGTGCTTTTTCAAAAAATTAGCTTAAAAAAACCTGCTTAGGCAAGACTGAGATGACTGCGGCACATAAGACCACGTAACACAGACACAGTGAAAGCTTCAAACTAGAAGCAAAAACCTCTGATAAGTGATTTAAAGTTTTTAATGACCTAACCATTCATTATTTAATACACTCCTTTCTTTGCTGCTGTGAAGTGTCCTCTACTTCCCCCATTGAAACTCAGAATGTGGAAAGATTTCTCTAATGTGTGATACAAATGGTAATAGAGAAGGGAAGAAAATTAAGGTAGGCAGTGGGATTAAAATATAAGTGAAGAAGACATTTTTTTTCCAATACCTTAGGGTAAAAGGCATCATGTTAGTCAGATGGATCTTTTTGTCCATGGAAATGACAAATGGAAACCATGGGGTTAATTTACTGGGGAAATGATTACTGGGCGAGTAGAATGCCACTTAAAGAAAATTACTGATATGCTGCTGTGTGTAGCAGGAAAAGGACGTTTTCCGAGGAAACAGTTGTATGCAAACAGTAAAACAATGGGAGCAAAGGAATGCTTATATTACATAAATACTCAGAGATTGTGGATACCATAAGTTTACTACATGTCCAAATATTAGATTTGTTCTGTGCCAGCCCAGTCTATTTAGGCAAGTAATCCTGCCTTCCTTGGACTGCAGAATCCCATAAATCAGTTGGACTACTTGTTTTGGGGGTTTTTTTCGGCAATTTTGCTGTCAATGTTGAAGAGGTTGGTAAATACTGGAAAGTTCACTTAATTTCATTTGTATTTTAATTTTAAGACCAGTGTTTATTTCATTGGTTGTACAATGGCAATGCCCCTTTGGTATGTTTTCCACATTTGAAACATCTCTGAAGGGAATGCTGGATGAGCATCAGATGAGTCAGTACAGAGCCATTGTTAAAGATGAATTTGATTTCTGTAGAGCTGACCCTCTTACTTGTAGTGCTGATGTAGTAGTTACCTTTTCAGGCAGTACTTTTTTGTTGTTGTTTCAGACTTTTTCCCCATGTCATAGTGAAACTTCTGTTATTGTCTGGATGGAGGCAAAAATGAAATACTAATGATGAGAGAAATATAAGAAAGTCAGAGATCACACTGGAAAGATAATAGGAAAAAATCCTCAGTGATTAAAAATTGAACAGTTGAATTATGCAGGCACACATGTTCAAGACACGGAACATGCAGTAAACAAAATGGGCTGTCCTTTAAAGTTCTATCCCAATAGATTTGCCGGTGCTGGTGATAGACACCTGTGATTTCAGTTTAGTTCTGTACTTCAGTGAATGTTGGCTTGCAAAAGAAATATGTTAAGTGAAGACTGTCTGTTAGATTACTCTGGAGCATGTCTGTTTCCAAATAGCTAAATGTTCGACATCTTTAGCTTCGAAATACTAACAGAAATGTGTGTGGAATTTATATCCCCAGAAAACGATCGGCCTGAAAAATCTAAGTGATCAGTTCTTCAGTTTAACTTTGTGTTTGGACTTTCTCTGAACATTGTTGTGTATGTTTTGTTCTCCTGAACCTCTTACAATGAGTGTTTAACTTCCTTACAACATAATGATTTTGATGGTTTTATTTAGCAGAAGGAACTCCACATATAAAAGCCTATGATGAAGAGAGTGTGGCCTCTCTGAGCACCACACAAGATGAGACACAAGACAGTTTCCAGATGAACAATGGGACACCAAATTCTGGTTATCTCCTGCAAGGTGGATACATGTTGGCTGCATCCTACTGGCCAAAGGCAAGTGTTTAATGCAACTTTGAAAACCAAAGTAGTAGTTAAACGTGGGCTCTTGACATCGATATTCTGTTAAATATATTAAAACCATGAAGCAGGGGAAATAGCTGTAGGATTTGAATTTTGAGACCTTTTAGTTGTTGTTACACTGGCTTCTGAAACATGTATCAAATCCAGATAATTCTCCCCTTCAAAAATTATGGAAAGTACAACATTCATGTCACAGGTCCATGGCTCATTGTGAAAAATTACATTCAAAGTGTAAAAAGTTGACTTCTGTCAAGTATAGGGGAGAGTCTTAAATTCAGAAATAAGTGTTTGCTTACAGAACTTGTAATTTTAGCAGTCACATAGTTATTTGACAAATAACTATGAATTGATCAGAAAATCCAGTAGTTTCTGGAGTCTTCATGTACTTAGCTGAGTTTATTGGGACTTGAGAACTGTATATTACGGAGGTGTGTGAAGTGTTACCTGGTGTCTAAGGAAGGGGAATGAGGAATAAAATAGTTTTGGAATCTAAAAGGAGACATGAATTAAAAGACTGTAGATTTAGTTTTATAAATGTTATTTGCTGTATGTTATGGTGCTGCTCACAGGTTCAGATCCTGCTAGCAGTGAGTCAAAGCCACACATACAAATACTACTTTTGTAGTAGTATTTGTAGTATTTTGTAGTATTTGTAGTATTACCATATCTTTCCTTTAAAAATCAGGGAGATAGTATATTTCAAGCATTTGCCAGACCCTATACACATGAGAGAGATCGCATATTTGTTTACAGGTACATAGCAAAGTTAACTACAGGGGTAGCTTTCACAGACTTACAGGGAATCAGTACAAATCCAGGAACTTCAAAATCTTATTCCTGGTCCAGAGATAAAAATGTTGTCATTTCTCTTCTCTGTAGAATTAAGAGCTAATACATAAATGTAACAGTGTTGGTAAGCATTGGTCTTACAGAATGTTTTTCTCTGTGTTTTAGGATCGAGTTATGATTAACCGACTTGACAGTATTTGTCAGACTGTGTTGAAAGGTAAATGGCCTTCAGCCCGAAGGAGCTACGACAGCACTACAGTGGCATCGTTCTACACCACCAAGCTGCTGGATAGTTCAGGGGCAGCTGCAGAGTACAGTGAGCCCAGTGTACCCACACCCCCTCTTGCAGTTGTAAAAGAAGAATATGACCAATCACCCCAGCTGTCAAAGGTGAAGAAGCATGTACGAGAAAAGGAGTTTACAGTGAAAATCAATGACGTATGTTTATTTTTATTGCCCTAGGACCTGGTTGCGATTGCGGTGTGCGGCATGCTTTACCTGCAAGTGGCTGCCTGCTCTCACTCTCACTTCCTTCACACACTTGTTTGTGGGTATTTGGGTCTGCTGCTTCTGGGCACTGAGTGTTTGGGGTTTGGGTTTGGTTTTTTGGGGAGGGGGTTTTTATGTGTCCTTTTTTTCTTTTTTTTTTTTATTTTTATTTTGCTTAAGCCACTGGAAGGAATCATTATTTCTCTCTCTGAACTGAATTTTTGCCATGCTGATGCTTCTTCAGATATCTTGTTTTATGCTGTTTTTAACAAATCAAATGGTTAGTATAAAAAAGTATTTCTGCTGTTCAGTTTTTTTTAAACATTTCAGCAAGCACTTTATTATTTCATGGTCTTTTAGAGGATTACGGGAAAATTTCCTGGTTTAAATGCAGGCTAGAAGCTTCAAATACTTTGTTTACCTGTAGTTTGAGACTTGTTCATAGCACATAATATATGACTATTTGCTCTTGTAGTTGGGTCTAGGACTGGATTCAGGAGGTAAACAGCTTACCAGTGTCTGGATTTTTCAGTTCAGATGAAATTTCTGTTCAAATATTGGTTTTATGTGGAAGAGTGAGATTGTATAAGGTCTAACACAGTGTTTTCATTCTTTCTCAATTCTTTTGGAGTAACTGTATGTAAAAAAACCCTGATTATGAAGTAGTTATTTCTGCTTCAGCAGAAGCTCTTCTAATCCTGGCATTTATTTAACAGGAAGGTGGTTTGAAATTGACTTTTCAGAAGCAGGGTCTGTCTCAGAAAAGGCCATTTGAAAGCGAAGAGGGTCCATTGGGTCAGCAGCAATATCTGGCTCGGCTACGTGAGCTCCAGAATGCTTCAGAAACCAGCCTTGTCAACTTCCCAAAATCACTTCCCAAATCAGGTACATAAAATATCAGAGAGCAGAAGTGTAGTCTAGTATTCTCTGTTGTTCTGTTGATGTCCATGGATCAGCAGTGGAGACAGATGTTTGCAGTGCTGCTGTTCTAAACTGCAGTCTGGAGAAATTCTCTCCAATGGGGAGACACTCTCCAGTTTGGAGCACTTGATAATTTATCACAGTGTAATGTTCATTTATTCATTTATTACTGTAATGTTCATTTTTTAGAATGGTGCCATTATACACTGTAAACATCCCCTCCCCCCAAGAAAATTTTAGTACAGTGCATCACCGTGCACTGACAGTAATCAGTTTGACTCAGAACTTAATCTGGCTACTTGTAAATTAAATGACAAGTTCCAGATTTATGCCTCTGCCAATTTGCACTCTTCATAATCTTTCTCATGTCTCATATAAAGAGACAGTGGAGGACAATAATCTAGAATTAATTTTCAGTTTATAGCCAACAACTTACAGCTTGTTTCAGAACAAAATAACAGTAGGTATACTCCAACAAAAAAGAGTAAGGAGTTAACATTTGGGTTAAAATACTTGACATTATTAGAAATGGATTCTTAATTTAGTCCAGCTTCTGCTTAAATTTTGCAACATACCATTAAAGTTTACCATTGCTAAACATTTATTTATGTATTTATTTATTTATTTAGGGATGTCTGCCTCTCTGTGTATGTGATGTCAACAGTTTTCAACAGCTATCATCCCTGTACAGATTAATTTGGAGGCGGTGAAAGGGCAGTAATCAAATTTTCATAGTAAAGTGGCTTTCAGAGCCTGATACTCATGATGCTTTTAAGTAATGATAATGGGCAATTTGTCTTAGCTGTTACATCTAGAAATTATATGCACTCACACTATTTCAAGTAATTTTATTTTTTTTTTTTTATTTAGACATGTTTATCTTTATAAACAAATATCTGACACAAGTTTTATTGCATCATTCTTAGGTACTTCCAGTCACTTAACAGCCAGTGCCAATGGAGTCATAGTTGACAGTCAGCCTGTAGTCAAAAAGAGACGAGGAAGAAGGAAGAATGTGGAGGGGGTTGATGTCCTCTTTATGAATAGAAATAAACAGCCTAACCATGTAAGTAAACTTGATTTTGTATCCAAAAGATAAGATCAAAATTATTATTAATGCCTTAACTGAGCATGACCAGCTGTCCCTGTTCAACAAAAGCTTGTAGTCAAAACTTTAGGGTTTGGGATTTTTTTTTGCTAGTAGTTTATGATTACACAGATGAACTTGGTGAAGTGTCATTAAATATTAAATATATACAATATTGATAACTGTTCTTATAATGTAACTTTAGTTCTGATGAACTTTAACAATGTATTATTAAAAATTTGTAGCTTGACATAGCAACACTTCCTAACATGCTTTCCTGTAACATCTGTTATGGGACCTGATTGGGCAGTGACTTGAAGGGATTTCTGTGACACGAGCAGTGCCCAAGTCCTTGAATGTGCCCTTAGTGATCTGCAGGACTGTCAGACTTACACATTAAATAATTGTTTTGGTTTGTTTTTGATGCAGAAAGTCAGATGTCTTTAATTTCTCCAGGTTAATCCAGGTATTAACTCCTGTCAGGTTGCTGCAGGCATAAACCCAGCACTCACTTACACACAGTCCCAAGGCATGCTTGATGCAGAGAGTCCCGTTCCTGTTATTAACCTAAAAGATGGAACAAGGCTTGCAGGTGATGATGCTCCCAAAAGAAAAGATTTAGAAAGGTGGCTTAAAGAACATCCTGGATATGTTGAAGATTCAGGAGCTTGTATTCCTGTGAGTACTTCTTTCACCTCTCTCTAGCTAAATAGTAAAATATTTCTCATATGATGTATTTGGGTTTGTAGTCTATGTTACAGGGAATTATTTCCTTGTTCTTCTGTTCCACTTAGGAAAAGGAAAATACCCATTTCTTTTTACAACATGAGGTCTGCAAGCCTTCTTTTTGTCTCACAAATGTAATTGCCAAGATAACCAATGCTAAATTGAGACATTTGATCTTTGTATTGTTTCACTTAGGATTTAAAAAATTATCTAGGATAAGAAAACTCATATTACCATGATACTGAAAATGTGTAACAGCATATTTAGTCATGTGCAAGAGGATTAAAGACTTTGCTATGGAATGTTTCTCATACCTACATTACAGTGCTATGGTAGTAATGTTTGTGTGGGTATGATCATCTCATTATGTTACTTCCAAATTTGAAATTTGTTGGTATTGAGCAGAATGTAAGACAATCTTGTGTGTGACATCTGGCATAACAACACTACTTCTCCATGAAGATGTTATAATGCAAAACAGCAGCAAGGTTCCAGACAGTTAAAGCACTGTTAAAAACTGGGAATTAGTAACAAAGCAATGGGCAAAGGCATCAGGGAAATGATGTAATGCTGTTTACCAGGCTGCTTAGTAAATGACTGTGATTAGTAAATAAGTATTGTTATTAAAATATTTCTGAAGTTAGCTTCAAATGAATGCCTGACTCAAGAGAATGCACAGAGATCTTACTGGTTTTAAGTAGTTATATCAGAAAGATAATTGGCTTTTTAATTCCTTTATAACAGAGGATGCAGCTGCATGATGGGAGGCCCAAACAAAAAAGACATCGCTGTCGAAACCCCAATAAACTGGATGTTAACAGTTTAACTGGTGAAGAACGTGTCCAGCTCATAAATAGAAGAAATGCGAGAAAGGTATTCATTATACTGATACTCCCCAAATGGAAAGTTACTTCAGATGAAGAACTTGATACACTGCACTTGTTAAAATATTCACGGTATACAAAAGATAGGTTTTTGGTTTAAAGTTTTGGCACAAGCAAAAAAGTCAATTACAATCTTTTGGTATATGTTTTGTAACTTGGAAAATATGTAAGATACAGATAGAAACATGGTTTATGTTCAGATAGAACTGAACACTAGGGATGGTGCAATGTTTGTGCTATTGACTTAGAGGCAGGGCCACTAAAATATATATTGAAAATAATGATCAAAGTGGCAGCTTCGTCAGGAGTTTGAAATGTTTTGTAATCTTCTTGTTACTATTTTGGACACAATTAAAATTATATTGGTAGTATATCCAGCAGAGAAGCTTGTCCATTGGAATTAAAGGAATACTGTGTACTGAATTATTTTGCTTTTTGCTTTTTTCAGTAATGTCTAGCATTTGCCCTTTATGGATCACCAGTAGGTATTGGCTGTCAGTCACATTTTTAGGTGCAATGGTAGGGGAGCAGGCAAAAGGAGAAGGGGAATTCTTGTGTAAAAATGCAGCAGTGGAAGATGTGAGAGCTGGCATTGAATTGAATTTTTGTCCAGGTGATCAAAGTTTGGGAACAGTACAATGCATTTGAATAGGCTCTGGGGAAGGCTAAAGGCAATATTCAAGAAAAGGATGCAGAACATTACTGGTGTCTGTTGAACAGATCTGGCCAGATGTGTTTGATGGTGTCTTTGAATGTCAGTGTAGTACCAGAGCAGCAGTCCAGTGGCAGTCTTTGGGCTGTTGTGTCCATGTATGGAGGGTTTTCCCTTTCCTTGTGGCACTGCCGGGTTTTCTTTTGGTTAGAGCAGCTGCAAGGGAGGCAGGATGGAGTTTCTTTGTATGCTGCTGTATTAAGGGCAGGAGCTGTGCAGGAGAGCGAGGCAGAATTTGAGTCTTTAATCTCTTCAGTGTATTGAGACAGCAGCTTAAAGGTGAACCAGAATGGTTTGGGAGTCTCTGGAAACTGGGATCTGTGGCTGCTCCTCAGTAAGATCTGCCCTGAGGGATCTTGTCAAATTGAGGATCAAGGAGTGAGAGATCTAAACTCTGTTTACTGTGAAAACTTGTGTTTTCATGATGGCTTTTTTCCCTCAAATTTCCATTCCATAGTTGGCACTTGGATACTTTATTAATCTCAGTTTCTCTGCATCACCAAACTTGTTTCGTCTCATTTTCTTTTATAGTTCTGTAACACTGTGAGTAGCAGAGGGTGAGGGACCGAAAGTAGCCTAGAAAATAGGAGTTTAAGTTGCAGTTTATAGAGAAAGTTAAGCAGAAACTGGAAGATATTTCCTTTTTTCTTTCTGTATCTGAATAATACGTCCCATTAATTTAAAGCTTACTTTCCTGCTTATGTCCTTTTATTAGGATATGCTGTTTAGCAATTTTAATTTGGCCTTTTTTGCATGAAAAAACTCAAGAACTTGTTTTGTGATGGCAGAGCCTCTCAAAAGAAGTATTCCTAGAAGTTGACTGAGATGATAGAATAGGATTGATATATTGAATAAAGGAAAAGTTTAACAGGATTGTACTTACAACCTTCTTGGTAATACTTGAACCACTGTTGTTCTCTATTCATGTGGTTGCTCTTCCGTTCATTGCATGTCTAAATAAACATTAAATATTAAACATCAATGGGAATGTCAAGTATTGAAGTCTCAAACTGAGTTTAATAGATGAGTTTGATTTTTGTAGATTTAGAACAAACCATGTATACATTTACCACCAGGAGTTAGTCAAAAGCTGGATCATGCCCAGTGATAATTTGAAGTGAGGCTTTGTGCTGTATTATTTAAAAGGTAAAAATGAAACCGTGTCAAGTATTAATGTTGCCTTTTTCTTATCAGTTGTCACATATTCACTGATTTCTATCTTCTGCTTCTCAGGTTGGGGGTGCATTTGCTCCCCCTCTGAAGGATTTGTGCAGGTTCTTGAAAGAAAATCCAGAGTATGGAGTGGCTCCTGAGTGGGGAGAAGTTGTAAAACAGTCTGTGAGTATTTGCAGAATAAGATGACCATGACATGAAATGTATATGAAAGGAAACAAGGCAAACAGAAAAAAAATGCATGCCAAGAGATATGATTTTAATTTCTGGTGTTACAGTAGCAGCAAACATGAGTTAGTGTCAGCTTTCTGCCAGCTTAGTTCAGTAAATGCTCTGCTGGCACAGCTGGAGTAGGAGAAAGGGGTGGAACAGTGACTGGCAACACCCAATTAGAGATTTTGTTGAAGGTGCTGGAATATTGTGACTTCTTATTGTGACTTGTCTTAGATGTAGCCCTAGTGGCTTTTAGGAAAGATATTAGCCAAGGAATTATGATTTATGAGTAAAAATACTTTCTCTAAGGTTCCAATTAGGAAGGAAAAAAATGCTTAATTTTAAACATTTATTTTACTTTTAGTGTGCACCTTTGAGAAATTAGGATACTGAGGATACTATCAGTTAGTCTTGCCTTGAAGATAATGACATATTTTGAATTTCAAAAAGTTGTGCTGTATAGTGTACACCTCTGAATATAGGTATAAGTAATAGCAGAATTACTTCGAGAAAGTAGTAATCTGCAGTAGAGAAGAACAGAACATGTTCTGAATTCCTGTAGTTGTGTTAAGCTAATATAAATTAGAGTTATTTGCTGGGGAGAAAAAAGGCAGTTGTAGTGGGGAATTGTGTAATAATTGATCTTATGATTGCCGTTTTAAAAAGGAAATTTCAAGACAATGCATTTCAAAGGGAATATTGGTGTACATTGCAACTCTTTCTTTGTTGTTAGGTAGGAGGACTTGGAGTGGTGAAGTAATACTCTACAAGTCCTAAATTGAAGTACTTTGAATTTAATTTAAATTCAGGTTGAGTGCTAATTGTTTATTCTTCAGTTTATGGCTGAGATGAAATATGAGGACATTAAAGAGACACTAGCAATAAAAAAAAAGGCTCAGAGATTTTTGGTCTGTGGGCAATCACACAAATTCAACTTTAAATTGAAAACTAATTAAACTGTCAAGTGATTTCTGTGTGATAATATTTCAAAGCAATGCTGGTTTAGATCTTAGATTGAGCTTGCTCCTATAATTAGCTATATTTGGCTTGATGTGTCAGGAAACCAGTAAAGATGAGTTAGCAGAGGGTGTGAGAAGACCCGTGAGTGGAGATGGGCCTGTGGCCATTTGGGATGTGGTAGCACAAAGTCATCACAAATTCCAGGGACTTGTCTGGAGATCAGGCCTTTGACACTGTTCTGTACACTTAAGCCCTCCATTTGCTTTTCTTTTGCCATCTTTAAGCTCTCCAAATACACTAAAAGTGCCCCTGTCTCTCCCAGGGCTTCCTCCCGGAGGGAATGTTTGACCGTATCCTCACGGGCCCGGTGGTGCGGGAGGAGGTGAGCCGGAGGGGGAGGCGCCCCAAAAGCGAGATCGCCAAGGCAACGGCAGCTGCAGCGGCCGCCTCTGCTGCCAGCGTGTCTGTCAACCCCCTGCTGGCCAACGGATTGCTGCCAGGAGTGGATCTGCCCAGTCTTCAGGCCTTACAGCAGAACCTGCAGAGCCTGCAGTCGCTGCAGGTGACGGCAGGATTGATGGGAATGCCAGCTGGCTTAGCTGCTGGAGGAGAGGCCAAGAACATGGCTGCCATGTTCCCCATGCTGCTGTCAGGGATGGCTGGATTACCAAACCTGCTGGGCATGGGAGGACTCCTGACAAAGTCGACAGAATCCATTTCGGAGGAGAAAAAGGGAAACGATTCAAAGGAGACAGATACAAAGAAAGAAAGGACAGAAGACCAAAATACGGATACTGGTGGTGAAAACTCTGTTTCAAGTTCTCCTTCGACATCTGCTGCAGCTGCCAATCCTCTCTCTCTTAACCCTTTACTTTTGTCCAACATACTTTACCCAGGGATGCTTCTCACTCCAGGCCTTAATCTTCATATCCCAGCTTTGTCTCAGTCTAATATTTTTGATGTACAGAACAGTGAAAGTAATGACACAGGCTCAGCCAAGCCCACAGAGGAAAAGGAGGAAAATTCTAGGGTTAGAGATCAGGAAGACAAAGGGGGAACAGAGCCAAGCTCTCACAACGAAAACAGCACAGATGAGGGTTCAGAGAAAGCAGATGCTTCATCTGGATCTGACAGTACATCGTCTTCATCTGAGGATTCGGATTCGAGCGATGAAGACTGACCCCAGACTCTGCACTTAAATTATAAACTGATTTTGAATTTATTCTTTAATTATTTCATTGTAAATAACCCAGTGTTGAGTGCATCAATGATTTACTGACCGAACATTTCAGTATTTGTTTAGAAGTGCAAACTGCTTTCAGAGACGTTTTGCATGTAATATTTCTTGAAGTTCATAAGTTTCTGAACTTGTATGTACTATCAAATACACAATGGTGTAAAATTACAACAAAAGGCATTATAATTTTGTTGGGGGGTTAATTTTATGAAAATAATGCTCAAGTAAGAGCTGTATATTTAATATATTTGCAGTGAACACAGAATACTTTATGCATATTATTGATTTAATTTGAATATAGTTTTACAGCCTCCTTGACACTTATAATTTACAGATCAAAACTCAGCAATAATTTGGGCAGCTAATGAATGTCATGAAAGCTGTAGAATCTACATCACCATCCATTGCTTTAATTACATGAAAATGCTCTAGTGTTGTGATGCACTGCTGTTTCCAATTCAGGTACAAGTGTGTTTAAAAGAAGATAAATTTTTCCCAATCAGCCAATTAAACTGGCTACCTGTTACCTCAGCTGAGTTAGTTTAGGAAGTTTACATTGGTTTCTATTACTTGTTTTCAGGTTTTGTTTTGTTTTTAAAAGACATCCTGTATAGCATGTTAAAATCTGAGTTATTTGAGATAAGACTGTTAGGGTTTTCTTTCCTCCTTATTGCAACTGTTGTCTTCAACAGCAGTAAGGGGAAATTAAAGAAAAACTGTCTTATCTCATGCTACTTGGCACCGTGTAGATCTATTTAGTTTACACCTTGCAAAGTTTTGGGCTCCCTCTGCAGAATAAAAAGCCCCAAAATGAGGAGTAGTTTCCCCAAGACTCAGAAGAGGCAAACTGTCATAAAGTGCCACTGAAAAGACCTTTCAACACTGCATAATTCATGTAAAAATTGTTTGTTTGCTTTGTTTGTGTAGATTTCTATTTGTGTTTTATGTCATAAAACCTCCTAGAGTTCCCAGTTAATAATGGTAAATAAATTACAGATAGTTTTGAACTCCTTTTGAGTTTAAACTTCTCTGCAGATTTAAATCTGATTAAATATTATCCAAAATTATTATTGGGATATCACTTCATATATTATGCTGAGTTACCCACTAGCGAAAAAGCACTTTGAATAGTAAGGAAGACAAATTATTCCTGGAAACCACAGTAACAGGGCATAAGGCATCTGTTTAAGTCCAAATCCTTAGAACCCTTTTCTATATAAAATCTGTCTAAGATTTGATGTGTGATATGATTCCTCCTTCTTAAGCTGCTATTACTCTGACACGGTCGAGGCCCAGATTCACATTTACAGAACTTCTGAACTGACTGAGACTTCAGTGGACCGTGGTTACATCGTTTGCGGTCCAAGAATAGGCAAGTGTTAAGAGAAAATAGATACAGGTACTAGTGAAAGTCATGGAAAAAGCTTTACAAAGGGATAAATTTAAAAATAAAAAACAAAAACTGTATATTTTGATATAGTTCTGTTGCTTGCTTGTACAGTAAAACAACTGTGTTGTTTTTTATCAAGAACTTTACCAATGAAATATAAGTTTCTATGTGCAAAATAACTAGCCCCATGATTAGAAGCAGTATTAGATGTAATTACACAATTATACAAGTACCATTTGGATTGTGCTGGTTACGTATTTTCCCAGATAGTATTCTGATTTTTGGCCCTTCATGCAGTGTCTTAGCAATAGTGAAATTCAAAAACTGCCAAGAGAAGGGGGTAGCAATTAATCATTAAAATAAAAAGTATTTCATATTTAATATTTTGCCCTTTGTAATATAGCACTTTTATTTAACTAGGATGCATCTATGAAATAGCCAAAGTTTTACAAGCAGTTATTAACTTCGTTTGCTGATGGTGTATGCCAACAATACCATCACTTCCCACCCTTCCCCCACAAAACAAGTCCTAAATCTTGTGGCTAAAACCTAATTTATATCAGATTTATGAAATAAAGTATTTTCCTATTATGGTCAAGTAAGTTTGGTTACTGTTCTAGTGATTCTTTCTATGTAATAAGGCAATTACAGTTTCAAGTAATGAAGGCTGGTGTAGACTTAAACATTATATTTGGGTTATTTTTCATCAGTTTGATCCAGAGGGGGAAAAGTGTCCCACTATCAGCTAAACTATATGCAAATACGGTTGTATAAAGTTAAGGGTTATAAGGAAACCTCAGTAGAATTACACTAATACTGAAGTTGCAATTAAAAGGATATCCAAGGTGATGATAAAGTGTGTGTTGGTAGTTACTAAAAAAACCTTAGCTGTTAT
>JACBWW010000022.1:6425242-6493907 GCA_020086605.1 Lanius collurio
GGATTAAATACAGCAGACATGGGTTTATTAGTCATTATTTTATATCAGTCCTTAAAACATCAAATAGGTGTAGTGTACATATAACCTTTATTGTAAGAGCAGCCTTAAAGCTTACAAGAACAGTAGAGAATTTCAGATGTTTTTCTTGATAATGACTTTGGAGAAAAAAGAATGAAAAAATAGAATTAAATCTTCATTTTAGGCTTCAGTTGTTCAGTCATAGTACATGAGGTCTAAAATCTTTCCTCATCAAATCAGTGTCTTGAAGAGTTTCCACATCCCTAGGCCTTGTTTCAAGTCCTGCTTTGATGAGTGTTCACTGTGAGTGATGTATAAGTAAGGTAGTGCTTTGGGGAAGGTAAAGGCAGGATTGATACTCCACATGGAAAGAGCATCCTTGTAGGTTCAAATCCACTGATAATGTCCAGTAACTTGATATTTTCTTCAAAATGTAGCATCTGTTAGACGAAAACCAATATTTTAATGTCTTCAGGGAAAGAGATAAAAGGATTCTGGGTTGGTTTGGGGGTGTGTGGTGGGATGATTTTTTTTCAAATTTAAAAGTGAATCAATGTTAAGATTCCTACAGTGTGCTGTGATTTCCTTAACTGGATGATTTTGAGGCTAGGACAGAGTAGGATGTGGCAATATAGAATGGCCTGGCACTAATTTTGTTGAGCACAGAACTTTTTTTACAAAGCCTTTCTTTCTAAACTGTGCCACGCTGCAGAGGGATCCTGGCAGCAGTACTGAACCCTCAGCACCACATCCCTGTATGAAGGTCAGGAAGGGGGTGCTGGGCACAAGTGCTGCACTGAGCACTGTCCTGTGAAGAAGATGCCTTTTTGTAAGGCTGCAAATTTCACCTTATTGACAAAGAGAAAGCTTTCCTAGACAAGTGTGGTGCTTTCAGCCCTGAAACACAGTGTGATTTCATCCACTGAGCCCAGAGGAGAGTTAGTTACTGTACTTATTTCCAGTCAGTCAGGACTTCACTTCCTTAGCATAGGTAGGCAGCTGAGAGAGTAAGTAGGTCAGTCTGAAAAATCATAGATTTTTCTTTTCCTTTCTGTAAAGTTTTCACTTCTGTGGGAAGACTGGATGGTTGACAAGGTGCAGAGAGACTTCATGTTTCTTCCTGTTGCTAAATTATTAATTAGTAGGTTTGATTAACTGCATCATTGATTGACTACATCTTAATTAGCAAGCAGGTACAGACATGCTAACTAACCTTATGGAGAATACTGTGTTGATAATGCATCCAATTAAATTTTACAAGAAAAAGAAATAAATGCAGTACACAGAAGCTGCAAAGTTACTAAGTGATTGTTGAAGAGTGGCAGCACAGAAATGGAAGCTGAATGTTGACTATTAAGGCATTAGGTGTTGTTGTGAGGTTTTGTTCTGTGTGTTTTGGGGGTGGGCAGTAAATCCTTATCACAGCAACCGCACATCAGTGGCAGGCCCAGGCTTGTCTGTTCCTGCAGCCCATTGCCTTCAGTTCATGCACTGCTCACTGAGGGAGCCCCTTGGTTAGTGGCACTGTGCTTCTGGCATGCTGTTTGTAAGAATCTTTAAACTCTTCTATTTCTTTGTTTAAAATCGGTGGGAGAAAAATAAATCTCTGCTGCACTGAGATAACTGGTTTTTATTATTTGATACGAGGTTGTGAAAGTGAGCATTGTTTGAAATGTCAGCAACAAAAAATTACTAAGGAGCTGCTGGTACTGTGAAATTATATTTATTTTTGACTGGGCTGACAGTAATGATTGCCGTGGTAGTTGTCGTGGTTGGGAAATTGAACCTCTGTTATGACAGTTACTTCGAGAATTTTATTGATTTAAGTTTTACTAATAGTATTTAGGACTGTCATTGCTTTGCTGTGAACTTTTAATGATTTGGAAATAACTGATAGGTGGGTAGTGTTAATTAAAATTTATTCTAAGGTTCATTATTTTAAATAGTTTAAATTCTCTGCATTGAAATTATTTTTCTTTTCACAAACATAGAACCAGAAAATAACATAAATTTGAACAAACTAGTGTGTTACTGATAAAAAAATAACAGCATAATTGAGAAAAATTCTCTAATCTCCACTCATTTCGATGTGTTCTAAGTGAGTTTATTACTATATGATAGATTTCTTCAAGAATTTAAATCTGTTCTTCAGAGGGGGTTCACCTAAGTGATTTGGAGCTTCCCTGAGAAAAATGGGGGGAGGGAAAGAGTGAAGAGTTACTAGTATTTAAGGAGTAATAGAAACATCATGCTGTGCATAAAAAATAATGGAATTGTGATTTATGATATTAATTAATTGTGTAGTTTATTTTACAAAACTGTTTTTAGCTATGGCCACTCTTCTAGAGGAATATAATGAACATAAATGAGTTCAGTAAAGAGTAATGACACTGAATGTAATCTTTGTGAAAGGTAATAAAAGATTGAAGCGGTTACAAGGACTCTTTTCAGCAGGAAGATAATAAATAAAAAATACTTAATAAACCAGATCAGAGGCACATTTTAGCTCTTCTGTAAAGCACAAGAGAAATAATGTTACATTTATTACTGTCTATAATGACCATGCCCCCAGCAAAATTTTTGTAAGAGAACAGATTGTTAAAAAAAAATCAGACTTTGTGTGAAGTAGAGATTTGTTCTGGAGAGTGAGGGGCAGAGGCTGAAGGAGGGAGCAGTTTCTAGGCCATCTGAAAACCTGGGTCTCGCCTTGCCAAAGTTAAAGTTCTTTGCAACTTTTTACAGCAATGCAAAGTCAAGGAAAAGGGGAAAAGTTGAGTCTCAGAACACCTTCTACCCCTCCTTGGCCTTCATAGCAGGATTTGCTCTGGGCAGGTGCAGTGGGAATCCAGTGAAGGACTTGACTCTGCCAGGCAGTGGAACTGATGCTGCCAGAGTTCTGGAAGCACATTTTCCTTCCTTGAGGCAGTTTGCCCTGCTTTGAGTTATTTATGCACTGGGTAATGAGATTACTGTGAATGAGGGAGCAGCAGCAGCATATTTGTCAACATTTTGGTATTGTTTGATTTCAAAACAGCACAATATATTTGAATTCCTTCACAACTGTTGTTTCTGAAAAAAATATTTTACTTTTATATTTGTTATATGTTATTAAGTGTGAGTCTGCTTTACTGCATTTGTTGCTTTCCAGATATTTATAGTCACCAAAGTCTGTGTTTCTAAGATTCCATTATTCATTCTAATACAAACATCAACAGTTTCCTGGTTAAAAAATGTTCAAATCCATGCTATTTTTTTTGTCTTACATCTTTCTAATATTGCAGGAAATTTTCCTATGATCAGTGATGACTTGGTCAATTCCTACCATCTCTTGTTATGTGCTTTGGATCTCGTGTATGGAAATGCTCTGCAGTGTCCTAACCGTAAAGAACTCCTGAATCCTAACTTTAAGGGTATGTTGAAAAAAAAAAATTTGATTGGAAATACATGAGAATTAGTATTTTCTGTATCTGGCTATGCAATTCTAATTCTATTAATGTAGTATGTAATGAGAGACCTAGTGAATTTTGTCAATAATACATTAAGTCAAGAATTTGATGTTCTGTGGAAATACCCTTGAAGGAAGCTTGATAGTAACAATTTGAGTTAACGAGGGTTTAATATCAGTGAAAAAGTGCATAATGACACAGGCATCGCTGGGCACAGTAAGACTGGAGTGTTCCTGTGATGCAGCAGGAAAGGCCCAAGGCTCAAACAGGAGATTTGTTTCTCTCTCATTTCTGGATTGCTGCTATTCTCTTTCTGAAGAGAATGGAAGTATAGGTTGACCTGATAACCACAAATGCAAATGAATGGTGAGAATTTGCCATTGAGTTTCTGATGTAACTCTTCCCAGACTTGCATTTCATTTTCAGTGCTGTACACTACTGGCCTGTACTTGTAGTGCTTTGGATGTGACCTGGGACCATTATCTCAAATAAATATTGTAGTTCACAAGTGTTTGATTTTTTCCTATTAGAATTGATATATTTAATTTTTATCACTCAGTCATTAATGTTCTTAAATCTCTAACTTAAAATTTGCTTTTGATAACATTATCCAGTTGAGTGGGCATTATGTAGTTAGTAGTTCTTTCGAGGGAACTAGTTAGTTTACTGTTTTAATTCCTACTAGCTTGACTACACAGCTTAGAATCTAAGTTTAATAAGAAAACAGGATATGCAAAATTAAATCATACAATATTCTTTATTGTAGGTCTACCTGAAGACTTCCATAGTAAGGATTATAAAGTATCATCTGATCCTCCCTGCATCATTGAAAAATTGTGTTCTTTACATTATGGATTAGTTTTAGAAGCAAAAGGTATAAAGGAACATTTTTGGAAGCCATATATTCGGAAGCTTTTTGACAAAAAGGTTGGTCAGTAAATTTGTAATGTAGAAAAATTTCTCCTTACTTGTTACCTTCCAAACCTTTATAAGAAATGAAATGCCTGTCCTTTGTTCTTAAATGTCTTACAGCTCCTAAAAGGAAAAGATGAAAATCTGACTGGGTTTCTAGATCCTGGGAACTTTGGAGATAGTGTGTAAGTCACTGTTTGTGGTGTGCTTTGCATGAGTGTCCCTCTGTAGCAGGATCAGTAGGGAGTCGGAGGGAAAAAACTGAGTGTGGTGATGTTTAGAGATGTTTATGGGTGTGAATTACTTTCTTTTATTGATACAGAAATGGTTCAGTGAGTTTATTATACGATGCTGTGTAAATTTTGAGGAGTTTCCACAAAGCAGCAGTTCTCAGTATTTTACTGCATTTTTCCTGCAGCTGGATAAGTGGCAGGGCATCAGATATGCAGGGAAAATAATGTCCTTGCCACTGTTATGTTTAAGGTACTGTAGATCTTAAAGGAGCTTCAGTGCTTAGGTGAGGGTCGAAAGAAATCTGGACTTCCCCAAGCCAAAACTGTGTTCATTGTGTGAGCAGGTGAGCAAAGCAGTCTAAATAAAGGGAGTTTGTCTGTCTTCCCTTTCTGCTGTAGCAAAGCCATCAATAAGGCCTATGAGGAGTACGTTCTGTCAGTGGGAAATCTCGATGAGCGAATCTTCCTTGGCGAGGATGCAGATGAAGAAATTGGAACTCTGACGAGGTGCTTAAACACACCTTCAGGAATGGAAACAGCTGAAAGGGTACAAGTGAAGCATAATTTGCAGCAGCATTTTGACAGGGTGAGTATGGCATGATCTGGGTTGCTGTTTTTATATGCCACCTTCCCTGACAGTCTGTGGAGACAGAAGTAAGGCACACCTAGGAGTGGGGGGAGAAAATGGGAGGAGTATTGGGAGCTAGAATTCATGGTGAAGAATGTAATGTGTTTGTTAAAATAAGTAATTTGTGTGGTTAGGTGATTAGAAGATGCATTGATTTTGCTGTGTGTTAATTGAAGGGATATCCTTTATATTACATTATTTTAATGCGATGACTTGATTGGAAGCAAATAAACTAAAAAGCTCATCAGAAGAGCTTCTCAGAGGTTAAACCTGCTGAAAGGAAACCCTAGCTCAGTACACTTTTCCTATGAGGTGCAGCTACCTTTGTTACTCGGGGGCTAGGAAGGAACTGCTGGGGTTTGGGGGGGATTTGTTAGATTGGTCTAATTGTTTCACACTTCAGTTCCAGCGTCTGCATTTCAGCACAGGTCACATCCCCTCTGTTTATACAGAACAGTTTGGTACAAACATGTGAGCAACACAGACAGATTCTTCATTGCTGGTTCTTACCTGAGTCATGGGCTGGTTGGGGCTGTTTGATTGGGAGCCATTTTTTTTCCATAACACAGAGTAAGAATTCTGCAGATTGATGCTTCTAGGTTATGACCTTTATCAAAGTTTATAATAGTGTGCATATGTATTTGTGGTTATATTTTTGTTTTCAGTCCAAATCACTTAGGATCACAACCCCCCTTACTGGCCGCAAGTACATTAAAGAGAGCAACCCATATGTGACACCTGTTTCCATAGCAACCTACAGCCTGAGCCGCCTGCACACGATGCTGGCAGGGCTGAAAAATGCCCCCAGTGAAAATCTGGAGCAAATATTCAGGTAAATTTGATGTTTAGCCACATAATCCTACTTTCCATTCTAGTTTTAATAACAAACCTTAATTATGAACAGTGTAATTTAAAATGTGAGCCAGTCTTTTACTCCTGGAGTGAAATGGATACCAGAGAGACATATACATTTCAAAGGAGTAATCTCTTTATTTAGACACATCTGTCCTTAGAGACTGATGAACATCCACCATTTAAAACCCAACAGTTTTCAGCTTCTCTAACCACAAGTTGCCAGTATAACATTGTCAAGACTTTTCTTCCTGCTTAGCAAATGGCATTACATAGGAAATCACTCCATACTGTAAGGGAGGCAAACCAAACCTTATTTACCATGTGGATAAACTGTTGCTTCAGGAATAATGTATTTTTAAACAATTTTTATGTCATGTGTAAAGTGTTGTTTAAATATCTCTCCTTGAGCATGATAAGATGAGCACATTTACTACAGTATATACAATAATATGATTTTTTGCAGTTAGATACATTTGGGTCTGTTTGTACTGCTGTGCAATATATTTCCATTTTTTTATGCTTTCAACATATAAAAAATTGGGGTGTTTTAGTCTTAGTAGGAATAGTATATGAAAAATGTTTAGTTTTTATTTTCAGGTCATGTTCCAGAGATCCTTCTCAATCCATTGCAAACAGAGTAAAAGAAATGCACGAAGTGTACTGTCAGAGCACACAGTCTGAAGGAGAATTCAGTAATTTTTCCAAAGGTGAGAAACATTTTTCTTATCCAGATAAGAATTAAAATGCCTGTAAACACATCCATCTCTTGTAATTAAGTTTTACATACAGGTTATGCTTTAGCACAAGTGTCTTTTCTACTTCTCTTGACTTTTCCTGTATTCTTAAGACAGCAAATTTCAATGCTGTGTAAAATTTTATAATCAGCCTTTTATAATCAGCCTTTGAATTACTGGAATTTGATCATGCTTTGAGTACTAGAGAAGTGAAATGAAAAGCACTGTTAAGTGTACCACTTTTTCTCTCAAATAAAAGAATATTAGGGATGGCATGGATTTCTGTGATGGTAGAGAAAATCTGAGTAACTGTAGTCTTTAAAAACCCAACAGCAATTTTAGCTTACATATGAGGATGGATTAGCACAGGTATTAAAATCCTGCTAGTGTAAACACAAAAACACAATTTGCAAAGTTGTCTTGATATCTGAAGTGCCTGAAGATGGACTGAATATGAGGAAGATGCTCTTGACCTTGTTTCTTAATAAGGCCTTCCTTTGTTCTTGTCAGCTCAGTTGCTTCAGTGCTTTTTGTTGCACAGTGCAAGGTGGATCCATACAGGTGTATTTTTCATTGCATTTTCTGAATTGGAATTGTGTACATTATAGCAATGTTAAGAATTGTTCTTATATGTGGTGATTTCACCAAAATCTGGGTTCAGTAGCAAATTATTCTGCTTTGCATTCACAAGTCAGTGCAATGTAGGAGAAGGATTTGTACATTAACAGGTTTAGTTGTGACAGTATTGTAGCCACAGCAGCACAGAAATCCACACAAGCTGCTGTTGCATTTCTGTATCTGAAGATGAAGAAAATATTACTTTTATGTTACATTTTATAATATTACTTTTATTTAAACTTCCTGCAGATGTTGCTGGTAAACATTTTCGTCGTGCTGAGATGCTCTACTACAAGGTTTTGGAGTCAGTCATTGAGCAAGAAAGGAAGAGACTGGGAGACGCTGACTTATCTGTAAGGAAAACTAATCAAAGGGTTCCTCACTTTTAAAGTTAGACCTGCAAAAAAGAACACAGATGTAGAGCAGAATTGTCAGCTATTTAAAATGAGGGTAAATCTCTGAGAAGAACCCTGTAAGTACACCTGAATGGAAGAAAATAGGTTCAAGAAATTATTTATTTTTGCAAACACAAAGATAGATGAAATTTTTAATGAGTAAAGATGGCTCATTTTGAATTCTGTTCTGTCTCTTACAAAATAGCTTCACTTTTTGTAAGCTTGAGGGTCTTGCTGTTGAGACAGTAAAAGGTTGTTTATTGTTCTATTGTTACACTGTAAAATAAGCTTTAAAATTTGCAACTCTTGCAGGCAATACTGGAGCAAGATGTGTTTCACAGGTCTCTGCTGGCATGTTGCCTGGAGATCATTACCTTTACATACAACCCACCTGGAAACTTCCCTTTCATCACTGAAATATTTGACATTCCAGTTTATCATTTTTACAAGGTAATGTGTTTGATAGCTAGAAATGCTGATCAAGTCATGAGTGTTCATTGACCTGTATGACAATATAGGATTGAGTCATAGTAATGCAGCCTTCTTATTTCTAATAGTCTCTTCTTCCATGAAAATCAAGTATTGGCCTTAGATCTTACCAATACATGAAACAAGTATGTTGTGTTGATCATAATTATCCACTGCACAGGTCATTGAGGTTTTCATTAGAGCAGAGGACGGCCTTTGTCGGGAAGTGGTAAAACACCTGAACCACATTGAAGAACAGATCCTGGAAAGTATGGCATGGAAACAGGAATCTGTACTGTGGGACAGGATCAGAGAGAATGAAAACAAAGTTCCTACTTGTGAAGAGGTGAGCACATCTTTCAGTGTGTTACATTGCTTTCATAATCAGACAGAGGACTTCGTACCCTGAAGGAGAGGCCTTACAAGGCCCAGTAGCAGTCCCACCATCCCAGCCCATCAGTGCAGGGACAGCAGTGAGTGAAGTGCAGGGTGCTCTGGCCTGGTCAGAGTCTTCTCTGTGGAGACATCTGGAACAGAGACAGGCAGCAGAGAGAATTCCTACCCAGTATTTTATCTGGTATTTTATTGGCTAGCAGAACAATGAACAAAAATGGTCAAGCAGGGAAGTCTCACTAGAAAAGATTAAGCAAGAAATGTGGTAGAAAGTACACACAGAAGTAGTCACAGAAAGACTATTATGGTGTGTATCTTCCAGAGCAGCACAATCACTGCTCACCACTGGTTTTCTTGGGTTAGTTTGGCTTAGGGTGAGTTTGTTACTTTTCTTGTTCTTTTTCCACAGAGTTTTGCTGTTCAAAATCTGTAGTGCAGTAGCTTTTAAAAGTTTGCTATGTAGTTAATGTGTGATACACTCTAATTAAAGGATAAATATTTTAGGTAATGCCACCTCAGTACTTTGAGAAATCTGCTGGCAACAGTGTTGTAGGCTCACCATTGACACCACGGCGAATAAATGAGGTTCGTGCTGAAAGTGGAGGACTAGGAAAAGGTGAGATTTTTTTAAAGCAGAACATGCTGTGCATTGCTTACTTAAATTATGTAAAGAAGGATGCTGCTTTAATGCCAGCATACAGTTAGCTGCAAACACATTTGTGAGTAGTATTTGTATTGACACTCACAGAGTTGCATCAGAGGTCTAAGACTGATGGATTCACTGTATCAGTATGAACTAAATAGTGCTTTGATAGCGTGTTCTCAGGTGATAGATATGAATAGCATGTGTGTGTATGTGTTAAACAGTATTTGTACATGCACACACACAACTTACACTGTAATCATTTTGCTTTATTGTTATACCAGAAAAGAAACTCCACTATATATTATGTGACATCTCGAACTTTTCTTGCTAGAAAAAAATAAATATGTGAACTTACAAAAATAATAAATACAGCATTATTGAAGATTAAGTCACCTCTAAAAGCAATCTGTACTTCCAAAAATTTTTCCTGAAGAGCTTTGCATGACATATTTTGGTTTGCATTAGATTTCCATCACGTAGTTGTAGAACAAGGGATTATAAAATGAGAGTTAAATCTATATTTATGTGTGTGTGTGTGATTTTCTTCCCCAGGCCTTTCCTCCCCTCCAGCCACCCTGTACGACAGGTACAGCTCTCCCACAGCCAACCCCACGCGGCGGCGCCTGTTCGCTGACAATGACAGTGCCCCCGAGGGTGGCACCGCGGTGAGGGTGCCCCCACAGCCCGTGGTGAGCACGGTGCCAGTGCAGAACGTGAGCCCCGAGGCCGTGTCCGTGACCCCTGTGCCTGGCCAGACCCTGGTGACTGTGGCAACGGCCACCGTGACAGCCAACAACGGGCAGACGGTGACAATACCCGTGCAAGGTGAGGGAAAAGCTGCTGCACAGCTATTCAGGCTTGTTCCCATCAGAGAATTAGAATACAGCCAAGAAGAGATGGGGGAAAAGTTGGGTAGAAAAAAAAATGTTTATAAGGATTCATAAGTAGGAAAAATGGTTTGAATAGACAAGCAGAATTTAAGGACAGAGCCTGTAGAGCACAAAGATGTTCTTCTGACTGCCACGGTCTGTTTTATAAAACAGTTGTTTCAGTATTCCCTCCTTCTGGAACTGACAGGGCATGAAAGCTGGATTAGTATGAAAACCTTAGTTCAGTTTCATTATCTTCTTGTCGTAGGATGAAGTTTCCAAAGTGTGTTGATTAAATACTCTTATGTATAATATGCTAAGTGTATAGTTATAAGCAGCTAATAAGTACTGAATTGTTTTAAAAAACTCAAAACCACAAACACCCACACATCCCCCACACAACTTTCTCTTTTTGTTAAATTACAGGTATTGCCAATGAAAATGGAGGAATAACTTTCTTCCCAGTCCAAGTAAATGTAGGTACCCAGCCCCAGGCTGTGTCTGGGCCCATGCAGCCACTGAGTGCCCAGACTCTGGCTGGCACCCTGAACACTCAGATGACTGGGGCAGCACTGCAGTTGCCAGGCCAGTTAACAGTGCAGCAGATCTCCCCTGGCGAGCAGAGACACAGCCAGCAATTCACTGCCACAGCTGTCAGGCCACGCAAGATGGGCTCTCTTTCCCTCTTCTTCAGAAAGGTACTTCTTGATCTATGGTTGCTTTGCTTAGTTATTACTTTGGTAAACCTGTAGTAATTTTAAAAATACACACTTACTGGTTGTAATAATGAGGGTGTATTAAATTTAATGTATCCCTTTAGTTATTCATACACACAGTCATCTTCTCCTGCAGGCCACTTGTCACTACCAAAGAAGTGTGTTAGCACATCAGGACTTGGAAATAGATTCTGTACTTGGCCAGCAGGTTCTTAAAGGTGTCCCTTTTCTTGAAGGCTCTTTCAAAGAAAGTGGTTCTCTCTTTATAGGGGCTGCTGTAGGCAATGCAGTGCCCTTTCTGGGCTCAGGACAGCTTAAAAGCTCAGGACAGATTTAAGCTCCAAACAAATGTTTTCTTAGCACTGACACCAGTACTGAGAATGTCTGTGTCTTGTAAGTAAAAAAGTTAAATTTGAATTTAGTTATTCTTCTTTTGGTTTACCATTGCCACAAGCTCTGCAGCTGTGCAAGTCTGAGCTAGTCTTTTGCTGGGTCAGAAAAGCAGTGTTGCTGTGGCCCTGAGCACAGTGTCCATTGCCACAGGTGTATCATTTGGCCAGTGTTCGTCTGAGGGATCTCTGTGTCAAACTCGATGTGTCTGATGAGCTGCGCAAAAAGATCTGGACGTGCTTTGAGTATTCCTTGGTGCACTGCCCTGAAATCATGATGGACAGACACCTGGATCAGCTGCTGATGTGTGCCATCTACGTCATGACTAAGGTAAAATGTCAACAAAGAAAAAGCAAACAAAAACTCCTTTAATACTTAATATTCCAAATACTACAATTCCTCAAAAAACCTCAAACCAACAAGCACAAAGAGAACCACTCCCAAACAAAACAAAATACAAAAACCTGCAGAAAAACTGAGATCTTTTCTGTCCATCCCCCTTAGGTTACTAATGAAGACAGATCATTCCAGAACATCATGCGCTGCTACCGGACACAGCCACAAGCCAAGAGTCACGTGAGCACTGTCCCAATTTAAATATGTGGGATCTGCTTTATTAAATGCCTTCTATTTTGCAAACAGATCACTTGGCAAAGCAACATTTAGTATTAAGGGGGTGCCATTCTCAAAAGAGAGTGGTCATATCCAACATGCTGCACTACTGAAAGGTTTCTATGCTAAACTAAAACTAAAACAGAAAATGTCTTTATTAAAAGCCTAAGGAGGCAGTGATGGGATATTATTCCTCTTAGAAGGCTGTATTTGGGCCTGGGGGAAGCAGTTTGGTACCACAGGTAGATTTCTGGCAGCTGATGTGCCATGCAGGCACTCCTTCCCTGACTGGGTAGCTGCTCCAGCCTGGCCTGCTCACGCTGCTCCCTGTCCCCCCAGGTCTATCGCAGTGTCCTGATCAGGGGCCGCCGCCGCCGCCGCCACTCCGGCAGCAGTGACAGCAGCAGCCAGCAGAACTCACCTCCGGACAGGAGCAAAGACAGGAACAAAGAAAGAAGTGAGTGATTACAAATGCCAGGTGTTCAGGATTAATTCCATTTCCAAAACTGCGTAAAGTAAGAGTTGGAGTTTGTGTTGCCCCACCCTAAACAGTTCCTCCTTTGGTAAACTTAGAAACAGTTAAAAATACATCGATAACATTTAAGAGTTGCTCTAACTTAAGGTTTTTATTGCACCCACTCTGACGGTTTCAAATCTCTCCTCACATGCACTTACCTTGGGAATTTGCTGTGCTGGCCTGAACTCTTGAGTTCAGCTCACACCAAAGAACTAAAGCAGAATGAGGAAATCTGGGCTAGCCCGGGTTCACAGTAGTCTTATCACAACCACAGAGCTGCAGCACTTTCTTTTGTAGCACTGTCTGTCTGCAGAGATAGGAACACCACCCACAGCATTGATTTCAGCATAGCTGACAGCTCTGAAGATTCTTCCATTGATATGTGAACTGACACATTTTCCTTGAATTAACTTCTGTAACGGAAACTGAAGAAGTGATGCTGTGTATTCCTACCGGCAGTTTCCAAGATATTTAATAGATGGTATAAACTGTAGGTATTAATATTTTCTGTCAAAGGGAGGTGGCAGGGAGGGAAGGGAAAAAATACATATATTTTTCAACTTCCCACATTAAATTAGTAGGAAGTACGACCAAGCCAAGTTTTCTTCTACTAACCAGAAAAACTACCATTCTTTACTTGAAAAGGCACCACGTGGCAAGAAGAAAGAGCTACTGCTAGAAGTATAACACAAATGCTGTAAAATGGAGTTTTGGCTCATTTTATATTATCATGCATCTCAGCTCCTAGAGAAAATCCCTTGCAGTTTATCCAGTGAGAAGTTAGAAATCAGCAAAGCTTTTCTATATGGGAAAATGCTCAGGGATCAGAAGAGGCAACACTGATGGTGGCAGCAGGTCCCTGGTTCCCAAGGGTGGGTGGCTGTGTGTGGGCCTGCAGGGCTGGCAGTGCCTGAGCAGTGCCTGAGCAGTGCCTGAGCAGTGTGGCTGTGCCCCTGCAGGCAGCCGTGACTCCAGCCCCGTGATGCGCTCCAGCAGCACCCTGCCCGTGCCCCAGCCCTCCAGTGCTCCCCCGACCCCCACCCGCCTCACCGGCCCCAACAGCGACAGTGAGGAGGAGGAGCGGGGGGACCTCATCCAGTTCTACAACAACATCTACATCGAGCAGATCAAGGACTTTGCCCTCAAGTACACTTCAAATGCAGTAAGTTACATTCTGTGCTTTTCCTGGGTAAACAGAGCTTTTTCTACTGACTATGCAGTGAAGTCCCCTTAAATTAAAAACTGCTAATCTGGCCTAATAACACAACAAAACTTGAATTTTTTGTACATCTCTATGGTCTCATATCCGTGGAAGAGCAAGCCCTGAGTTCAGGCTGCAGCTGCTGAGTGCCTCTTCTCTCCTCGCAGACGGACTCCCCCCCGCTCTCGCCGTACCCGTTTGTGCGCCTGAGCTCCCCCCGCAGAGTGCAGCTCTCCCAGCACCACCCCGTGTACATCTCGCCACACAGAACAGAGTCTGCCCTCTCTCCCCAAGAGAAAATATTCTACTACTTCAGCAGCAGCCCCTCCAAGGTGAGACTAAAGGTTTTTGGTTGGATTCTATAATGCCTTAACCTTCTTTTTTGGTTTTGGTGCTGAAATTAGAGCAGACCCTACAACACTACATTTTGTTTACTTTCTCCAACACACACATCATCACTTAAGGCTCGTCAAATTGCCAATGCAGCTGTCACAGCTGTAGGGCTGGATGGGCCTTTGAGCTCTGCTTGCAGAGACACAACTCTGGTCAGGGAAAGACCAGTACAGTGATGAAGGAAGTACCTTGGTACAGTACAGATTTCCACAAAAAATCCTGTGCAGTCCCAATGTATGCATCTAAAACCAGTTCACATCATATTGGGGCAGTCACTAAATACAGTGGGAACTAATCCTTTTGCCCTCTTCCTCCCTCCTCCAGAGGCTAAAGGAAATCAACAGTATGGTTCGAACTGGAGAAACGCCCACGAAGAAGAGAGGCATCCTCTTGGAGGATGGAACCGAAGCCCCAGCCAAGCGAATCTGCCAGGAGAATCACACAGCTCTGTTAAGACGACTCCAGGACGTAGCAAATGACCGAGGGTCTCACTGAGCCTGCACAGCTCTTCCCTCCCTGTGTCAAGCCTGGACCAGGGCATGAGGAGAGACAGTGCTGGGGCCAGGGGGGATCCTCCTCAGACCCTCCACACAAACCCAGGCCCTGCTTAAGCTCTTCACAAGGCAAGTGATCCCTCTCCAGCCTTGCCTGGAGAACACATCCCTCACACAGCTGTGGACCTTGCAGCAGGTTTTAACGCTTTGCTTGCTCTAGTCAGTGCCCTCAGCACATGTTCATTGGTGCCTCACCCCTGTCAGCTGTGGCCACATGGGTCCAGCTGCCTGGGCAGAGAGCCCTGCACCAAGGTACCCACAGGATTGGGGTTCCTCACTAACTCCCTCCACAAACTAACAGCTTAGGAGTAACATTCTTACCCAGTCCCATTCTGCGTGGAAAGGGACGAGGAAGTGGTTTGAGCTCTGATGGAAGTGCGATGGACTCTGTCCCTATTCAGGATATTCCGTGTGCCCTTCCATGAGAACCATCAGTGTTAAGCTTTACTGTGTGGCCTTTTGCTGCTGTACCAAGGGAGGTGATTATGTGGATTGGTTTGAGCTGTGCAATCTTTGAAAGTGAACTCGTGTTCCCAAGGTGACAGCTGGGCTGGGGCTATGGAGCGTCATGTTTAAGGCAGATGAGTTTTGCTGTATATTTGCAATGGCACTTTCTAAATGTGAATATTTTTTGCAAAGGCCGACTTCAGCTGTCCTTCTGTATTGAAACAATTTGACTTTTGTATTTATTTCAATCTGACATCCCATTACTTATCTTGTCAGCAAATGGCATTCAGAATTCATTGTAACTCAATGAATGCAAGAACCAGGGATGTGTACTTTCTTCAAGGAATTTTATATGCTTGTTGCTTTTCTTGATAGTCAGGCACTGTAGCCCTTGTTCCCTCAGCAGCAGAAAGGTGGTGCCCATCTCCTAAACCATATACTTAGATATTTTGTGTTTAAAGGACAGGGCTTGGGAGTTAGGTTTCATGTTTTGCTTTCATTTTTTAAATGGCCTAAATGAGGCTGCCTGGGAGAAATCTCTCTGCTACTAACAGGATCAGCAGGTGGTGCATATTACACTTACCACTTGTTTTCATTTAAAATAGTTCCAAAATACCAGACTTGTTAGGAAAGCATCAACCCTCTCACACTGTACAGGATGCCAGTCCTCTGTTGGGGAGGGGGTGTTCTTCATGTAAAATATGGCACACTCAGGTTCCAGAAGGCTAAGTGAAAAGCTGAAAGTTCTGTTTTCAGTCATTCCTGCCCTTCCAAATAATAGGAAAAATTAAGACTTAATTCCACTGTAAATTCAACTAAAGTAAAATAAAAACATGGTTTTTCTTACCTGCATAACAAAAAGCTGAAGTCCAGAAGTTGTGTAGATGTTTCTGTAAAAATATTTATGGAAGTGTCAGACAATTCTTGTTGTTACTATGTTCCATTTACTTCACTTTGTATGAAAATGTTGCAATTGTATTTTTCAATAAACACTTTATAAACTCAGTTTTATTTTCTTGTGTGAAAAAGCATTGTATGTGCAAAGCTACAAAGTCTGCAGCAAGGACTGCAATTAAGGGTTTAAAAATAAATAAATAATCACATGTCTTAGGGAAAGTATTTACTCCTGCCCTGGTTTAGTCACTGTGGTTGTTCCAATTGTGTCCCCCCTGCTGCTCCACCAGAAGGCACCAGACAAGGCCTGACAGGGAGAGCAGTGCCAGGGAATGTCCCAGCTCCAGCTCCCTTGGCAGAGGAAGAGGAGGGTCACTGTCTCACTGCACAGCACAGAAGGGGCCTAGAACAATCTGCTCTGCCTTCCCTGCAGGAGCTTTTAACACAACATCTCCCACACCCAACGACATTCTTTCATATGTGCTGTGAACTCACACTTCAACTGAGGGACATTTCTGAACATTCTTAAGCAATTAAGAACAGCTTTGACCACCAGGCCAGTGCTGTATTTGTACAGCTAAGGATGCACTGGTTTGCTCCTGCATTTTTACCTAGGGGTCCTAATATTATTTCATCCACTGCTATTTCTGTCCATTTCTGAAACCAAGTTAACATCAGCTGTAAATAATAAAGATACAAGCTGGAGTTTACAGTTTGAAGCAAATGCTAAAAAAAAAAAAAAAAATCAAAAAATACTTCAACAGAGGTGTTCCAAAGGAAAATAAAAAAGGCATGTAAACTTGATATTAAAAAATAAACAACTGGAGTGGCTTCAAATAATTTCATGACTTAAGTTTGGTTGAAATCCAACTGCAACCTCAGCAGGAAACTCTACTCATGTAATTTACAGATCTTTTGGAAATGTTCTTTAGAGAGTTCAGAATTTCAAACATGATATTCAGAAACATCCCCTTCTCAAAGTATTGGGCAGACCTTTGTCTTTTATCAAATCATGTACCTGTTCTAGGAAAAACACAGCACAATCCAGGAGAAAAGGATTTGATTTCCACAGCACTGTTTCAGTACTCATTCACCTACCTTGTTCCTGGAACAGCTTCTTTTAGTACACAAATCTGATTACCGAAATACACAGCATTCTCTCTCTCTCCTTTCCCAGTCTAATAAAAAGAATAAGTTTTCAGATTATTCATTCTAAACTAAACAAAATTCTACATTCCCTAAAGAAATAAAATTATTCTCAACAAACTCCTGGATTTAGCTGGATTTAGTTTGGAGCAATCCAACCTTGTGACCAGCCTTGCAGGGGTCTGTGACACCTCAGAGAGGAACCAAACATCCTCCAATAACCATCACTTTCACAGCATTATCCTGTCATTCCTTCTGGGCATTGCTCTTGCCAACTGTGGTGTTTCCTGGCCAACAGCAGCACTGGCAGCTGGGGCTGTGCTGCAGCCAACACCAAAGTGCAGCCCCAGCTTAGAAGGGATTTCAGTTCTATACCAATCCTTCACCTAAGTGGCTTAGGAAATGTGCAAGTCAGTGATTTATTACAGAGGCTTCTGAATAATCATAAAACTGAGTAAAGAGGAACTGTCAAAGTCTGGTTTAGCTTCAGGCCTCCCCCTGCCCAAGCAGTTCATATGCTCAGCACAAGGCCAGGCCCATCATCTGCTTCTCACCAGGAGTCCTTTAACTAAAACCTTGCCCACAATAAATCTGAAATATTTAAATTTCAGTCTTCCCAAAAAAAGTTAGAGAGCAATAGCAGCAACAGAACTCGTTTCTCAGTATTTTAGTGAGAACACTCCAGGCCAGTACATACACTCTCACACTCTTCCCACACCCTTTCCGTGAAATGCACACAGCACCACTTTTCCAGGGAATACACTCACCTTCAGAGCATTTCCTCCATTCCTGTCCTCGACTGCAAACTCAGATCAGGCACATGACAATTCCAAGGCACTTCCAATTGCTCATTACATGCCAGCCATCCAGAATACCGAGGCTAATGGGGCATTAATGCCACTCAGAACACTGACTGAGGCAAGTGCCACAGAGCCATCATTTTCCTGTTACTGAGTGTATGACACTACTGGGGAAGTTTTGTCTACTTCCTTAGAAGCCAAGTTGTTCTCAAACAGAACAGTGAAAGCTTGTTAACAACAAGTGAATTTAGCATGCCAGATAAAAACACAAACTCCACACAAACCCCACATCACACCATTGCCTACCTTCCTGAAATACCACCTCATGTTCACGTGAGTCACTACACACTGTTCCAAGACAGCTGGGTTGGCACTAATCCACCAGTACAGGCAAGTGGAGCCAAAGGAAAAGCAGCCCAGCTCCAAGGGGTTAACATCACAGATTTTGATAGGACAATCCCGGGAGGTAAAAAAAGGCATCACACCAGGCTGTGGTATTAGGAAAACTCAGGTGAAAAACAGGAGTCTGTCCCCAGTTCACTTGTGTTTTGGAGAGGTTTTCCTGTGTGTGGAACACGAGTCTCGTATGTACAGAGCTGCTCCTGGCCTCCCATGGACATCCCAAACACCCCTGCTGACAAGTACCTATGCAGCCAGGCGCTCCCACGCTTCACTAAACATCCACAGCACAGACTAACAGGGACAGAAGCTGGAGCACGGTTTCTTTTTATTTTAAGGTGTCACTATTAACACACATTAGTCAAGCTACCCTAAGAAATCCCCTAACATCTAGGGAATCTAAAACCCTCTAAGATTTTATTAGCTCAAGAGACCACCATTAAAAACTTTGATTTTAGTGTTTCTGTACTAAAAGTCTAACAAGCCTGACATTCTACTTTCACCCTGTCAGACTAATGTGTGCTTTAGTGACAGTATCCATTTACAAATCAGTAATACATCATACATCATCCCCAGCTTTACTTCTGGAAAGTGCTAAATGGAGTCAATGAACCGTCTATTTACAATTTCAAATCCTAACATATTTACAATAGAAACCAAAAGTATTTAAAACCATTAAATATAGTGTTTAACTCTGCTATATTAGTTTACATGAACACAGCTTAACTCTGGCATCGTATTTCCAATACTAATATTTCCGCCAGTAATTTAAGATTTTTTTAAAAAAATTGCCATTCCTGGAGGGAAAAAATAAAAGCTTAAAAACCAACCCAAAACCTCCAGGCATTTCAGAGCCCTGAGGAATTGCCCACCCTAGACAGTCTTCAGGCAGAAGTACTGTAGTGTTCAAGAGAGACTTCCAAACTCCAGGCAAGCCTTTAAAACCTAATGCATATGTAAAACATTAAGAGTCAGTAATCCATTGAACAGGTTTACTGGAGTCACTGCTACCATTCGGGTTTTACTAATCCGTAGTCAAGAAGGAAACTGCTGCTTTGCTGTTTCTCCCTCCGTTACATTCCCTCCACCCCCAGAAAGTGTTTTGTGCACCAGTGTCCAGGACAGCTTAAGTGGGCATCGTCTTCTCTTCTTTGCTGAAGGGCTGGACTGAGCCAGGCTTCACCCAGGACAGGCCAGAGACGTGCATGCTTTTGCAGTGCTGATCTTCCGGCTTCTTCTGGGGAGAACAAAGCTGAAGTTACAATTTTTAAATACCCAAACCCTCTCAACTCCCCCTCCATCCATTTTACCTTTAGCAAATACAAGCAAAAAAGAGACTTGTACCATTTCCTCTCCTCAAAGAGGAATAGCAATATGGCCACTGGTTTAATTTCTGGAAACGTGTGTGGCATCTGCAGAACTACCCTGCCAACACAGGAGTTTTAAGGACTTAACTCGGGTATCCCACCATAAAGGCTCCTTCTGCTTAGAGGCCCCAGCCCAGCATCGCTGCCCGGCTCTTCAGCACATTTCTTGGTTCTACAGAAAGAAGTGTCAATCCAAACACTCCCCTAAACACTGCACCTGTAGTTCTGCCTGGCAATGCTGGGCATGCTGGGGAGGATCACTGTACCCCACAGGTGGTTGGAAACCCAAATTAATGTGCTAAAGTAGCAATTAATGACTTTGCTAAACCTTGGAGTTTCCTAATACTTTCCAAGGATGGTCCTTCCTTTCCCTGAGCATTTGTCATAGTTAAATGCTTGAACAGTAACTATTACCCAACAGTGCAACAAACATTATAAACTGCCTGTAGCAATTTAGAAGACCAAAAAAAAAAAAACAAACTTCAGACTGAAGAACAAAGATACAACTTGGAACATTTATAGATTCAAAGTAGTTAAAGAGATCAGCAAATTAGACATTACTCTAGCTGGCCAAAGCAGCACAAGAGCTTGCAGGGCTTTTTAATACCAGGAAGTATGTGACAATGACATCAAGCCTGGAATGGTGTGTTGAGCTCTAGAAAGCGATAATTGCATGAGCAGACTTGGTTGTACCATGGAAAGTCTTTTGCTTGACAAAGTAAATCAAGGCAGCAAGAAAAGAGAACCTGCACTGCTGCCCCTCCCCATGCTTTGTGCCAAATGTGACACTGTGTGACAGATCTGCCACAACGTGTTGGACAACAACAAACAAGAGGGATGAGTTAAGCCTGAGCCTGGCAGTGGAAGCTGCCTCTCCCACGCTGCACACACGAACCACGCCCCAGAAAAGCCACGTGCTCAGCACGGAACTGGCACATCATTGCCCTTCCTGGGCTGCAGCTCCAGGATGGCCTCGCTGTTTCCCAAGGAATAGGAATCACAAGGGTAATAAAAAGGATCCAGGACTGTAGGAAGATTTGGGAACTTATTTTTACAGGGAATGTTCTCAGCTACACTGGAATTTTAGGACAAATCTCCTATGGCACAGAAACTGCGCCATTCCTATCAACAAATGACTGGAGAAACTAAGTACCATGGATACAATAGCTACTGAAGATGTTCATTTTCACCTAAAAAGGAATCAACAGGCATCTCCAAAGAAAAGAGGACAAAAGGAAAGTCACTGTTTGCTATCAGTGTCTGAGATGACATCAGACCTTTCCCATTTCAGGCACCTTGACCTAGTATTTCTCTTTGATTTAAAGGGTAAGAAAGAAGGTGAAGAATGGAGGAGGAAGTGTCAAAAGTATTTCTTAAGTTTTGTAAGAACATCAAGAAGTCAATCTGACCAAAATATTTTCCTACATGTTCCAAGATTGCAAGGAGACTGGCAGTTGGGAGCACTGCCACATTGAGCTCAGGCAGTCTATTGTCATTAAGACCAATTTAAAAACCTCATTCATGCCAGAAGACATGCAAGAACACGAGATAAAACTTGCAGTGTGGAAGACAAGTTTGAACTGACAAAAAATAATTTTTCATTACACAAAACTCCAGCAATCCACAGCATAGCTTTAGCCCAAGTCAGTGACTAAAACATTCAAAGTGCACTTCCTGGTCAGTCCAGCTAAGACAGCAGCCACTGTTTCAGAACCCCTTTGTACTACAAGTGGATTGACTCGTCAGGCCACTCAGCACAGACCCAGAACTGCTGTGTGCCAGCTCTTGTCAAGTGTAAAGCAGTTAATTAAAAAAAGAAAACAAAGCATGAACAGCCTAACCCCAAATCACACCACATCCCAGGTGAAAGCTCTATGACCCAACATGTTCTTGCTCTGTCAATAAGAGCACCCTGTGATGGAAGGAACTCAGCACCTTTTGGTGAGCTGATGTCTCACTAGAAATCAGCAGCATCAGAGAAGTGAGCAAGGGACTGTGCTCGTGCTGCTTTAGAAACTTTGCAAGGAAAAGAAAGTGCTGAAGCTTTGATTCAGTAATGAAAGATCTCTCAACAGAAGAAACCAAAGAAGCTGGAGACTGTCAGGTAATGCAGAAACAGTAACAGCCATGACAAGAGCAGAGCAAGCTAACAGGCAGCCAGTGAATCTCTTTGTCCCTTCCATCCATAAACAACAACAAAAAATCTGCTTTGTGTCAAGAACTGTACTAACAAAGCTTTCTGGCTAAGTGACTAATTGCTTAACATACTGAAGTTAGAGCAGTGACATAACTGCTTCATTAGGAGATCACAGCAGTTCAGCATTCCTGCTGAGCCAAAAGAGGGGTGGAAAAAGGTCTCTCTAGTACACAGAGACAGAGAATCTTTCTTCCTGTATCAGGCAATACACCCTTCCTAGAGTGAGAACATAAACTTTGCACGTACCTTCTGAGTCAACATCTTCTCTCGAGCTTCATCATGTATAGCTGGATTCCACGGAGAAAAACTATGGAAAAAGTACAGTTAACTCTCACTTGGCATTTTTGCAAACTACAGCACAGACAGAGCAGAAAGTAGTGATTTTCCTTTGTTTAGGTTTATTGAATTTTAAGTAAATTATAAGTGAGTATTCAGTGTTAAAATATAGTTAATTCATATTGTCATGGATCTTTTCAAGAATAAATGTTTAGGTTTTCATTTCTGTTTGTACTGATAACTGGAAATTCTGAACATGTGACATGAAAAACTACTCCTATTCACCATGAAGCTGACTGCTCCATCACCCATGCAGCTAAGCTTTAGAAGGATTTTAGAACTCTGACCAAAGCTACAGTCATGCAAACTGAGTTCAGGAAAGCCAGAAAGCAGTATTAATTAATGGGCATTTCGGCTTAAGGGAGGTGGGCACTTCAGGGCTTTTTGCTTGTTCTGAGGTTTGTTTGGTGGATTTGGTTGGTGGTTTTGAGATTTTTTTCTAAAGAAAAGCAGGTCAGTTAGCCTGACAGCGAAAGGCTGCCATCAGCAACTACACCAAAACGTGCTCTCAAAACATTAGGACTGGGTGAATTTGCTCAGAGTACTCACATGATTGCATAGGGGTCCTCTATTTTGGGCTGATCAAATAAATGACTACTGCATAGTTTGACACTCTCTACCACTTTACTTTTGAACAGCTGAACATCCTTTTCATACCTGCAAGACAGAAGTAAGTAGTGTTAAGTGATTCCAAGGAGCCACATGTTTGCTCTAGAAGCACAGACAGACTTGGCAAAGCCTCAACTTGAGTTCCTAACACAATCAAGCCTGGAGGCAGAGACCATGAGTGGACAGACAATTTTATAAACCTCCTGTTTTTCCAAATCTATGCCAAAACCTCTTAAGAGGCCATGCCTATACACATAGGAGATACTCACAGCACTGCAGCCTCAGGGTTCAGAGGACTGGTTGTATCAATCTTGTAGAAAACTCTGCGAGCATACATTAACACCTGCCATATGTGATTATGATTTCGTCTAAAAAAAAAAAAAACCACAATGAAGAATGGAACAAACTTTAGAAATTAGACATCAATTTGTCAGCACTAACCTCCATTTTGCAAATGCTCTTTTCACATCCAGTTCACCCGATAAAGGGTCCACTAAAGGGTGGAAGACAGGCAGGTCAAAAACCAAGCGCTGCATTAGAAAAAAAAAAAAATCATTATGACAACTTCAATCCTAATGCCAACACCACTGGGTGATGGTCAGTCAAATGTTCCTTCCAAATACTAATTAGTTGTTACTGTATTAAAAGAAAGTAACTGCATGGGATTTCTACCAGCTGTGAAACTGTAACCCAACACACCTGTGTAACATGCAGGGTCTTGTCCTCTCTCACATGTTACCACCAAATCAGGAAACTAATCCAGTTAACTACACAGGCACTAGTGCCAACACAGGTAATAATATCAGATAAGATCAGATTAAAGGAGTTTTTCTGGTTTAGCTATTTGTGACTGAAAGCTTTTTACATACTTGAGCTACAATCGATACCTTTTATATCCTACTCACTTTTAAGCAAACTGTGCAGTGACACCTTTCTATCTTCACCTCTGTACAGCTAATTTCCTCCAGTGTTCACACATTCTTCCAAAAGAAAACTTAAATTTCAAGAGGAATGTTCTAAAGCCTTCTACTAGCAAAAGAATGTTGGCTGGCTGAGAGATACTAAAGTCTAACCTTTAGAAGGCACTGCTTCCTACTAGTCCTGTTCTTTTAAAAATTATAGCTTTACATAAAACTTGACACCAAGCAGATAGCTACCCAACATAGCAGTTGTGTGCACCTGCCCTCAAATGTTCCTTTTAAAGAAGTTTGGCCAAGAGGGTGAGCTGCTCTGCTGAGTCAGACTACCACAAAATGTTTTTTTTAAATTGGTCTAATAACTGGGAAACTTTTCACTAAAGAGAAACAGAGAAAGCAGAGATGGAAGATAACACTATACTGCCTGTCTCCTCCTGTTGCTTCACCACATTCTTCTCAAATTTTTAGTTCTTTGTTTCAATGTAATTTAGAAGAGAAATTGAGAAATCCTGCAGTATTACAGCAAGCACAGTAGAGGTGTCTGGATTTTACATTCCATTATATCACTACTCAGAATTCTGATACCTCTTTAAGTGTTTCAATGTTAACTTCCTGCTGAGGAAGTAGCAAATCAAGAGTGGAGGAAAAGAAGCGTTTGATTACTTAATAGTCCAATGCATCTGATCTCAGGAAGTTCACACCAGTCTCAGTAATCAGTGTAATGTAATTCCTCCACAGCAGTTTGCAAATGTGTACAAGACATGGCAAATGAGCCCAGTCAAGTGAACAAAACAAGTTCAAAGAAAACAGAAGCTAATTGGGGTATCAGCTTTAACAAAAAGCCATACTTATACCACCAGGAAAGAAAAAAAACCAAGACACAACCACTTACCGGACAGTCTCCATCTGGGTAATTATCAGGAATATAGACAGTGAACTTAAACACACCATCCTGGTAGAGCCCATTTCTTATGAATATTACACCAAACCACACTGCAATTGAGAAAGTTTGTTTGAGTGAAAGAATTTCAAAATGCATGTATAGAAAAAAAATTAAAAGTTGAGTTTAAACTTACTTAGTGCTGATCGGTACGAGGGCTGCACGTAGACACCTGGCAACTTCTGCTTCACAACCAAGGTACTGCAATCAGAGTCAGCACTCAGAGAGCTCCACAACTACACTGACACAGCAAACCCAGAATGTACCACCCACACCCCAGCAGGGCCTTCTTCCACAAACTTACTCTCAATTCCCAAGGCTGCTCACTGAAGGAGGTGACAAATATAGTGAAATCACTCTCTCCCTCCTGCTTTTTGCAGCACTCCACTTAAAGACTTACTAATAGAAGACACTATTCCTCTTGATAAAATTAAATAGAGAAGCAGAAATAAACTCTTCTCTCAGTAAACTCAGCACTTAATGTATGTCAATACAGCAATGTACAATTTTCTACTGAATCCCTAGTTTCAAATTAAGGAAGAAAAAATAAATCCAGTTAATTTTGAACACAGATTCACAGTCAATTGTAGTTGCTGCTGAAATGTGACCAAACTTCAACCTCAATTTTAAACAAGTAGTCTTTCAGTTTTAGATGACACTGTGCTGCATACCAAGCTGAAATTACACTGGCAATGGCCAAAACAACCCAAAAACCAAATTATTAACAAGTTTTCCAGTTACTTGGTATATGGGTCCATTAAACTGGATTCTACATACTTGCATAAATAAACAATTATAAAGCAAAACATTAACACAGTTCTCTGCTTACAATTTCCCCAGTATTTGTTATTAATTCCCTAATAATGAATTTGTGTTATAGTACCAAGATATTTACTCAGAAGAAAAACATCTTTCTTGAATTAAAAAGTCAGGGTCAATTCCCTGAGAAAGAGATAAATGTTTTGAAAGCTCTCACTTTCAATTTAACAGTTAAATACAAGAACTGAGACTCAGTGTTGCATAAGGACTCCAGGGATTTCATTCCAAAAGGCACTACATACTTGGGAATCCAGCATGTCTATTACAGAGGAAGTCCCTTCAGCTTTGTCGCTCTAACCAGTTATATAACTACAAAGCTTCAAGGACAGAGATTTTTATGCTCCAACAAATCACTAGATTGGGTCAAATGCAATTCCTCCCTCAAGTTTCATGTTAAATATCACAGAAATGAATACAGTCTTCCCAACATCCACTTGATCAACTGTATCAGGTGGTGTTCTATCATTTCATGTGACAACTGAAGGAAGCTCCCACATCCTAACTCCATTAGATAGCACCATATATTCATGAGCATCTTCCCACTCAACATCTGCTTGCTTCTATTTTAATACTTGTTTCAAATATTAGGTATTTCTGACCAAAAAGCCATTAGGATAACTGTTTCAGGATACCAAAACTCACAGTGTATTTACTTCAAGATTGAGAAATTTAATAATTCAGAGAATGACATCTAAAAACGCCCCTTAAAATCTCATCTCACTTTCTTTTCCCTTCCTGTCTCAAGAGATTGAGATTGCTGCTCCAGAGAAGGAACGTTGCAGACAATGTTTTACTGCCTTCAAGGATGATGGCAGAGACACTATGAAAGAACCAGGCCCCTGAAGTGTTTTCTCCTCACTGAAGCATAAACCCAGTGACCTAAAAAAGCTGAAAAAAGTGAACACCTACAATTCTGCAAGAAGTGAATACTCCAAGTAAAAAGGCCCATAAGAAGCATGTGTTCCATTTGTGGACTGGGAGGAGGTGGCAGGTGAAGCAGGCTTGGTTATTGGCACAGCATTCTTTGGGATAGAAGGCAACTGTTTCTTTGCAGAGGCTCGCAGGGGACTGGTTCGAAGCTCTCCACTCAAAGATTTTTCTTCAGTGTCAGATCTCTGTCAAATCAAAGACAAGCTATGAGATCACAGGCCATAGTTCAGAAACACTTAACACATGAACATATTTTAACACAGGTTTAAGCCCAAATTATGCCAATTACAAGTTAGGGCAATGAAACATATCTTGGGTTTTGGTGTTCTATTGCTTGGGGAAGGTCATGGGAGGGCCCCCTTGCCTTTTTGTTTTTAAACAGACTTTTGTTCAATTAAACCCAACCTACAAGTACAAAAGTATTCAATGCTGGATAGGAAATCTGCAGATTAGGACAAATGCTTAAGGAGGCTTACATTTATTTAGAACCTGAAACCAGACAGTATGCAACATCAGCTTACAAGTCAATCTATTTCTAGCACACAGTGCATCAAGATAAATCATTTCTACTGACAAGCATCCTTACACTGTAGACTTCAAAGACTCTTTAGAAGTGGTGTAGTAAAATTGAGATAAAAACCCCAAGTTTCATGTATTTCACTTTCTGCCTGTGTTTAAGACATCCACATTCCACTTGGAACTGATCCTATAGCTCACTCCCACAGTGAAAGAATCACCACTCGGCAGTGGTGTCGAGTTTAAATTGTTTTACCATAGGAACCTTTTTATGCCTTTGCTATCTTTTCTTAGAAGAAAAAAAAAAACAACCCACTGCCAGCAAACACTGTGCTACACAGAGACCCCAAATTCATTCTAGAGATTGCCCAGACAAATCTGCAGGCTGCAGAGTTGTACTTAGGCTACCAAAGTGCACCATATGATGGTGCACTTAGGTGACCAAAGGCACCATATGATTTAAGCTACAGTGTTTTGAAGTGCCCAAGACCTGGACTAGTAACAATACCTCATGACCAAAGTTACATAATTAACCCTAGTACTGAACACTTGAGAAGTGATTAACCCTAGAACTCCCACACTTTTATTGCTGCTACAACCTCAAGATGCAGCAACAGCACTATGGAGGCATAGTTCCATCAAAGCTCATTGCACCTGGCTAAGCTCTACATAAGACACTAAAATGTCCTAACAAAAAAGTGTTTCAACCACTTCAACACAATTGTTTCACATTTCCTATTTAAAGATGCTTCAGATAAAAAAACCCAACAAATTCTGGAGTAGACTCCATGCACAGGCACATTCCTGTTAACACAGCTCAAAGCCAGTTTACACTTTTACTGAAGGTGATCACAACCCTCGGGATAAAGACACAGTAAAACACTATTTGCAGATCACCTGATGTTTTTTTTTTCCCAGCACTGCTACCACTCCTCCCAAGCATGACAACACTTTCTGGCATCCATTCATTAAATACCTTGCGCACAGAACCTGTAGACATGCTCCAGAAAGGGTTCATAACGTGTATTCCAAACAAAGGGCTGCAACTTTTCTGTGTCTTCAGAGTGACCTCAGGCCCTTCGGTTTTATACCCTAAAAGTACAAAGAATGAACATGCATTTTAACAAATAAACAGGACTCAATATATAAATAGGATTCAGACCTAATTATGCAGTCAGCATTAGATTTCTCTAACTTCAGAAGATAACTTCATGTAGGTAGGACCAACAAGAGTTTAAAATGCCAAAGCTATATTATATCCTCCAGAAGAATAACATGTCTATTTTTCCATGTGAATCTCTGCCTTCTTTCTGCTGGAAAAAGACTACATTCTGTATTCCGTGTTCATTTTGCCAATGAGAAGAAAAAAAGGACAATCTTTTGGCTCAACACAGTTAAGGAAGACCCTCTACATGTGCAAATATTGAAGTTATCACCTCCCTATTTCAGTCCAGCACCAGGCAGAACTAGGACCCTGCTAAGTGCTGCCCCTCACAGACACTGTCGACTCTGCACATTTCTGAAGTGTCCCAGTTTGAGAAATTCTCTGTCATTCTCAGTAACAGAGATGATCCTTTCATTGAGTTTGCATCATGTATGTGTCATTTTTTATCTGCATTGGAACACAACCAGGAATAGACAAAGCCATAGAACACAAAAGTTTCTCTGTAGCTTATTTAATGGTTTCATTATGAGCACTAAGGCTTAGCGCTCTTTAGATCAGCAGCTCAATAACAGGGACTTCAGCAGTATTTGGATTTTCAGAGTCATCTACTGTGTATGTCCTCGCTCTCATCTCTTTTTTTTTCAGTCTTGCTATTGCTTTTTGAAGAACTCTGATCCATAGCGCCTCCTATCTGGCACAGCCTATTGCCTCTACTCTTTTTTCCTCTCCAGTTCTACTTTCCTTCCTCATTTCACCCTCCCATTTTTGGCTCCATCAGCTAAGGTTTCGAGGCACTTTACTCAGTTTCTTTAATAGAAAGTTGTACAACACTGATGAAGAAAATTAATGGGATGTGAGAAAGCCAGTGGCACAGGTTTCTATTGTGGTCAACACTACATTTTTACTACAGTAAGGACAGCAGCATCTGTTCACTATAGAGAAAATGGAAACATGATGACCAAAATCATCCTACAGTTAAAATAAATGCTAATCTTGTCAAAAAAATACCAGACCCAGACAATTTATCCTCAGAAAGTCTAGGAATGCTAAATATTTAAAAGAAACATTAATATCAAATCATAGTCTTCTAAGCTATGCAGCAGCCATGAATTAAAAAAAATGCAAGAATCTTTCAGAAAACTGATGAAAAATAAATAATCTCCCCCACCTAGAATCATCTCAAACATTCCTATATACAACAGATTCCTCCAGGTACTTCTCTTCAGCAGCCAGTCTCACATCATTCTGAGCCACTGAAAGTCAAAGTGCAGCTACTGCCCTGTGAAAGCAGGGAGAAGATGTTTTCACTTTTCCCCATGTCTTGTCTGGAAAGCAGTCATGCCAGAGGGCTGTGCCACAGGCTTTTTCCAGCCAACCAGCCAGACTAAGTAAGACAGAAGACTGGGCCAGGAAGGTACGAGACATTTCCTCGGGAAACTCTGGTGTAACCAGAGGGCGGAGGAACTGACACACAAAGAGCACCTGAGTGCTGGGGTTCTGACAAGAGGGAAAAGTGCTGGAAATTGAGGTACAGGTTGGAAGACAATTAGCTGGAATCTGGAGTGATTATGGGATTGGAGCAGGAGTATTTTGTTTGTTTTGGGCTGGCGTTTTTTACAACTAGGTAATACAATCTGCATTATCCCGGAACCAGAGACAGGAAAATGGGAGTCAGCAGGACAAAGTACGACATATGTAGGTAAAATCCAGCCCAGCCTATTCCCAGGGAAACAAGGAACTTTTCTAGAAGCTTGGTAACTGATGTTAGATGCAGTTCAGTCAGCAGATCCACCTTTCAGAAAGCAGCTATGTATCTCAGTATACTTCCAGCTCTGCTGAAAGGCCTTTCATTATCGTGCCTACTTACATGCTATTAAGAGCAAATAAAACATTATTTTATCTCTGGTTAAGCTAAAGAATAACTTCTAGGGGTTCTCTTGCACAGACATCTTTTATCCAGTTGCTTGCCAGTTAGAAATCATACATAGTATTGGCCTAAATTTATTGTTAAATTGCCTCTGGTCTCATATACCTGTTAAAATACTATTTACAGTGGAGAACTCAAAACCTGAGTTCAGAGAGGAGGGTCATTTAAGAAGCCTTTCAAGGTATTTTAAGAGTTCATTTCTAATCACATTCACTCCTATGCAACGTGGAAGTGGAGAATTGTAGCTCTAAAGGAAACTTACCCACAACTGCTTATGCTCTCTAGTACCTCCACCTTGCAATTTACTACCCATCACTAATCACAAAAATTATTAAAATCAGTATTAAAAAGAACCAAGTAACAGCAAATTTACATTAGATTGCCTATCCTGCTTCTTACTATGTCTGCAGCAGACAAAGGAGAGCCAAGTCGGATATCATTAAGTGGAATTTCTAGGCAGTTTAGGCCCTCATTCTTACACAGGGCTCAGTTTCTACCCCAAGGCGCCCACCACTGCAGCACTTTACAGTGCTGTAACTACAAAAACCATCAGCTTCCCAAACTAACCCAATACACTCTCCCCATTTTGTGGAAAGGGGATAAAAATATTCAAAGCCATCCCCCTCTCTCTCTCTCCTTTCGCACCGTCAACATTCCCAGTACCTCATCCAGAAGAGGCTCAATAGTGTGCCACTCTGTACATTCCACTGATTTCTCCTGCTTTAAGAAGAGCATCTAACAGCAACCCTCCTAAGCTGTCCTCCCCCCATGGGCTTTTTACAGCTACCTTCTTCTCTAGTGCTTTCCTTCTAGTAAGATAGGAACTAAACAAAGACAAAATACAAACTTGTGAAGAAGTATTATGTCAAATACTGCTTCTTGGAAAGGCCATTTAACTTGTCCACAGCACCACATTAGGACCCAAAGCCACCTGCTGCTAGGCATAACTGCATGTCCGCAATATACACCAGCAGTCAGAGCAAGTGTAAAGTCATCTGATACTTCACCAGCATTCTAAAAGGCTTCAAAAAACTGAAGTTATCACTAGCAAAATCATAACATCTACGATTTTGCACCTTTTCCTTACATTAGGTAATCTCATTAAAAATGTCTAATTTTACTCACTATTGCAGTATGTGTCGTATTTTTCTCCTCTCACCAACAGAGTTTTTTGATCAAACACAACACTAAAGCAATGTGGAAAAAAAACTTTATCTGCCCGCAACAGAGCACTCTTCTAAAGATTTTCTGGAAACGTAAACAAATCAAAGGGAACCACTCCTACACCTGATAACAAACCGAGTTACTTCAGTAGAACCCCACAGAACAGCATATGTTGAACACAGTATTACGTGCTTGTCCAACAACTGCAGATGTCACTTTACACTAGAACTTATTTCTCCTCAGCACAGCCACTCCTGATCTGCTTTGGACCTAAGGCCCTCGCTCGCCCACACCTTAATCTGCTGGACAACGCGGGAGCCGCTCGTGGCGGTGAACAGGAACACTGACCAGTCAAGCCTGTTCGCCAACTCTTCTTCCACAGGCGAGTTACGCGTTCCATACCAACACCTGCTGCTACGAGTCCACTCCTCTACGAAACTGCACTCTACGCCAACGAGACCTGCTCTTAGATACAACGAGCTAAGGGACACAGGGCGATGCCCGGCCGAGTCCCGCAGCACAGGGCGGTCCAGAGGGACCTGTCAGCCGAGGGGTCACGGGAGGTTAAGAGCAGCCCTGAGAAGCCCGAGCGGTCTCCCCGGTGTTTTCAACCGCGGCCGCGCCGGACACCGCAGCGCGACGCCGTCCGCAGGGCGGGGAGCAAAGGACGGAGGGTCGGAAGCCGCCGGGCCGGGCAGGGCCCCGCTGGCAGCCGCCCCGCGCTCGGCGCTGCCCGAGCCCGCGGTGCCTCTCGCCTCCCGCGCGGGGCAGCCCCAACGGGCGGCGCCCGCCCCGCCCCTCCCGGCGACAGGTGACGGCCCCACGGGAGCAGACACCCCGCAGCCCCTCAGAGACAGAACAGCCCCGCCAGCCTCCCGCGCCGCGGGGACGGGACTCCCGCGCCCACCGCCTTCGTTCCGCCAGGCAGGGAGAGCCCGGACAGGACCGGACACAGTGGCCCCTCTCGCTCACCCACAGAGGCTCTGCCGCTCGCCTGCGCGGCCCAGGCCCCGCCACCGCCGCCGCCGCTCCCACTACCCCCGGCACAGCCCCATTTACCGCCCGCCCCTCGGGCCGCACATCCGGGCCGCCCCCCGCGGCCAATCGGCGCCCGCCGCTACCGGTACCGCCCCGCGGGGCGGGCGGCGCGGCCGCAGCCGCCACTCACAGCTCGGTACGGGCCCGGACGCGCCGGGGCCGCCCCGGTGCCGTCACTGCGAGAGCGCTGAGGGCCCCGCCCCGCGCGCGGCGATTGGTCCGAGGGTCTGTCCGTCTTGCAGCAGACGGACCAATGGGACCGGGCGGGTGCACCTGCCACTCTCCCAGCTGGCTGACAGAGCCGGGGGTGGAGCTTAGAGAAATGAGCAGTTCTCATTGGCCGGTGGGGCGCGCGGGGACGCACGCCATTGGCCGAGCGGCCGCCTGGGGCGGGGCCCGGGGCTGGTGCGGCACTGCCCGTGTCCGAGCGCAGCCCGGCGGGGCCGCGGGGCGGGCCGAGGGAGGGCCGTGGGCATGCCGGGTTGCCTGGAAGAGCCTGGGCAGGGGCAGGAAAGGCGGAGCTGTGCCGGTGCGATCCGTGACAGCGCGGTGACGCGTTCCCGCACCCGACAGCGAGGGGCAGCGGGACACTGACCGGCCTGCGGTGCGCTGCAGCTCGGTAAACACCGCATGTGTGTGTGCCCGCAGGCATCCACTCAGCCTATCCGGAATTTGCAGCTAACGCTGCCTGTATGAGCCAAAAACTCCAACCTCCTACTAGAGGTGACGTAATGGGCTTTCGTCGCTCTTTCTCGCACGCTACTAAAAATGGACATTTGAAAAACATATTTCAACTTTTTTTTTTTTTTTTTTCCCCACAGAGTCGCAGGATGGGTCAGGTTGGAAGGGATCGTAGTTGGGTCACCTGGTCCAACGTCCCTGCTCAAGCAGAATTACCCAGAGCTCACGACACAGGATTGTCCAGCCAGTTCTGGAATATCCCCAGTGAGGGAGACTCCACAGCCTCTGGCCTCTGTTCAGTGCTTGGGCACTGCACAGCAGAGAACTTGTTGCTCGTGTCCAGGTGGAGCTTCCTGGGCATCAGGTTGTGCCTGTTCCCCTTGTCCCGTTGCCTGTCCCTGCTCCGAGCCCTCCCTGCACACACGGACAGACAGGGATGCGGGCCCCTCTCAGCCACCTCTTCTCAAGGCTGAACGGCCCCCTCAGCCTTTCCGAGTAAGAGAGATGCTCCAGTCTCTTCACCATCTTTGTTGGATGGACCCTCTCCAGGAGCTCCACGACTCTCTTGTGCTGAGGAGCCCAGAACCGGACACAGTACCCCAGATGTGCCTCAGCGGGGCTGAGCAGAAGGGCAGGATCACCCCCCTGATGTGCTGGCAATGATCTTCCTAATGAACCCCAGCATCTCACTGGCTTTATTGGCCACAAGAGTACACTTGCTGGCACACTTTAAAACCTCCTTTTAGAATTAATAATACTAGTTTCTTATACCATTGCTGAGCAAGTACATACACACAGTGTAAATTTATATTAACAATACATACACACATATACAAACAAAATCTACCTCTAAAATCTGCTGAAGAAGGAAAAAAAGAAGAAACCGCAGGCATTAGTTTTTATTTCTAATTAGACTTTTTCTGAGCTCTGTAGAACAATTACAGAAGTGTCATACCAAAACTGAAGTAATCTGTCAAGGTTTGGAAGGTGACAACAAAATCTATGCTATCTCAAATATAAAAATTACAGAGAATTTTAAAAATCAATGCATGTAGAGTGGATTTATTTTTGTTCCTAAGCTATGAGCAAAAGTATCATGCTAAGGTTATCACTTTGTCTCAATCATTGTAACCTTCTCCTATCCTCTGTCCTCAAAATGCCACTTTAAAGTCTTCAGTCAGTTAGTAACGTTATTATTCTGGCTAAACCACTGTCTCGAGTTTCTAAAACCCTTTGGCAATTTCCTGTTCTTCTGAGTTTCAAATTCAAGCTCTTTGCCTGCACCACTCAAGTGCTGCACGACTTCCCTTTAGGCTCATATCCTGAATTACCTGCCTTCCACTGCTACACGCAGCAGGAGCAGTCACTTGTTGCCTCCTTTTTTTCTTTATCTCTTTCCTACTATTTTCTTTTTCCTGCTCTCAATCTGTTCCCACCAACTCTCCTTTGAAGACTGTGTTTCCAGAAATCTTTTTTACATGGTTACTTCCATCAGTGGGCTTTTCAGACCTAACCATTCCTCAAAGTGTCTTGCCTGTATAAGGTCCTGACCTTGCTGAGAAATGAAAGGTGATAATGAAATCCTCCCTTACATGCTATACAGATGTCATAGATCTTACTCTGCAAAATTCTGTTGCTTCAACATTTTGGAGCTGATGTATATGGTTCAGGTTGTTGCAAAACTATATTACAATGGGAATAACATTTTGACTTTGATAAAGGATTGTGAGGAATACTTTTATCAGGCCTTTGAACACAACATTGTTAATTCTCCAAACCCCACTATAGTCCCAAGTTTCCTATTTTGCTAACAAGAGGAATAATACATTTACAAGAAAAAGCTTTTGTCTAATAAATTTTCTTAAATGCTTTTTAGATTCCCTTCCTAGTCATACCAAATATGAAATAATTCTACTTAATAAATCTTTGTATTTTGACCAGTATAAGAGATTAATCAAGCCTAGAAGGCTTTTTTATATATTATTTAATCTCATGAAAGATTTCTTTCACTATGGTTGGTACCTGTAGCAAACATTTTATGAATTCTGAAGTCTTTTCCAACCTAATTCTTTCTGTGATTTTTAAATAACCTTTAGATACCGTTTTTCCTACTTTTAGATACTCTCAGTTTCACCCAGAATTCTAAATACTGTGAGGAGTTTTTCCACAATATCTGTGATCATACCCCAAAGCCATACATACTCATAATCCAAACCCCAAAATTGCCAAGCACCCTCCTGTGCCTTTGTGGAAGAAGGAAGGGTGCGATGGCCGTTTCGTTTAAGGCATGATCAATGTGATGCTTACTTGTTCAGTGTGGGAAGCCTCTGGATGGTTCTGAATGCACCGGAATTTCCACTTGTGGTGGCTGTGGTTTTGAGAAGGAATATGAGCTAAAAAGACACGAGGAAAGTGAAAGTGTGTAATTAGCTCAGGCTCGGCACCACTAGATGGTGTCCTGCAGCTGCTCTAGTCACACATCGCAATCCACGGGCAGGTGAGGGACAGGAACACCTTAACAGGAACACGCTGTGCTGCAGGACAAACAGAAATGATCGCGCCTAATGCTCCTGCTCACCTCCCACTCAAGTCCCCAGTAGTTCTATAGGGAGGCTGATAAAGAATTTTGACAAATAACCTACATAACCACACAAACCTACATAACCTTATTTGATAGCTACTGATATTAACATGACTTTCCTAAAAATGCAAAGGTGAAAGATAGCATTTTCTTTTTTTCAAAGCTAAAAAACAGAATTTAAACATAATTTAAAACCAGAACCCCTATCTTTTTTTTTTTTGGTACTTTGAAGCGCAATTCCTTTGTGATTTGTATTCTACAAGAACATACTATCAGCACTTTATAAAGCAATCTAAGTAAAAATAAAACCAGTCAAGTAAACAATTTAGATTTTTGTTTTCTTTTTTGCCTTGGTGAAAATGGTGTATTATCTCATAAAGAGATTGTTTTAAATTTCTCCATACTAATCTCTATTTGCATAATTGCTGATAACAAGGCATATCCTTTCAGTAAACCAAGAGAGAGAAATTATCCTATCTCTAAAATATGTTGACAAAGCGACAAAAGTATTCAAAAATGTGTGTTTTCAATTTAAATGTATCTACGAAGCAGTGCAAATACATCTATGAAGCAGTGAATGGAAGGAGGTCATTCACAGTGCACAGCAATGAAAGTTATCTGTAAGGAGGAGAGATCAGGTCTCAGTTCTCTCCTCCTTCTGAAGGACAATAGTGCAAGCAATCATTGAACCAACTGTTTGGAACAGATGCCCGCTGGTAAGGCTGCAGCTATTGCATTGGTCTGACTGACCCTTCAATGGAAATGCCAGCTACAGGCCAGAGGGGGATTTGCTTTGGGAAGGTTTTCCTGTAACTTACTGCCTGAAATGTGAATTCCCACACAGGCCTTCATGGTTTGACAGAAAATGCTGCCCAGATTCCTATTACCTGTGCTGGGGCTTGAGCTGCTTTGCCACATTGACCTGTTTGGATTTGAAATTAAGTTAACAAAATGTAAGAAAAAAAAGATCCAAATTAAAAAAGATTAATTAGAAGCCCATTTATATTAGGAACACTATTGGAAACTAATAGCAAATCAAACACAAACCCCTCTTATAGTTTACCCCAACAATGTGATGTTCCTCTATTTTCTTAAAAAGAAGCATTAAGATGGAAACTTTTTCTAATAGTAGTGTTGGTTCACGATGATGTACTTATTTTTCCTGTTTTCTTTTTTTATTGCAATGGAATTGCTGGCATGAATGCAGCTATAGCTGCACCAATATAAAAATGCTTTTCACTGTGTATTTATTTTCCCTGAGGAAGAGGTAAGATGGAACAGCACTAACTGCTGACTAAATTTGTCATTTAGTTCTTAGAGTAGAATCACAGGACCTACTGTTGGTCTCTGCTCAGTCAGCAGCAAACTGTTATAACAGACGGACGAAATATTAAATTTATTTATTTCCCCTCCTGTCTTCCTAGACTCACTTAATATCAAAAGAATACATTTGTGTGTAATATTCAGACACTTCTGTATTTGCATGGCTGTCAGTGTGTTTCACAACAGAAGAGATTGACTGCACTAATGGTTCCTGGATAGCAGAAGCTCCTATCAATGACTAAACGAGGTGGGGACATTTTAATTAAAAGATAAAAGTCAGCACGATTATTAAAGAGACCTACTGAGAGCGGGAACCTGGGAGTAGCCCAGGCTCCACACGACAAGCCGGAGTCCCAAAAAGAAGCAGTGTAACACACTGAGTGCTCCCTGGGACACCGAGCTCCTCGGGAGGACCCAGGGGGAGCCCCGGCACAGCCTTTATACCCTTCACCAGTCCATGGTTGGTCCAACCAGTTCCTCCCTCAGTGGCTCGTATCTAGGGGTCCAGTTGGCTCGTCGTGGTCAAGCCCATCTTAGGGACGTCGAGTGGTTGGTCCATCTCTTGTCCAATTATGTTTTAAGGCATTGATCTCACATGCATGATGTCACCTCACAGAACATTCTGGACAGCTCTCCCTCTTTCCACCAGCTCATTGCACGTTCCCCATTTACACTCCCACCTAGTGCTTACACCAAAACATTCCCATTGCACAAACTAGCAAGACCCCAACTTCTTAATTAAATTGCAGTTCATTAACCCCAATATTAATTAACAACACCCCAGAACATCAATTTCATTTATAACAAACTACTAATTAGAGATCAGATCATAACCTTCAAACTACATGTCAACATGTCCAACACAGTGGAAAAAATATATTAAACATTTAAATCTGAATGTATTTCAGATTCCTTAATTTATTAATTAGAAACCTCAGTTACTGTGAGTCCAACTGAGCAGAATTCAGAACCATGAAACTTGCAAAACTGACTTACGGTACTCCTTTTATACCTTTGTATTTGCTTACCTAATAGCTCTTATTTAAATGGTGAGAATTACAGTTCTAAGGTGAATTTTGATTCTGCACAGTATGATTTTGAAAGTAATTTCCGATTATGAGGAGAGAAAGGACTATTTTATCACTATTTTTTTAAAGAAGTTGAACACTTGAGTCTGACTAGAGGTTTATAGTGTCAGAACAAATCCCAAAGGAAGACTTAGATCCCAACTGCACTGGTTTCCTACTTATGGGAAGAGTTGCTTGTAGGTAAAACATCCCAGGGAAGACAGCTGGATGAGAAGCACTCAATTTGTTAGTCACACATTTTGAAAATATGTTCCTTAGCTATCAAAATAATACAAATCCTATTTGTAAAAGCTTAAAACTACATATCCATACAACTTATTTGTAATAAAGACATTTCCAGGATAAAAGCCATTATATTTAATTCCTACCATTGAATGTCTACTGATGAATTAAAATTCCTCTTTTTAGAATTTTCACAGCCATTCATTGAGAACTTCTTATAAGGTTTTGATCTGATTAACTGGACTTACAACTGTAATTAATATTTCCTTATAAATAAGTTTGTTTTTTTCTCAATATCTTTCTTACATAGAACATTTTGAACGATAATAACGTAGAACATACTTTTAAACAAATATGTATGTTATCCCACAGTCTCAAGGATAGCTAAGATTACAGAGTAATCAGAGCAAAGAATCTTTTTGAAAAATCAGTTTTTCAGAGAATAGTCATTAAAGTGCATCTGTGTGAGACAACTTTGGCAAATCAGCGAACACAGTCCATGTAAACAAGCTTTGATCAGCAGTTTCCACAATATCATTATGAACTCCAGTTTTTGCTGTAATGGTATGATATGATGAGTGAAAGGCAGACCAAAACCAATTCATAATTTTCAGATGGAAAAATCACAGTTAATTTGTTGACTGAAAAATAACTACATAATTTCAGAGATGATGAGACATAATAAAGTAGGAATATTTCTTTTCTCCACTCAGACCTTGAGCCATATTTCTACACAAAAGTCACTTTCCTCCTTTCATCTTCTTATTACTTTCCTGGTAAAGTGACATATTAAGCAGGTATGTAAGTGGTTGGTAATTTTAAAAAGCAGAATATTTAAAAAACTTAGTGGATGACTGATCAAAGAACTGAATATGAAGAGTAAAGACTGGGGAGAGAGAAGGTGAATATGCAAAGGAAGCTTTCACATTCAGTGGGGATCAGCTATGAAAAGCTACCAAGGATTGTAGCTCAGCTAATAAAGCTCCGAGCAGAGATGGTGTTGGGCCTAAATGAAAGGCTGTCCCTGAGCAGCACCTTCGAGCCCACACTTACAGCCCATGCCACAACATCCTGTCTCTAGGACTGCTCCGCTCCTCAGTGATCCAGTCCCCATTTCCTGCTGCCCTGCCATGCAGTATAACGTTGGTGACCTTGGTGTTCCAATAAAGGAAAAGCTTGTGAGAAAGACATTTTCTCCTCCCTCCATCTCTCCAGACAGAAACTGTAGCTGATGCTGCTGACTCAGAGTTTATAACTGGGAGCAGAGAAATTCTCTTTGCAAACATAAAGGGCTGAATAGAAACTCAGAAACACCCCTCTCCCTTACACACAATTTTTTTCCCAGTTCTATATTCTACATGTACATTTCTGGCTCAAACTAATCAGTATAGTAGATAGTATATATCCACCAGCTCAGCATCTTCCACAGGCTGCCCATCTAGCATGGTCTCCTTTCAGTGGAAACAGGCAGATAGGAGCTGGTTATGTCTCAGATTTGTTCTCAAATTTTTAGGCAACACAAGTTGGGTAGTGCAGGAAAACAGAGTCACTTTTGGGCTCCACTGCAAATGGATCCCTTCAATGAGCAGGAGAGGAGAAAGAACACTGAGATTACTATCTTGGAAATGCAATTGGACTCAGGATCTGGCTATCCATTTATAGCTCAAGAACCTCAGAAAAATGAACACTGGGCGATGGAAAATCAAGTATTTGCTCAGTAGGGAGCAATTTCAAGTCAAATGAGGTTACTGTGAGCTTCTACTGCGTCATGGCCAGGATATGGGAGCCTCAGTCTGCCTCCCAGTTTGGACTATTCACAACCAATTTGACTAGTCACAAAATAATGTTTTAGGGACATTACAGACCAATTTAAAAAATCAACAAAAGTCCTGTTAACTTCAACAAGATTTCATTTGAAATATTTCATCTATGAATAAGAACTTATATTGGCAAAAAACCTCTTCAATAGAACATCTCTGTCTCCATCTGTTTCAAGTGGTTTATTTTTCACCTGAGTTTTGGGATCTTTTCTATGCAATCTGCAACCTTTTCTTTGTAAGTTAGTGTAAGTTTGTATCTCCCATTCAGTTCTATTTCCTCTAAGTAATAATTTAATTCAATCTTATCTTCTATAGGTTTGTCCATTACTAAATCCACAAGAGGTTGGGAGGTCTAATTTTTCTCCCTTTTTAAGGGACACAAGTAGTGTCCACAGTTTTGAAGTCTGATTTGGCTGTTTGTGGTTTTATTACACAGCATTTAATTCTAAAAAGCAACAGTGTGAACTGACATTAGACTCAAGCTGATCTTTCCAAACATCATGAGAATTCCTCTGTCAAACAAAACTTTCATCTTAATTATCCTTAATAATTTCCACTTTGCAAACATAAGGTCCCTTAATGCCTTTGGAAAATGAAGATTATGAGAAAGAGACTATGAAAAGGTAAACATGTCTCATTTTGCAGAATTTTAAACACCTTCTTTCAGATAGTGAATCTAATGTTAATTAATAGCAGGGCATAATATTAGATTTCTCTCTTTTATGAAAATCCTGGGTAGAATGTTCCCTAGTGCAGCATTTGCTGTGTTATGTTATGTACTGGTTCAAATTTAAATCCAAGAATATTGCTGAAAAATTTCAAGTAACTTATTCAATAGTCAAGCAAAGAACTACTGTCACAATTTAATTAATTTTCATTATTTAATTACAGACTGTGTAATTCTAAATTGTTATTTTCAGTCCCTCTGAAATCCTGCTCACCAAAGCTTTGAATATAGGCATAGGGTTTAACTATTTGAGTTGGACAGAAATTCCCCATTTTCTTTGATTTATGACCCCTCAGTGTGTGTATGCACAAGTCTGTGTTTGTAAATGCACAGAGTGCTAATTCAAACACATCAATACTTTTCTTAAGTAATTATGGCAGCTGCACACCAAGCTAAGCATTGTATTCTTAGAAAAACTAATATTACTGTTACTACTGCAATACATAATTCAATATGGCAGTTTGTCTGAAACTAAGATATCTCTACAAAACATATAGGCAATATTTGTGTTTTCAAACTGTTGCTACTTCCTCTTGTAAATTGCATAAGGATGCTCTTGGAAAGGAACCTGCAATGGAGTGTGTACAGAAAAGAGAACATGAGCCAACATCCAGACAACAGCAACATGGCAGCTGTACTTCCATGTGGGAAAACCAACACCCACACAATTGTCATCATTTCTTCCAAATATTCATTACATTTCTAGAACAAAATCAGCCACCATGACAAACATATTTAGAATTAAAATATTTTTAATATTAGAGATTAGGAAGGATCAAAACTCACCATAAGGACGAGAAAATTAAACTCTCTTTCCTCTCTGTTTTTCTCTGTGTGTTTTTGTGATTAATCTTAAATCAGAAATTTTTTTCAAAGCAATCTTCAGGTCGTGTTGTTGAAGTTTCTGTGGCTGGCCTCTTTGGAAATTTGGTTTAAATACTTTTATTTAGCAGCAAATATTTTGAATCTCCTCCTATTGACTAAAATATTATGGCCTAAAATTAGCTCCACCCCCCCCAAAAAAAAAGAGAAGCAACCAAAAATACTCATCACAAAACAACAGAGCAACAAAAACACCAAAAAGCCCCAGAAACAAAAAAATCCCCAAACCCCAGAAACAAACAAACAAACCACCAACAAACAAACAACCCCTCCACACACACATATGATGAAGCAAAATGAAATTCTTTACAAATGGTAATGCAGATTAATAATTTGATTTCACTGTAAAATTATTTCCTACCAAATGATGAAAAAAGATAATTTTATATATTTATACCCTTTATATAAAAAGATTTTGTAAGTCATATGGCTCTTCTGCATCCTTGAATTACAGAAAGCATGAGTTTGGAATGGTCCTCTGGAGATTGTCTGGTCCAATTCCCCTGCTCAGCAGCAGGGCTGTCTGCAGCAGATTGCTCAGGACCACATCCACCTGTGGTTTCAATATCTCCAAATATTGAGAGACACTAAAACCTTTCTAAACAACCTGGTCACTACTTGACTTCCTTCACAAAATCTCAAGCTTTATGACCTGTCTGTACAGGCTGCTGGGTATTAATAACAACAGCTGGTCTGCAGTGAACAGCTGTTTGGGGCAGAACACTGTATGAAAGCAAAGGTAAATTATGGAAGAGGACAGGATGAGAAACTGTATTCTACAGAGAAAAAATACTGTGTAAAGTGTAACATATATGCAGATTGGTGAAAAGATCTTTAGTTGACTCAAACTTAAGAAAAAACCCCTCATCTCCCTTTTCTACTCACTAGATCTCTAAGCAGAGATGTTTAAAAAGCTGTAGGATAGGGGGGTGTTTTTACAAATTTCCTTTGCTGAATATTTCGTTATTCAGGAAGGATAATGAGAGTTCTGAGTTTGAATGAATCTGCACTGGTATGGGGAATGCTGAAGGGGAGCATGCAAGGTCATTCATGAGGCAGAAGCAGCCTAGGCAAGCCATGTTGTGGCACCTAGCTGGAGTATGTTTCTGATACCTACAGCCCACGTGGCATGGCTGGGTGTCTGAATGCATAGTCCAGCTGAACTCCACTGCACACACTGTCAGATCTAGAATGTTTTATATCATGGGTTGATAAAGACCTAATACATTTTTCCCTAGCAAGTAAGTTATAAGCATATTTAGATAATAGAAATGTTTAATCCATTCACAGTGGTAAATAATCACCAAGATATGTAGCCAAAAGATGATCACAGCTGATTTACAGATATGCTCAAAAATTCCAAACCAAATACTAAATTAAAAAAAGAAATGCAGCTCTTTCTTGTAATTAAAAAAACCCAAGCAAAACAGAACTAAAAAGCCTCAGTCTTAGCTGCCCATTACAACAGCTATGCCTCCTAGCCCCCTGAAAAAGAGGTCAACTTTATAGAAAACATTGCTTAGATAACTGATGTCATTACTTACCTGTGATAAAAGCAAAGAGCCCTGTGCACATAGAAAGCTGGTGGAGAGACCAGGGATATGTTAAGGGATGTGTTAATTTAGCTAAAAACTACTGAGAAAGAACTCAATTACAAGACAATAAAAAAGAACAAAAATTCTGGGAGATAGATATCTTTAATCTAGTGTGGAAAGCCATAACAAGAACCAATTTTGAATAAGACATTCAATAAATATTTTAATAGCAAGAGTGATTAACCACTTTAGCTACTGAATGGAGTTATATCTCTTGATTTCTACAAAGTGAGTTTGAGAATCTCACAGTATAATTTTTTTTTAATCTTGCTACTGGGTTCAGTATCACATTGACTGGATGAACTGCAATGACCTACCAGAAGGACTGGAGGTGACTTACTACTCCTTTTTGGGGCTTCTGTGAATTATTGGGCTCCCCATTAACTGTCCCAATGTTAATATTGCAGATAATCACTCTCTATATCTGAAAGACTTTTAGATTGAGTTGATACAGATAAAAATGTATGCTCAAGTTCAACAGCTTTAAAGCATTAGCCCTTCCTCTGGCCTACCAACAGAGTCCCAGTTAGGCTCAGTGCAGGACTTTGAATAAAAATAGGAAAGCTGAACATAAACATAGTCTCTCATATGGAATTTTAGGCTAGTTTTTAATTTTCTGTAAAAGAAACATTAAGCACTTGCTATTTGGAATACATTTAAATATGAAGTATTTTAGGCTCCTAACGAGAACGCCACTGAGGTGGAATCACCCTGAAAGTATTGGATGGTAATTATTATCACATGGCAGTGACTGATTTATTAACTGTGCAGTGAAGGAGCCAAGGTTTGTGTTACAGGGATAGAGTCCTCATTTTTACTTCCACCATCCGTCATAATAGAATCTACTGGAAAATGGAGTACAAATCATTCAGGAATTTACAACAGTCAGTTGAGCTAGTTCTGTGCTATATCATTTCTGGAAGTGAATGCCTTTGTTTTGCACCCTAAGGGCTGCTCATATGCATAAATAGCCCCCCTTTTTCTGTTTCTGAATCACAGTGTCCAGCCAATACAAAAAAGATTATGAGGTATGAAAACTGCACATATCTCCACCACAGAACAATAACAAGATCTATACTTTGATTTCCTGGGAAATAAAAATTGTAGCTATACTTCCTGTCAGCCCATTCCTTTGAACGTGTTCTCTCCATAATTTGGATTTTGAATCAAGTTTAAATGGCAGTTAAAAATCGTATGTGGCAGTACACAATGAAATTTAGCTTGACAGCCTGGACATCAAAACTAAAAATAAATGACTTCACATCCAAATAATAAGTAATAACAATGTTAGCCTGCATAAGAATAGCAGGACTGGATTCAAATACAATATTAATTTTAGGGATATGAGTGACTAGGGAGAGACAGAGGCAAAGAAACAAATCCTTCATATAGCAATAGTCTCTTCTTATCCCCCAGGCAACTGGCTGCCTTTCACCTCGGCGGCGGAGCAATTATGTGGCATAATGACTGCAGTGCAAATAAGCAGAGAGATTTTATTAAACCAAATGAGCAAATCATCTGCGTATTATTGCGATTTGATTGACAGTGACAAGTGTCGAGCAGACACGGATGTGAATATGATAAAGAAGCTTGCAGGAAAGCTCTTGATAATGTTACTCTTGATAAAGTTGCTCTGCAAACCTCTCTAAGTAAATAAAGGGGAAAGAATATGATGCATATTAATTCGCATAGTTTGCAACCTGCCACAGGACTAGAGGAAAAGTTGCAATAGGTTCAGCACATGGCATTTCATATGAATTCTAAAATTGCATTTATGAGTCTCATAGACTTTACAATAATATATTAATATTAAAAGTAAAGGTCATTCCACATAACAGTTAAGCTGCCTGAGCTTCAACCTTTATATCAATAGCAGACTTGGGCTGGGTGCACGAGGAGGAGGAAAACAAGTGGAATGATCTGAATAAATGTAAAATGTTACTTAGAAAGATTTCTGCCTTTTGCTGGGATGTCCATTTAGACATTTGTACTTCCAGTGGACAATTACATTTCTGACAGGCCTGCCATCAGAATGAGTAAATCAATACCTTTCATATGGCAATGTGATCCATTGGCATGGGCCTTCAGGCCTCCAGGTAAGCCACTCTCACATTAATGACTGCCTTATGACATCATAGCTGCACACAGTCCAAAGTTGCACATCAGTGCAGGCAGCATGGAACTTTGGATAATCACTTTTGGCACATGGAATGATTTAACCAGGGTGACTGGGAAGCTTTGACAGCAACACCCATGGAAGAAAAGCAGTGGGGATAAAATCTCCTGTGCTGCGGTGGCACTAGCATCATGAATAAATTTGGGCTTACAAGTTGAAATTGTTTTAGGGGATAAACCATGTGATAAATAGTTCTCTTTCCTCCACTCCTTCATATTTTTTATTACTTTAAATTTGAATGTAACAAGCCACAGCATTATGCCACACTTCAGTGAACATTCTTTTGCCATCAAGTACCATCAAGATAAAGATTTCCACTCTTTGAAAAAGAATCATAACTGAGAGAAAATGTTTTTGTCATATGAAGTACACTGTAAAATGTGGAAAGCATTTTTGATTTATGTTGTAATAGTGATTTGAATATCTATTTGGACATATTTCAGAGAGACCAGCTTTGCAAGGTTCTGCACAGCCTGAGCTGATTCTTGTGCTGTGCTTTAACTGTGCAAGTAAACTTCAGGTTTCAAGAGCTGACATGCTCAGAATAACTAAAGCTTGATAAAAAAGACTTAAAGTCTCTATAACTTACTTACATTTTCCAGGATGTGAGCCCTCCAGCTCTAGTGAGCCATCCAAGGGGTATGAACTGAGCAAAAAAATTAAAATGTAGAAAAAAATATTAAGGACCAAATCGACTTGCTGTATTATTTGTTATAATTTGTTTTATAATCCATATTTTACAATAAAAATTACTTACACAAATGTTATAATTTATTGTTTAACTGATGACCTTATTTCTACAAAAAGGAACTAAAGGATTCAGTAAAACAAGTTACCAACCTAGTCCAGTTATAGGAAATTAATTAGTAATTTTTTGTTCATATGAAAATCAGAGTCAAATTTCATACACTTGAGGGATTTTCAGAGGTTTGAAACAGAATGTAAAAAAGATAGACAATGCTATCTGCACACCAGGAAAAAACTGTTAGCACAAGAATTTCCTATTTTTTAACATTGTTATTTCTGAGTTTGGGGCTTTTTTTAATACTTTGAATATAATTTTTAACTTTTTTTCTTTTTGATAAACATTTAAGAAATATCACAACCTAGACAATTTCAGAGTGCCTGATATTCTTCAAATTAGCACCCAGTTTGATGCACTCTGGTCTTTAAATAGGAAAGTAAATACTCTGGTTACCATATCTTGATCATCTTCAAAACCTAATCCCTGATATGCAGCATTTTTTACCATAAAGCAGTTAAAGAAGTATCTAAGTTAATTGAACCATTAAGTAAGTCTAACACATTTAATCCTAAAACTAAACTTTTCCTATAGAATAAAGTCTGAGATTGTACAATGAAATTGATTTTTAGAGTTTAAGTTTTAAATATGAAGTAAATTATTTGATATTTAAACTAAATGTTTACTACATAAAACAATTTTAGGAGTTATCCTAAAGTACTTGTGAGCCTTCTGGTGTAAATTATAGTCATATCACTGCTGTCACTTCCAAAACAGTGCACGTTAGGTTCTAAAATGCACAATTTCTTCTTAGAGAAAGAGATCTTTTAAAAGACAATTTAGAACCTAAAGCCATTAGAAAGAAAAATAGTAATTATGTATTCAAAGTTATCTGACACAGTGATGTTTGCTGAGACTACAGAGACTGGATTTGAGAACACTGTTATTTTTTTGTTCATTTTACTGAGATGCTGCTAATTGCATGCCAAAAAAAATACTTAAAGTTATTATAGAATATTAAAGCATGGAAATTTATTAAAACATCATACTAGTATGTTCTCCTGTTGCCACTCCAATGTGGAGAGAAATTAAGCTGGAGTGCTAAACATTTTCAAGGTTTTGCCAATCTTTGCAAAAAAACAAATTAGTATAAAATTGAAGGCTTTTGTACTTGTATTTTGTTACTTCTATAATACTTTAAATAGAACTCCATTTGTTCAGAGTGGTGAAGCACCTTCCACTTTTAGTGTATGGCTGGATCTGCACATGTCCCTCCTTAACCTTCAGGCATCTTTAACATTGTCAGTGAAATGCTGGGTGTGCACATCTTCAGTTGAAGATTTAAGTAATGCACACACAACACTCTCATTTTTCTGAAAATTTAGAAAGGAAAAGTTCCCAAAGTTTTTACAATCAGAAAAATAGGACCAAGAGGATGAGTGTATTTTATATATGTCTGACTTTTGTGTGAAAATATTATGATCCCCTGAAATAAATGCAGAATGCCTGTGATTATAGTGGAAAACTGAACATTTTGCAGAAGGAAACACAAATCTGTTCACTGTGAGGAAACAATTAAATTTCATTTCAAAAAATCATATGTCTGAATATTCTATGCAAAATGAGTATGGATAGGCAAGTGTGTAAATTAAGCAAAACCAGACCTTAACCTCGTCACAATTGCTGGGCTGCTTTTGGTGGTGTGCAAGTGAAAGGCACTCCTTGGGGGATACAGTCTTCATTGCTTGCTTTTGTGGAGCCAGAACTGATTCTAAAGTGTAGTAAGGTTGACCCTCCTGGAAGGAAAGGAAAGAAAAAAATTCAATCAACCAAACAGAAGACAAAATTTAGACCATAATCTGAGAGACTCAAATCCTTGAAGAGTGCAGCCAGTAGTGTTCAATGACTTCACTTTCTTTGTATCATTAAAATCTTATCTATCATACTATTTTAGCACAAAATTTAATAGGAACAAAAATTTTCAAGGACTGGAAAAAAAATATTTACAAAGCTAAAATATAAACATGAAAAACATTTAGTATTTATTTTATAAATATATTACCTCTTAATTATTTTCAGGGATCCTTTGAGGGAGATAACCAGATGTTATAATAACCACTATCATAATTTTACCCTAAAATAATACTTTAAACCAGAATTGCAACCTATGCAATGTTTAAATAGTCATGTCAAGCCTAATTAAGTTTTTATTAAATGTCAAACACATTTTCGGAGGGTCCTTTTTTTTTAAAAAAAAAAAATTAAACTCATTTGCTTAAGAAGTAATTATAACTAGAGACTTACCTTAAGAAAACACTAACATTAGTGTTAATTTTCACTCTTTCTATTCCCTCAATTAGTTAAGGAAGTATTTATATACATATTGAAGAGTAGGCATGTGCCAAATGTAATTTCAAATGCCTACTCTTCAGAAAATCTGGAGGATATGAGCAATTGAAGGCTAAACCAAAATGTTATTTGCTATACATCAAATTCATGGCTCTAGAGATAAAAAGTGCAGATCCCTGCACATCTCCATAAATGTACAGCAAAAGCCAACCACAACTTGCCAATGCATCTGGCCCCAGATCCTTAATATTTTATTTAGGCAAAAACTTTGATTGTTCTGGAGTTCTTGCAAATCTTACTGAGAATCCCAAGAAATCAGTGCAGTATTATTGGCCTTTGTTATTGCTGTTAATAAAATTGACTGTGCTAGGTTGCATCCAAAATAATTTTAATAAAAAAGTCTGAAGGAAAGTGTAGTGAGAAAAGAAGTGCTGAATTGTTGTTAGAGCAAGCTACATGTTGAACTGGACCTGGCCACGAAATCCTGCCTGGATTTAGTTTCTCTGGTAACAGCAAAGCAGCATTTGACAGAGTTCTAACAGTAGATGGGAGAACTTGGCTACTGTTATGTAGGTAAGATAATTAGATACCAAAGTATATTTTGAATGGCCTTTCTTACCATGCAGGCTGAGACTGTTCTCACTCGCAGTTTGTGGACTAATCTTGATCACAAGAAGATGGAAATATGAATACATTTCAAGTCATTTATGCATCACACTATTCAAGCTTAGGATCACATGCTATCAGTCATAATCTGCCTTATAATGACAGTCTGTCACCTTGCTATATTCATTGTGAGAACTAAGAATTATGTCTATAATAACAAAAAAATTGCCATTGAAAAAATAACATAGAAGCAGTCAAACAAAATCTTCCACTGCACTTCAGAAATAATGAGATATTAGAGGAGGCACTGACAGGAATCCCTCTGTGGGGAGGATCACAGTATTTTTTAAAGTAGGCAACAATTTAGGATTAAAATAAAAACACTAAACAAAAATCAGTTAAATTACACTTTAGGCAAGTATTGTTCATCTGTTTTGTGAACTGTAGCCCCACCTCAGCTCCAGAGAGTTCAGTACTATCTCTAATGATGATAAGTCATTATTAGTTTCTGTTTTCCATGAAAAACTGGAAAAAAAAGAGAAGTGCTGGGTCAGGAGTTCCCCGTTAGCTTGTGGTGTAAAGGGATGTCACCTTCTGGGTATCCCATTCTTCCCTCATCCCATGTGACCTGTGAGTGTACGAGCTCTGACAGGATCCCTGCCCGAGGAGAGGTGGGATGGCTGCAGGCAGCACAAACCTGAGAGCAGCACAGCCCTTCTAGCTGGGCTGCAGAGTCCCAGGGATGGCTGGAAGGAAGAGCACCTTGCCCAAACAGCCAATTCAGAGGTCACAGACCATTTGTAAACCAAATGCAACTGGAGTACACCCTGCACAACACAGAACAGTTCATACAACTAAAGGCAATCATAAAACAAACCATCGGGTTTTCTCTCAATGCTTTCATCCTTCCCAATTAAAATACCTTTAATGTAAGAATCATCATTTAAAGAAAAACCCCTAAACCATAACCAAATACATTAGTGGCTCTCCTAGAACCTATAATTTATTTTGGTACATCCTGTGATACTGACACTATTGAACTTCAATTGGCATGAGATTTTTCTATATTATTATTTTTGAATTGAAAATACAAGGTTATTACACAGAGCTTTTGATAAAGTAGGAAAGCCAAGAACTCAACTGCACAAAATATAAACCATAACTACCTCTTTGGAAAATTAAATTGTGAATATTTGGGAAAAAGCTAGGGAAACAAAGGGATAGATACGTGGCTTGAAGTTTCATTATAAAGTACAGAGTCCTAGAATGGACACTCACTACCAGTATTCTACCTCCAGGGGAAAAAAAAAAAAAAAAAAAAAAGGCTATTTTGAGATAGGAGAAATATAAAAAGGTAAAGTGATTGTGTCTCTCAGATTGTGAATCTCAGCATTGCCCTTGTATCCATCTGGGACACAGGTAGGATCCATGCTATGTCTCTCAGCCACAGTCATTCTCCTTGCTCCACCCAATAAACTCCTTCACAAGTTGTCCAGATTGTGGGATGACAACTTAGACAAGCAAATCCTGTTTAGATAATTCCATGTCAACATACTAAACTCGTGTTCTGAACCAAAAACCCCTAACTATTACCAGTAATATCTCAAAAGAACTGAAGTAGGTGGTTGACAATAACAGTAAAAGGGTGTTGGAGTTTTTTTTCTTCCTTTAATTCAAACCCTCAGCTGGAGGAAAATATGCCTCCAAACCAATGAACATGCAAGCCTACTAAGCCCAGCATATGCTTAGCCAGTGGATGCTTTTCTGTTGCTCAGGGTGGCACCAGAAGTTACATGTTGTATTTTTCATCCTCTGCAGTGGTAATTTCTTGGTCATTTACCTCCTCAATAATAATGTTTAGCTGAGTAAAATAATGCTTTAGGCTTTAAGTCTTAAAGGTTCTTCCCCCTTTGCCCCCCTCAGCAGGATGACTGATTTCAGCCCTTTAGAAAAATAAGCTTACTTATGAGACATTAGTGGCATTATTGCCTCCTTTAATATTCGTGACAGTCTCCAGCAAATGTATCACAAGTTGGCATTTATTAGTGCTAGGCACAAGTAAGGGGCATGTTATTTGATTTGAATAACAGCTTGGAGCTACAGTTTGAGTCCAGAAATATATTAGTCAGAAACAATCTCATTTAATAACACAGAAACTAATAAAAGAAAAGTATTCCAACTGATTCAAAATTGAATTTATGAATATTGCTTAGCAGGATTAATGATCAAAAACTGAACCTGTTTGTCATGTTATAACAGACTTTTCGATTTAAATGCAAAACTAGAAGTCAATGGGTCCAATGGATTGTATATTGCTTTGAAGAAAACCAGTTCATTTTACACATAAGCTTTGAAATTGGCAATAAACTTTAATTACAGGGTCAGATAATCAAATTATAATCAAATAGCCTCACATAAAGTCTGTGTTTGAAATTAATGAGATACAATTCTACTAGTCTGTAATATTGTACCTCTGAAACTTACTAAAAGACATTTCATTTTCATTTAAAAGTCACCTTAAGGACTTTTTCCTCAATTTCTTCTGCATAGCTCAATTTTATTTGGAAATGTCTCATTTTTAGACCACACATTTCTAAAGACTTTTGGATATGGAAAAATCATTTTTTGCTCCACAGATTTTTTTTTTATTGTAAATAAGAATTTTAAACAGCAATATTAGAAATCCTTCAAGTAGATGCATATTTATGCATTTTTAGAGAAAGCCACAGTTTGGATAATAAAGCTGTATAGTTGTTCAAATGCACATAGTTATTAAAATTTTCATTTAAGATGAAATTTTTGATGACTGATCTTAACTTGCAAGTGCAAACATATATGCTAATGTATACTACTGCATATTCTATTTCTTTCAGGAGTATACAACCATGATAATTTCTCCCTATATATTTCACCTTATTTGGAAGAAATATATCTTATATTTAAAACAAAAGATAGAAAGAATATATCCAAACCTCCTCTGGCTATCTTAAAGATTTGCTGCTGTGAGGCTTCAGGAAAGTCATACTATATTTTATAGCTAAGCTTTCTCATCAAAAAATGGCAGTTAAATCTTAGTACAGCTTCAGTGCAACTTACTGGGCTCATGATGGTTCCTTATTAATTGTAAAATGATTATCAAAATGAAGATGCAAAATTTTTGGATAGATAATGTCAGACCTCATTAAATATGCAACTGTAAAAGTACAAAAATGTCAAACACTTCTACAGCTATCATTCTACTCAGTGGCAATACAAGTGCACACAGCATAAATAAAAAAACAACTATGCCTTGTACTGAAATACATATGTAAAATTTTACTAATAAGCAAAATATTTTTACTTTAAAAAAATCAAGTTATTCCAAGTTAAAAAATAACAATTGTCAAAAATAACTATTCAACACAACTGATCTGCTTAGATGGACTACAACAATGAAAACTAGATCTTTGCACAAGAAAACCACCCCTTAGTAAACCCGGATGTGAACTTTTATATAAGAGTAGTTACCACATCTCAGCTCGGCCCCAGTGGGGCACTGCAGTCTGATTACCTCCATTTGCCAAGAACTAAGACCATTCACACACCTTCTCAGTGTAGAGCAGCATCTCTTCCTGTGCTCATCCCCTAAAATTCAATACTGACTTTTTCTTGGAGTACACAAATGAATCTCTAGAAAGTTAAGGGAATATTACAGCTACTCCCATTGATTTGTCACATGTTAAAAACAACAAAGTCATATTTTTTGAATAACAACAGAGATTTTTAAGAAATCGTCACAGTTGCTCAAAATTGTAAATATCACTGATTATTACGGGTCATACTGTGGATATTAAGTACTGAGATAGGGTAGGAGCTTTCATCAGTCATTGTTCAGCCCTTTCTCTCCCAGATTATGCTTGAGAACATGCATCATATTTGAGATAGTTTTAAAAACCCTGAAGCAGTGGGGACTCCCTAACAGCATGTGTGAAGTTAACCTACAAACTTACCCATCTCATCATTACCAAGTTTCTTGTCTTTCATTAGTGTGATCTTCCTTCTGCTACTCTCATCCCTTCAGAGCAATAAAATAAGCATCTTTGATGTTTACTCAATTCAAATATTAGCTCCTTTCCTTTTCCACTCTACCACATACAACTATCAGTTAGGCAGGTTATGCTGGCTGATACACTCAAGCCAACTAAAAACCAATCACAAAACAAAACAGATAGACTATGTATTATTAAGATCAGAACTTCTGTTTGCTGATAAGCATGGTTATAAATGTACACATTTTACATGGTATCTCTATCTGCCTTGGATACAAATGGCTTGTGGTTTCAGCCATTAATAAACCTCTGTCTCCTTTATTTTCTGTATATACATTTAACCAGAAAAGATCAATTACAAACAAACTTCTGTCTGTAATGCACTTGCCTGGAAATGAGGGAGAAGTACATATGAATGCTAAAGTTATGTTTCCACTATGGCATCAATATAAATTCAAAGTAACAATATTAAGCTCAAACATGCAACGACTTTAATTCTGGTTGAATTCTCCACATCATAAAGCTTTTGCCCTGCAATGTTTTAAAGCTCTGTGTGTTTCCCCATCTCTCTCAGTTTCTGAGTGTTTTATTTTCTTGCAGAGGACAAAAGCCAATAAGGGCAAATACAGCTTATCTAGTAAACATCTAAGCTGCAAACAACTTGAATTGAGCTTGACAGGTTAGCACTTCATGACAACAGAGAAAGCATGAGAAGAAATGAAAGAAGAGACAAAGTCAAGGATTGACCTTGCTCATGAGACTTTTATGAATCCATTCATACAGCAGCATTTCCCTGGATGCTTTGCAGAATGGAGAGAAAGTCCAGTCAAACACTTTACTTGTCAAGGCCTTAAACGTCTTCAGATGAATGGTTTTCTCTCTGGTAGTGGCAATGTAAACTGTTTTGAATCGTGCTGCTTAAAGTGGGCATTCTGATGGTGATTGAAATCATCAAGATACATCAAGTACAAAAAGTTTTCCTACTTTTTCAACTCCAAGCTCTCAATTTTCAGTGAGCAGTAAAATTAATTAATTTAGTGGCATAGTTTAGCATTAACATCACAGTTACCGCAAGCTAAATATTAACAACTGTTTATGGTATGTAGAATTTTCATAGAAATAAAGCTGGAGGAGAAAGGATTCGTGAAGATCTCACCTGTCTCATAGTGATCAGGTGAAACTGCAGCTCAGTGCAGTGACTGTCACACAGTGTAAGAACAACCTGGAGATTACAGGCAACTCAGCCAGTTGAAGAACACCAACTTGTTCATTTCGTACAACATTTCTTCAGCTCTGAAGTTTTGCAGTTCTTTTCATATCTTCTGACTTTTACAGGAAAACACATATTTTGGATAGGAATTCAAATTCTTTCTCTATGAGCATAATTCCAAGTTGTTACTATTGGATGTACTATTGCCCCATTTTTTTACCTGTTTTGAAAAAACACACAAACAAAAAAACTCCACCAACACTGCTGCAACAACCAAAAGTTTACTAACTTCCATTTGTTTCCACTTGAAAATAAACAGATGCTGAAATCAGGTGTTTTTTTCCTTTAATCCTGTATTTAAAAAGAACGTTCAACAGTTTTGAACAGATGGAAATTGTTCCTTTGCTTCTTGCTTCAAAGTCTTTGTTAGTCAGCACATCATACAATCATTATATTGAGGCAATTTTACTGAAATCATTGTTATCACATCATCTATTCCTTATGAACAACTCCAAATAAAGTCTTGAGACCCAATGTATCCCACACATTACTTCTTATATGTATGTATCAGCATTTTATTGGGCTCCTCAAAGGAGTTCTGCTTTTCTTTCTCCTGTGATTGTCAAGTCACGCTTGGAAGCATTGCAAAGAGTACAGCTGGTGTGTTTTAATTCTTGCAGAAATAAACATGATTTTTATCTGCAGCTTTTATACATAAATCAAGTTATTTTCTTTCCTTTTTAAGCACTTCATCCATGAGAATAGTAGTTTTTCAGGGCACTACCAAACACTGCATGAAATCCTGTGAGGGCATTTGCAAAGGTTATGTCTAAGCTCTCTGGATTTCCTCCCTCTAGCAAATGATTCCACTGAAAAGGTGCTCCTTCAGGGTTTGGTTAAACTCCTGATCTCAGTCACTTTGCAAATAACCTGTCTTACTCTACAGACTGGAAAGCCTGAAAAACTTACTAAAACAATGTAAGTCTTTAACCTTAGCCCAAGTGCAACCAGCTTCACCTTGCTTTCTTATGGGCTATTTGGTAAAAATGTCCAGAGTTGCAAGGCTGTAAGAACCTCCCCCAGGTCCAAGCATAATGTGCAAAATGACAAAGTTCCTGCATTCCAGCAGCTTAAAAATCATGTTATGTCTTTATCTCCCCCAAATTAAGTACAGTCTGATGTTACAGGTACCCATGACTGGAGAGACATAATCAGCATAATTAAAATGAGCCCACATTCAGAGAGGCCACATCCTGTTCATGTTTCTGTATGCCCTGCGACCTGGCATTCCAATCCTGTTCATCTGCACAACAGTGCCCTATCCTGGTCATCATCAACTGGTTTTCATTTCCTGTAGAATACTTCATATTTCACATTGAGCTTTTATTGTTATAGCTCAAAAAACTTTCCCAAGCAAACAGTTTAACATCTGCATCTTCATAGACAGCATAAATTTCAACATTCTACTTCCCATTTCAGCAACTTACAGGTCTAGAATAGAAAAGGCTTTTTTTTTTTTTTTTTTTTTTAATACCAAGTTCACTCATTCTTGTCTATGGAAATACTTGCAAGTAGCAATCCAAACTCTACATGAATGCTAAAGTAGCATTGCCATGGTTGTGCTCCAGTTTGTGGCAAAGTGTGGCAGATTTGCAACAGCCTGACAAGTTTCCCTGAGAATACCTGAATCTACAGAGCCATTGAATGAGAGGCATGGTCTGCCCTGATCATAAATTTGCAATGAAGAAAATATTCCTTAGCCGAAGTCACGAGTTAGTTTTGCCATGATTTTGCTTTGGAAAACCCCTACCCCCATGTGTGTCCTCCCCTTGACCTCCCACCCTGGTAATAAGTTAGCAATATCTCAACCCCTTTGTGTTCCTGTGTCAACACTACCCCCAAACTGTAAGTGTTAGCAGCTGTGCACAATATGAAAGGGGGTCTGAAACACACAGCCTAAAACAGGAGCAATCAAAAGAGCCTCTTTGACTCTCAAAATGCTACATCACACACTGCTGATCACTGAAATGGTTTCCTTTCTGTACCCAACTTATGTAGTGGTTTTGCTCTTCTGGCCAACCTACAAATGAACTTTTTGTAATAGCAGGCCAAAAAACTCTGAACATATGTGAGCATCCAAAGAGTTGGCAAGTTTTGGACTGCCTCAGCTTTCTTTTCATTGTGAAAATTTCACTGATTTACTTTCTTTCTTGTTGTTCTCTTCAACAATTTACTTGTTTTAAAATTTACTCACATTTCTTCAGATTGAATTTTAAATTCATACTGTAAGGTTACTGTGTTTATAAATGTATTGGTTTCTGCTCATCAAAATTTTCCATGCTTCAAAATACATTTAAGGTAGCCTGGGAAAAAAAAAAAAAGAGGACAACAATGTCCTATAAGCTGTAAAATGTGGTGACACAACAATAACAGAACAACAAAAGCCATCACTTTAAATGACCAGAGACTTTGTCCTTCTCTACAAGGAGGCTCTTTCTTGTCTTCCACCTTTTCTTCTATTTGCTGTCATCTTTTTTTATAAATCCACTCCAGAGGAGCAGGAGAAACCTGCCCCAGTGTTAAGGGTATTATCTGCTCATGAGTTTAAAAAAACCCAAAAAACAACCAAAGCCCAACAGAAAACCCCTTCAAAATTGTTTTACTCAACTTCCTGTAGTTCACCAAACATCCAGTACTGCAAGATTTTTCTCCAGCTGAACTGTGGTGTTTTTTATGCGTCTCTGAGTTGCAAAGACATTTCCCTTCCCCCTACTGGTGAATGCTGAGATGACTGAGAAACAAGTGTTTCTCCATTATTTTCAAACTGACATTAGCTTGGTCTTGATGATTTAGAGCACTAGTCCTGATTTTTAATGGAATAGTTTCTTTAATAAGTTTTCTGTTCCTCTTTTAAGGGCGCAGCACTGCAATGAAACTAGAGAAATGTTTTTGTGCCAATATCCATCACTCTTTCCCTTACAATACTTCCCTCTTGCAGCATCTGCTAGAGCTGCTCGTTATCATTTTGCAGTTCTTGTTTCTTTCCTTTATATTTCCTACTTCTCACAAGCAGTAAGGAAACAGATGCACACCCATTCTGGTCTCATATCCCCAAGAAAATTAGCAAAGAGTAGTTTTGACTTAGAGGTTCCAGAGCTCTCCATTAAATAGGAAGGTTGTGCACCTCACTGCCTTTGAGGTACTGGCAGTAAGAACTGAAATTTGCCCTCAGTAGATAGCTATTGCTGAGACTTTTGCAACTGCTTGGAGAACTGCTGCAAAGGCACGTCAGGAAAGAATTCACTTTGTGTGAACTTTATTTTAGAAGAAAACTGAGAACTGTATTTTGTATGCGCTGCTTTTAAAAAAGTTACTAATTTTTTAAAAAGCCCAAGTAATCTTTTGTTTATCTATTACTTCAATTACTTAGTCTTTCTTTTCTAACTAGAAAGTTCAATATCAACCTTTGTTGCTACACACCTGTCCCATTTTTTAACATCATTCCTTTTAGATTTTTAAACATGCTTGGTCATGCTCAAGCAAATGCCTTTCTTAGCTACTATTATGAAGTGGCAGCTAAACTGTCATTAGTACAGATTCATTTTATATAGAAATTGAAGAGTGATCTTTGTACCTTGAAGCTTTGTTCCATCCACCTCATGTGTCTATTAGCTTAAGTGTGAGACTTCCAGTAAAATATGACAATGCTTTGTACTGTCCATATTTAGCCCTTTTTATTGCTATTTTTGATATTTAAATATTTTCCCTAATAAAATACCTCCTATTTGTTTTATTAGTGAAGAATATGATTGAGGTGGCTTTTTTGCTTGTTTTCACTTACATAAGATCAATTATTAAATAGATTAACATAGAGACATAGTAACAAAATAAACACACTTGCACTTACATATTGCTCAGCTTCCACCTTCCTCACAAGTGGCTGTCTTCAATTCTGCTTGACTGTTCCAAAGAAATGGAATAGCTAAGTCAAATTCCAATTCATATGTTGATGGCAAAAAGTACCATACATGAGAGAACCGTTTCAGTTATTTAGTTATAGTGCCATAACTATTTCTAAATGTTATTGGAAATCGAGGCTGAGAATTACATCCAATCTATTATAACTCAAGGTCAATAGTGACTTAAAATCAAAAAGATACAAGAAGCCCCCTAAATACACTTAGACTGTCAGTACTGGAATGATGCTCATCATCTGAGGAATGATGCTCTTGAAGAGCATCTCAAACTGAAATGGTGAGGAGGCAAAAATCCTAACTATTTTAAAAATGGCATGTGTGAGTGGGATTATATGATAACATTCTCTGTGCCTGTTAACCTTTTGCTAATAAAATTACTTGAAATTTAAGCCTCCCTTACCAGAATACTGGCATATATAGTCAATGTAACCTTGCCTGCTGCTTTACTGGAAATAATTAGAGATCAGATACTTTAACCGTGGCTGCAAATCAGCCTGAAGTATGCTGACCCAAATTAAAGGAGAGTTTATTATGGTAAACATGGTGAATCAGTGCCCCAGAAGCTGAGAGCTGTCAGCCATCGTACGATTTGCTTCCTCATGACTGTAGATGGAGCCCTAACATAAGTAAATACCCTCTCAGCAATACAAGTTTGGAATTTCATAGAATATATTGAGGCTTTCCAGCATTTTTACTTATTGAGATTTTAATTTTCAGAACAAACAATGTGAGAGGCCCACTGTTTTTCTGGTTTCTCAATATGCCAAACTGATTTGGCTCTCCTCAAAAATCCAGAAAGAAAGAAAAGCAGTTGTTCAACTTTTATTCTGTCCTGCAATTATCATCTAATCTAACCTTCTCTAACAATTTCTCTGCTTAAGGGCACCTCTAGGGTTGTCAGACCAGCTGAATTCATTTAGAAAATGAAATCCAAACCTGACCAGTCTTATTCATCCCCTGCACCCATTATTCCTTTCATAATTTTATGCGACTGTACTATAAGGCAAGGCAACAGCACATTTTGTGGATTTTATTGTATTACATATAAAACTTACTGCTGAAATATGACTGTAAGTTTCTTGGTGAAGAAGGAGGGGTCTCAGCACCATCTGACTGAAAGATGTTAGATAAAAGAGGAGCTATTTATAGGAGTAAAATATGTCTACAGTTATTACTGTGGCTAACAATACAGAGTTCACAATTATAATTAATCCTTTCCTTCCTATAACTCACTTGTTCAAAAACCAAAGTATTTCTTGATTCCTTGCAGCAAAATAAACAAAAACTTCCACAAAACAAATAAGCAGAAATATTAAAAAAAAAATACATTCTTTCATAGTTCTCAAGATACTTTGCCTGTATCAAGCTTTAAGAAACAATTGGTATCACAAATGTTCTGGAATTTAAATATATATGCAAGGACTGTTGGTATTCGATTGGTATTTGGCATCTAGGACTGCAAATTGAGAGCTGTAAAAACCACAAACAGTTTTAGAAAACTACTACTTCTTTACTATTATTTTATTTTTAAATCTAGTGAAAACCTTAATTTTATATCATGGTTGGCAAATCTCCCTGGTTCTAAAAGCTGCACATCACACAGTTCACATGGCCGAAGGTCACTCTCGAGAGTCTGAGAGAGAAAAAGGAAGGACCAGCACAGTGACAAGTAGAAAGTATCAGGGGCCCCTGTGCTGCACTGTGGGCTGGGGCTGGGTCACTTCACTCCCTTAAAGTTCACAGTTTAAGGTAATTACGGGCCCAGGCATTGCCTTCTGTACTCACATGGCACAGCTGCTTGACCAACACTCAAACACATGTGAACCACAGGTGATTTAAAACTATCGATTGCAGATATTTTATATCCCTTAAGTTATGTGAAATGAACAGGTACATGAGTTTATTTTGAGAATGAGGTTGACTTCTGGTAAGCATGTGTGAAACTCACAATTTTACATGCAGAATCATTGAAATTAAATTTTTTAGCACATGTTTATGAAAGTAAATTTCTAATTGTGAGTAGAGTTGTACAATTATCAGGTCATGTTACATTACATAATGAAGGGACTGGTATCTCAATTTTAACAAGGCAGTACTTCCAGGTTCAATACACATACACTGAAAATAGACACAGAAGTTGAATATAAACTAGAATTCAAACTAGTGTTTAGTTGGGTCAATTTCACTTGCTATGCATTTAATATAAATTGTATATTTAATATCAGTAACTGCCATGAAGATGATTTTCAGACTGAAAATTATTTGCTGATTCAATTAACATGTTATGTTACTATTAAAAGCTCATGGGAATATCTAGGTTTATTGCATACTAATGGATTCTCAGACAATTAATATGATATATCTGATTAATTATAAATTGTTTATTTCAGTTGGACTTGGACTAAAAGTGTACTTAAGTACTTAAATGCACTATACAGATTTGCAGCTTAGTTTTGTTAATTTGCTTTATTTTGGAACCAAATATTTTGTAGTCATTTATAAAAGACAAAATTGTCTATGGGGAGATGATTTTTTTGTTGTTGTTCTTGAACAAAGAGGCTAAAAGTTATTTTCTTATCACTCGGAAAATTTGCCTAAATGACTGATGATAACCCTCCTCAGCTCCTTTAATTTCTTTACTCAATCACAAGACATGTATCTGGTAGTTTTTGCATATATATATATTTTTTTTTTTTAACTCAAGGAAAAGCAGCCTGTACAGATGAATGATATTAAATTTAGTCTATCCAGATGCTGAACTGTGCTCCAAGCTATATTGCATGAAATATCAAAGATGTCCGTGTGTTCTATTTCAGTACAATTTTTCAGATTCTGCTTGATTAAAATAAAATTAAGTTGCTTTTAAAAGCTAACCTGGTAAAAGATGCCCAGTAAATTCCTGTGTGAGCTATTTATTGTTTTAATCTGTAATCACTTATACAATACTGTCTAATAGAAGTACATACTGTTTAACATTGAGAGATCTATTTAACTCTCACTCTTTATAAAGATAAATACAGAAATGAGCAGAGAGAAAGTGAAGAAAATAGGTTAGATCTGTCCTATGGTGACAGAATCAATATATTTAAACCAGCACAACACAGTTCAGAGAACTCCCCTCAGAGCTCCAGTTTTTCTGAGCAGTTATTTGAGCTTCTGCTTCACAACATGGATCACGTATGGGAAGAAAGGAAACTGGATTTACCTGCAGCATCTTTGGGTACCTCTTGACCCCCAGACTGAATCATTTATCTGCAGCTTTTAAACCCTGCAGCAAATACAGTACATAATTAGGTGTAACAAGAGAATCTCCTATTTCAAGAAATTCATTAGCTGAGTAAAAGAGTCCTCTAACTAAAACAGTTATATCAATTCATTTTTATTAAAATCAACATGATATTTATTTATTTCATAACTCTGCTAAGGCCTTTTTTAATATATGACAGTATAATTTGTTTTCTGGTGTTCTGGCTTACATTAGATAACCACTTTTGGATTTTATGCAAGACATATGGAAAAATCCATCACTGATTTACTGCACATTTCCACACACAGTCAAACTAATATCTGATCACTCTTGAAGAAGCAAAACCCTGTGTGGCAGTGAATACTTAAGCAAACTTCCAAACACATGGGCGTGCATAGTCTTGTGCAAGAAAGCTTCTGATAATCAAAATTCAAACCAATACACTGCAGTATTTACGGGTAAAGATAAGAAATAAATAATTCGGATTTATTTTCACTGCAGAAACTACTGCAATGGAAGCAGTTGCAATAAAATAAAAGTACTGCAGCAGCTACCTCCAATACTATGTATAATGGATTCTGAGTTTTATAATTATCCATATGAAACACTTTGAGAAATTTTTCTTTATTTTTAATAGCTCTAGAAGAAAGCACTTTTAAATGTTAGCCATGAACACAAATCTTTGGCTGTCAATTAAATCTTTTTAATTCGATTAATTCTTTTGGGAGACTGCAGTTATCCGTGCTGATGCCTCCAAGAATAAAAGGTGAATACCTCAGTATTGTTTTCAATTTTGTCCTAAACTCCTTTTTTTACGTATTTCAATTAGGTCCACAAGGCTAGTTTTAGTATCACTACAGCAGGTGGAAAGAACCTTTACTCCATTCCTATTTCACAATGTGTTTTGTGAGACTCTTGACACTTCACTGCAGATCCCATTAGGAGGAATGCCCTGAAGAAGTTACTGTCTTCTGGAAGTAAGATTAAATTATTTTCACATTTAATTACAGACAAAGCAAATAATTTTCAGTTAATCAGAAGTCCGTCCTCTAAGTACATAAGTGTTTTTGTTTATTGGGGAAAAAATAAACAACAAAACAGAAGTAGCTAATCCTAATTTGGGAAGTGTTTAACTGCAGGGCATGGTTCACAGATGGTTTTGCATCCTCAGCAGTTTTGTGGGCAAGACAGTTAACTTTGATTATTTGAAAACGTCAAGACAAATTATCAAGGAAAAAACCCTCAAAAAGTTTTCTGAGGTTGAATGGCAATAAGGAGACACCTTTCTTCAAGAAGCAGAAGCAAGTATCAACCATTTTTGATGAGCAGATTGTCCCCTTGAACAAAGGAGGAGCCCACTGGAACAGAGCATTTGAAAAGCAAAATCATGCCTTTTGATAGATACTTTCTGTCGTGAACATAGTAGTTAATCCCTTTTTTTAGCAAGATTAGCTGTCAGATTAACACATTACCAATGTGAGTCAGAGTTAGTCTAAACCAAGGATGGGCCTGAAGAATGATGTGCACCCACATGAAGGAAGGTTTACAGAGGCTGGCTTACAACACCACTGTGGAATGCAAACCCTGCTTTTTTTTTTTTTTGTTAATGCTGACCAGAGCTCTACAAACAGCCATTCTCAATTGCTGTATCATGCTGAGTTGATACAAGCCTTGATGTGGATTTTAACATCCATATGCAGGCCTTGCATCTGCCACACACATCCAAGCATTAACTCCAGGGCATATATGCCTCTATTGTTCTGGACAATATACATTACTGTGCTAAAGAATTTACTTCATGAAAGTACTCCTTAAATACACTGGTTTTTTTCCATTCAAGAACATTTGACTTCTTCTGGAAAGCCAAGTTTAAATAAATTTATTTTCCTAGTAGAACAGAGTATGGTCTGTGAACAGCATATTGTCCTATCAGTCAAGAGAGCAGAACTGTTCTCAAGCAGCTGATAGGTGTCAGTATTCCATTTTAAAAATATATCCTGAGCATATTGGACCTATAGTTAGGTCTCAGACACCAGGTAAAGAAATACAATAGGAGTAATCTCATCTGAATTCAATGATGGCCCATTTGGAGTAACTTGCTTTTGGAGACGTCATCTTATAAAAGATTGGACTGTAATATGTGGCTGCAGCTCAGAGGAAAAGGCCTTTCCCCCACTAATCTTAAAAAAGCAATTTGGAGAAAACAGAAGTATTTTCAAGTGGCGCACCTGGTCTTGCTTTTAAGGTGAAGTACACAATTTGAATACAACATGACATTGTCTTTGTCAAAGCAGTGCAATTTCTGACTTAATGAGAGTTACTTCAAGTCCTAAGTCTCTTCAATGTAACTAGAAAACTTTACAGAAAAAAGCAGAGGAAATTCCAATTGAGTATTATTCTAATCATCCACACCCAGTGCACTGTAAGAGGTAAACAATGAGGATGATGTCAGAGGCCAAGTGTTTATAATCTTAATAATAGGTCATTCAATGTATTCAGCTAATTAATGCAGATGCCTCACCTATTTTGCATTCTCTCCAACTCTAAGTAACAACTTCCCAGAGTCAACAAATTAAAAAACAATAACACAAGCAGCAAACAGGGACACATGTTATGTTTGAAGATTTCCTGAATTCATCAGGAAACTAGAATCCCTTTTAGCTCAAAATGAGATTCAGCACTGCCCTATAACGTAACACTAGTAGTTCCTACATCAAGCATTTATCTCCACAGAGAGAAACAATAACTACTAATTCTATTCGTCCTTTGTTCTAAAAATGAATTATTGACAGAAACATTATCTCAGTACAAATGCTGATATTATTTCAGGCTGATAAATGAAGATACCTCCTGCTGCTTTATTTTATCTCCAATGCACCGATGTAAAGGTGGGGAATCATCTGATTTAATGTAGATGATAATAAATAGTAGAACAAGAGATGAGTAATGAAAACTGACAGGTTTTGTATGTGTTTGAAGTAAAGGATTTGTTTTTTTTTTTTTTTTGGTCCAGTAGAAACGCTGTTTGAATTGTTTCCCCTTATTTAATTTTAAATTTCAAAACAACATTCTTTTCTAAGTAGACAATAGGAACCAAAGCAAGAAACTGCATTAAATAAATCTCTAAAAATCTAACAGGCTTCAGGCTATGCTGTACTTTTTCTTTCAAATATTTCCACGTAAAATCAGATGTTAACTCTCTGAATGAACCCATGTGCAAGCTCTTTATTCATCAGATTAATGGCTGTGGAGCAACAGGCAACTGAACACATTTCCACACACATAAGGTATTCATGACTTTCCAGAAAACTTCACATTATTGCAACTACTTTTCAGTTAAATATGATGCATCTAGTGAAGAAGAAAATAAATTGCAACAAGGTTTAATGGGAACCTAAAGTAAATGTATTGACACCACTAGAAATTTGTTTCTTCAAACAGGACTTTGTTATTACTCTGACAGATGGATTTTTGCCTTTCCATACATTTGAAAGGAAAAGAAAAACCAACCTTTTCTCTGAGATACTTCGGATTGCCCAGTGTAATATCTCTCTCGTTGCTTTTATGCTGATCCAAGGCACAATCCATAGAAGAATTTAGTCAGCTTCTGTGCTACAGCAGCAAAGGCATATGTTAAGGTTGAAAATCTACAGGGTGAAAATACACAAGTCAGTATTTTATATGACATTTACATTTATACTTCATATTAGTACCTGCTTCTAAATTTATACAACTTATGTCAAGTACATAGAGTGATGCACAAAACTAATGAGAGGGTTTCACTTCTGGTCACTTTGATCAACAGGAACATGGTAGATAAAGACAGGATAAAACATGCTGGTAATGATGCTGGTGTCACAAGGAGAGCAATGAACTCAATAACATTTGATGTAAAGGTGACAATATAAAAGCAAAATTAAAGAGTGACTCAACACTTGCACATATGATAAAACCTAAACTACAATAGGAAGTGTCAAAAACCAAAACACTGGAATTTGGAAAAAAATTATCTTCAAATATCTGGTCAACCCTCCTTTAAGTCTCTAGGATTAAAATACTTTCTTCTTTTTATCCTTCTTTCTCTGAGAAAGACATCTGCAGTATTGCAGTACCCTGTTTTTAGGTAGATCAGTCTACAGTCTTTCAGAAATACTGAATCAGATCTGTTACTTGGTCTGACCCTGTTTGTGAATCTTTATAAATATGATTGTTCAGGGGTTTTTTTTGTTTTTAAATTCAATACAGATAAATTTACAGTGTGTGTTTGTGATACAGTGAAACCTTGCTTAACTGAAAATTTTGGGGCCACATCACTTTGGATGAGAGGAAGTTCAAACTTGTGCAACACGGTGGTTGCTTGTTCAAGTATATATTTTCACATATACTAAAACCTTCAAAGCATATGCAGTAAACACAAAATTATTGAAATTACAATAATGGCTAAAGAACAGTGAGAGTGACAAGTCAGCAAACCACAGAGTGATAATTTGATTACTGGGTTGCAGAATAGTTAAGTCCCACTGTGACCCCAAACTGAAAACCGTGTACAGTTCACGACCTATGGACTGCAAGGAATTCCAGAACAGAGAACCTGAGCTTTTAGAATACATGACCTGTATCGTGCTTCAGCTTTCCTAATGTCAGCCCTTAATTTCTTTTTGCTTTTTTTCCAGTTTAAAAGTCTCTGCTGTACTGCTGTCCTAAGCAGGACTATGCAGAATGCAGTATGTACTGTTGAAAAGTTCTTTTGAGCAATGAAGTAGGAAGCCTAACAACAAGGACAGGGCTTAATTTCAGGTTCTGATATTGTTAAGTCAGTAAGAATGCCTAAATAACAACAGCAGCCAAAGAATATATAACACATCCTCCTAACATTCTCTCACCTTCTATCCTTTTTCAGCTCGGGGCATTTCTGAGCCACAAGTGTCTTCTAATACTTCTAAGCATTGGGTAAGCCCCCATGGATTTCTGTTCCTTAAGCTTGTCCTGTTGTCCCCCGTAGGCATACAAAGCTTAACATTTAGTGCAACATTCAAGGAGAAGCTCCCTCCTGGTTGACATCTCCCTGACAGCACCAATAAATCCTCAAAAAGAGAAATGGGTTTTCTACAGAAGTTAAGTAGTACCAACAGGAGCAACAGGTACTGGGACTGAGAGGAAAGAGTATGTGCCTTCAAAAACAGACCATTAGCTCTGCAATCTCAGTCCTTGTATGGCTGTGTTCCCACTTTGCCATTGACAGATCCTCAACTTTCACCAACTGCCTCAAGGAAGGTTTTTTTTTTCTGTTTCTCCTTTCAAAGTAATTTCTATGTGCCACACAGCTTGTAAAACACTTAAGGGCTCCTTGTCAGAAATTGCAATCCAAAGATTGTATTTGAAAAAACCAAATTCATGAAAGTATCCAACAAAAATGGTATATAACACTTAATAATAACAATGTAAATGTTAATAATATCAATGTGATACTAGTTGTCATCTGCTGCAAAGTTATGTTTGGCATTTGTTCCTGAATCATTTAAGATCTGTACATGCAAATTGTTCTGACAGACATAATTTGAAAGCATAAACGCTGGCAATTGCTTTGTTACCACTATAGTTGTTTTCAAGTACCGTTGGGGCAGCGTAAGTAGGGATACATACTTACATCGTGACTGGGACAATGCTTTACAAGCTTGTCAGAGGTTTGGCATTTGTGATTAATTTCTTCTTGGTGCTTAAATTATTTATGTATGTAAGGACGTTGACCTCCTAATTTGCACTGCTGACAAACTCTCAGAAAGCATCCATAGGTAGTTAAACTGTATTAACTACTACTATTTGAGGGAGAATCAAAAAGGGAATTTACAGTATTCAGAAAAGATCGTTAAAAAATGTAAAGCTTGTTTATTTGCTTCCTAATGTCTACAACTATTTCAGCAAAAAAAATTCTCAGATTAACCCTGTGTGGTTGGTACATTATGGAATGATACTCTGCAATTACTGTATAATTGAAATATGAACTTACAAATGATTAGTCTGCAGCCACTAAATACACCCTGAAAATTAATATTTTAAACAAATATGCTTTAAAGGTTCATAATACTAGCATGGACAGAGAGTCACTCAAAATTATGAATTAAACACTAATTATTATCTCAAAAACTTTTTTGTTAGCAAATTCTAGAACCAGGCTTTTACTACTGCAGTCTTTCAGCTCATTTTCTTCCTGTAACATCTGATCTTCTATGTACCATATATCCATATGAAATTCTAAAATTTTGAATTAAAACATGTTCTTTAAAGAAACAGTAGCCAAATTAGCCTCAAAAAGTTGTCAATCACAATTCTGTATGCAAATGTCACATCAGACAGTAGGGGGCAACTTTCATCCACAAGTGGCACTTTGTTCACGCTGATCTATAATATCACGACATGAAGTGGGTACTTTCAGCACTTACCTAACTTTACTGTGGGGTCTATATTAATTCTGTAAAATGGAACGTTTCACTTTTAAATTCCCATTTTCTTCTCCAGGCAATGTGCTGAGAAAATATCTGGTGTATATACTAGAAAAATGCTGAAAGACAAAATAACAAACTAAAGTCTCAAAGCTATTGAGAAATGAAAGAGAAGGACAACTATGTTCCTCTAGTTTGCTGTTAAAGGATTTTTGAGAGACCAATGTCAAAAAGATTATTTTTCCGTACTTTCATTTTGATAAATAATTCTTCCCTGAATAGGCAATTTTTAAAAGCAGTAATTTAACACCCTAAAAATCAGAACATGGGTTAATATAGAAGTTGACATAAATAGAAAATATTTATTACTGATTTTAGCATGCATAATGAGATTGTGTTAAACAATGAATTAATATTAAGAATAAATTTGTGTTCTATATTGTGCATCATGTTGGAATCAGATGAAAAATTAAAGTTTTGCCATGCATTTCCCCTAACAGAAAATGCCAAAACAAGGCATGCTAGCAAGGGAAAAAAAGTCAGACATAAAATAGTATTTTCCAAATGTGCCTCACTATATTATACAACTATATTTTTAAATTAAAATACTACATAATTAATATAATTTAATATGCAACTAACTGATTTCCCTGTCAAATTAAATTTTTTAAATGATCCAATTGCTGAAAGAAGTAGTAGAGTAGCACTTAAAATATTTTTATAGCAAACCTAGTCAAGCAGAATAATAACACTAATATATAA